>PVJL010000316.1:272500-460684 GCA_004026885.1 Lyroderma lyra | reverse complement strand
AGGGGAGAAAGGGGAGGGGGTGGGAGAGGAGGGGGGGAAGCTAAATATAAGGTGATGGAAAGAGAAGTCACATTAGGTGGTGAACTTATTATACATCAAATTGACAATGCACTGTAGAATTATATGCCTGAAACCTATGTAATCCTTGCTAACAGATGTCACCCCAATAAGTCTAACAATAAAAATGAATTAAAAAAAAATAAAGAGAGAAATTCAAATATAATATACTTAGTACAGTACTTGGAAGTATTCACTATGCACATATCTGTGTGTGTGTGTATGTGTGTGTGTGTGTGTGTGTGTGTGTGTGTGTGTATAATTTGAGGGGGTTAGATGGTTTGAAATGAATAACCTTTAAAATTGCTTCTGGCTCTGAGATTTTAAGATGATAAAAGATTCCTCATTAATCAGATCGTATATTTAATAGGAGGAGATGTAAGTTGTCTTCCTTTGCCTGAATTTAATTTCCTTACCCAGGATGCATTGCATAGAATGCATGTTTGGTAGATGGAAACAGGCTCCAAGACAACTATACTTGATGGCCAAAACCACTGTGGCAAGGAACAAGGCCACCTGTTGCTGATTATGCACATCAAGGAGTTAGAATCCCAACAATCATGTGGTTAGAGACCTAGTGTCGGATGAATTTGCTCTTTTCCCCAAGAGTTCTGGAATTGACATTTCCTGTGCTTCTGAAAATTTGCGTGCGGTTTCTTCCATCTTCCTACCCAGAGGAGTAAAATCTGGGGAGGGTATGAGCCTGCACAGCTTGTTGCCTCTAGGCAAGTGAGCCTGAAGAGGAAGGCTCTTGCTCAGGAGGACCTCCTACCAGAGCCATGCTATGCAGCTCCCCACCTCTAGGACTCTACTCATCTAGAAAAGCAGAGAACAGAGTCAAGGCAAGCCTGATCCCAGGCAGAGCTCCACAAAAAAAGTGGTTTTGATTTTTATCAACAAGTGCAAAGCTTGCAAATGACAATGACAAATAAATTTCACGGCTTCTTGGAATATCACCCAGGGACATTTTGGCATGGGCGAATTCATGTGCACACAGAACTTTTATTTCTTTATCAGCTTTGAGTTGGGAAGGTAAAGACCTATCCCTGATCACCAACACATCTCTCCCTAACTGAATATCTCCAACAGGAGGTTGAGGTCACAGAGGTAGTAAGCTGGATGGCCCCCAATTCTCTGGCTCTCAACTTTCAGTATCCCTAGAGTGGGTAACATATTCCAACTATGCCACTTTAGGATAATGTGGGAAGAAACTGCCCAGCACCATACGAACAGAAGGCATGTGCCCTGGGCTGGGATTCTTTGGCCCCAGCCTGGCACTCAAGGCCTTCTGTTAAGGTTCTTTGTTTGCAAGCCACCAGACTGACTCGGGTTAAATCAGCCCCAAAGCGGGTTTAATGGAAGGTTGTGGGGCTGGCAGAGTCAAAAGAAAGGCTGAGGCTTTGGACAGGACCAACAGAGGCATCTCCAGGACCCAGGGCAAAAACAGACTCACTCGCTGGAGACTTTATCTGTTGAGTTGGTACCATGGCTTTCTGTCTCCGTGCCATGCTGCTAAAGATTTAAATCCCTGAGAGGTTCTGATGGTGCTGATCAGCTCTCTTCTGGCCAGTGTGTGGCCAGGCCCACCAGACTGCATGCTATGGGGAAGCAAGTTTCCCCAAAGGAATGCAATAGTTCTCCATTAACCAGAATCTAAGCAACCAGTTGCTTGAGAGGGCCGGTTGCCTGAGTTCCAGTTAATGGTGAGTCTACTTACATTTATTTGGCACCTATCAATCCCCATGGGTGCTGGTTATCTGGGAGTCTACTGTATCTATGTACTGCTACCAGAAAAAGAGGGAAGAAGCCGGTAGGCAGAAACAGCAGCTGGCTACCACAAAGGTCAGACATGAAGACATTCCAGCCACTCCTGTGACCCATTTCCCATGACTCCGAGCACACACTGTCCCCTCTTCTTCACTATATTCTCCATTTCTTTCAGTTCACTCTCTGCTCACTCTGGGTTGCCCTTCCTGACTATTCCTGCATGTGTCCCCTGCCCATGTCATGAGGACCTCTTCCTGGTTTCTGGCTGACACACATTATGGCTTGGGTTGGATTGCACACAGGTTAAGAGATAGGTTTTACTGGGGAAAGGGAAAACTTACAAAGCTGGTGCTTCCACACCCCATTGCTGGACCCACAGTGAGGATCTGACTTCCAGCAGAAACCCATTGGCCCCTATTCTTCACCCATTTATAGGGCAAAAGTAAGAAAATAGCCCTTGAGAGAGGAACACAGGCTACTTGGTGCCATTAGTTCAAACTTGGGGTGCCAATCACTATAGTCCGGGGGACACCATACTTAAACTTGCCGTCCATAGATAATTAGAGTCCTCCCTCCCAGATGAAGGAAGCCACAGTTCTGTGGAAAGCTGATTTTGGGGACAGCCCCTCTAGGTGGGAGAATGGGGAAGGATCCTGATCTTAGCTGCTTGTTTCCAGGCAAGCCATTTACCAACTCCACAGCCACTCCTTCCATAATTCTTTTACTGGTCCCTACTCTTAACCCCAAACCCCACAAACTAGACATTGGTCATTTCTCTGAGCTCTATGAGGGGGTTCCCTTGAGAATGTGTCCTCTTTTTCCCATTTCTATCTTTACTCATTTACTTTAGTTTAGTTGTCCATAGCCCTACCTCTTCTACTAAACAGGCACCTCTTCAAGGACATCTCACATATGTCTCTTATCTTTGCATTCCTGTCACTAATTCAAAGCTTGGCCCAGATGGGCCTTCCATACAAATATAGGATTGACAAATAAATGGTTTCTGCTTTAAGATGGAAATCCTCTCAGAACTGCAATTGGAATGGATCATCCAAAGTATTAATAATTCCTTAGAAACCCAAGAAGGTGGCATGGCAGCACCATGGGGAATGGGCTAATGGGGAGAAAGCATGTACGGCATGGGGGTGGGGCATGGAGATGATGTTGTTAAAGACATTCATTCCATGAACAAGTATTCTTAAGTATCTACTACACATCAGGTGCCGAGCAGAGCTGTGGAACACACCAGTGAATAAAGCATGTAACACCCCCACCCTCATAAAGATAACTGAATATTCTTTAACTTCCTCTAAACCCTGGGAATGACATTTCTTTGCTTCACTAAATCCTTAACACTTCAAGGATCCAGATTTGGTGGTACATGCCATTGAATCAGAGAGAAAATTGGGCCCCAAAGTCCCTGTATTTGTTAAGAAAAAAAAGATCTTTCCTTTAATCCCTACACGTTCATACGGTTGCATGCAAGTTGAGTCAAGTGTTGCCCTGCTCAGCTTGTAATTATGCCAGACTCACAGCAGGATGTGGCATTATTTTGACGGTTGTAAAAGGCTTCAAAACCTAAATGGGTTAAATGTAATGTGCTGTCTCTGTGAGCTGTCGCTCACAGATTGCTCCAACCATTGATCTGGCGAGAATGAGGACAGATCAATAGGTGGGTCAGGAGAGGTCTGGCTTTCAAGTCCATGCTCCTCTTACTTGCTAGCTCGGGCCTTGGAGAGGGATGGGGGAGGGAAGGCACTGGGTTATTTTGAAAACCTTGGCTTAATCACAAGGAGTAAACCTTAGAGACCATAAATCATGGGACCCTCATTCTATAGATATGAATGAGGAGTCTTATTAGTGACTTCTGTAAGCATTTCCAGGTTCAGTTACTCACTGACCTCCACCTTAGTTACCCACTAGGATTAAGGAGCCCCACAGGAAGGGAAGCTTTTTTCCCTATGGGATCACTGGCCCACAGAGGGAAAACCTGAGGGTTATATGAGCATATATGTCAAAAAACAATTTGGTTTAGGAATGTTGGCTCCTGCTTGACAACTACATACCTAAGTCACAGCTGTTTGAATGAAGACCAAGAACCACAGTTAATTGAATGACACTATTTCAAAACTAGACTTTTCCCTCAGTCTCAGGTCCAGCATCTGCTCCCCTAGAATAGCTTTCTTTGCCCCACCAAGCCAGAATTTGGCACCCCATGTATACTTCTGGAAAAGCACTTGCTGAAGCACGTATAGTTATTTGAAAGCATTGTCTATTATGTGTTAGTCCATCTGTTTGAGAACAAAGAGACCATCGTATTCTTTTCTATGTCCTTAGCACCTAGAAAGTATTCAATAACTGTCTCATGAATGAAGGAACAAATACCCAGTTGTTACATGCCCCCATACATGGCAATTGTGACAGGAAGAGATGGAAGAATTGGGGCTGGGGTTGGGGAGTTGTGAAACCTAGAAGGCAACAGGAGCACAAAGGGAACGAGAAACAGGAGAGGATACCAAAGGGGCGGGAAAGAAGGTAATGCTCTCGGAGAAAGACACAAACTTAGAAGGTAGGAGCCCAGTGGCTTTGAGTAGGATTCCAGGAAAACATTGATCAGACCCTGGGGTTCCCTAGGGCCTATTGCTGAGTGTGGATTCCTGTTATCACAGGGCTCATTAGCCACTTTTTATCTTTCTCAGCTCCATTCCACAGCGATGACTTCAGGGAAACTAATTTTTCTGTACTGCAGCCCAAAGCTAGAATACTACTAGGAGAGCTGAAAGAAACCAGATTTGGCTTTGTGAGCTGGCTCACAGGGGTCCTCTTTGTCCCTCTGGTTGAAAAACAAGGTTTTTGGTCTACTCTGATCATCTGTAAAACTGGATTTCATTATCCCTACTCAATTGTGTCTTTCACAAAAGAAAAAAAAAAAGAGAGAGATATAGAAACAGAAAGGCAGACAATGATAAAGGTGTTTTGGAGTCCTTGTGTCCCATTTATTAGACTCTTACTGTGTGCCAGGCACTGCTCTCAGCAAGTCACATGCATCATCTCACCTTTGAGGTAGGCATTTTTGTTATTTCCATATACAGATGAAGAAACTAAAGTTGAGATGAAATAAGTTGTCCAAGGTAAGATACCTGGTCCCCATTAGAACTGACATTTAAGAGTATGGTCAGACTTTAGAACCCATTCCCTTCACCATGAGGGTGTTGACCCACCAGGAAGCATAAGCTCCCTGCGGGGTATAGCACAATGATGATGATGGTGGTGGTGGTACTGATGATGACACACAGTAGCTAAATTGTTATAATTAAGCATTTATTTTGTGCCTAATACTGTACTAAGTGATTCACAGGCACTGCCTAGTGAAACCTCCCAACGACCTAGTGAGGAAGGTTTTATGATTTGTTTGTAGATGAGATACTTGAGTCCCAAAGAGATTGAGGGATTCAAACAAGGTTGCACAGTGAGTGGCACAGTGGCAGAGCTCAGAGTCGAAACAAAGTCTACCTGGCTCCAAAGAGGATGCTAAGGCTGGGAAGGGTTAAATAAGAGAATTTCTTCACTGACTGGAGTTGGGACTGATTCTCAGAACCTTCCTGGAGGAAGAGATCTCTAGGGATCTTTTGATTCACCCTTCCGCCTTTGGGTAGGGAAGTCATTGTTACCTGCTTTTGATAGTTGCAATGGGGTCAGGGAAATAAGGGCCTCATTCAAGCTCACACTGCTCGGACCTTCAGAAATGTGTCTGACATCATCTCAAGTTCCCCTAAGATTGTTGGGTGATTATAAGTTGTGTGCTCCATCTCTCTGTGCCTGCTTGGCCTTTCTCCATTTCATTCCCCCTACTGGTGCCCAGTATCCATGTGATGTTCCTGGGGTCCTGAGCCCCTTGTTACTCCTGCCACTGCTGCCTTTTTGGACTCTTTTTCTCTCACTAGAATTCATCTCTCTGTGTCCTTCCTGACCCTGTCATGTGGCTAAGGTCAATTTGATCAAGCTAATTTGCACTAAAGCATTAATGGCTTATTATAGCCATCCTTCTAGGTAAGCACTGCATTTTCAAACATCCCATCTGCATCCTGGACCAAGGCTATGTACACTGCAGCATCATGGCAGCAATCTTTTGCTGAGGTTTCCTTTCTGGTTCGGCAAACCCCTTGACCTACACATGAAGGCACCTTCCCAGCACTTAACAGCTCAGACAGGACTTTCCTGGCAGAGCTTCCCACTGCCTTAATCTGCAAAATGGGGATGGAGATTTTTGCCTGGAAGGAAGGGGTTGGGTCTGCTGCTCTCTTGTGACACTAAAATTAATCTAATTTCAGAGATCTAACCTGAGGAGGCAGAGGCTGTCAGGCAGCCAGTAAATTTAATGAGAAAAGTGGAGCAAACACAATGCATGTCTTGTCTCCTTGGGTTGGGAGAAGGGGACTCGGTGCCAGTTCGCAGAGTCGGGTTCTCTGGGGTACATACACGCAGTCTTTCTGCCTCTAGGGAGGTACAATGTGCTCCAAGCTAATGAATTCAAAGGCACAGATGCGGGCTTAGGAAAGAATGCCTCTACCTGGACAGCTTCTGGAGAACCTTTCATGTACTTGAATCACATCTTAGATCTGCCCTCTGTGATCAGGTTAATGAGGAGTAGCAAGCACACAAAGCCCCTCGGTGTGGGATAAAAAAGACATCATGCTCAGTAGGAATGGCAAGAGGGAAAAATCAATAAATGATTGAAGAGCTTCTGATTCACTGCCTGGGCACACGCTTCACGAAGTGGGGCTGCTTCTTTGCTCTGCATTGTGCGATGCAAACATCAGGAATGAGAATGTTGTCCTGTGATTGAGTCCCTTGTAATGGCGAGATTCTTTTATCAAGGATGTACACAGGACGAGCTGCCATTTCCCGACAACCCATTTGCTTTAATCGACCCAATATTTTTATTCCTGGCTCACTCCTTTGAGGGGAAATTTTCTTGGCAGAAAACAAGTTCAAGATGGGTAATGGGGACCGAGTCCATGGGTCCGTGCTCAGAAAGTGGGAGCAGAGAATTAGGGACAGGTGTCGTTAGGGTGAGAGTGGCCCAGGTTGCCTTAATTACTCTAGGGGTTTTGGTGAACTGGAAGGAGAATTAAAAGGCAGAACTCACCCTTTTAAATCTCTATTATAGAGGAACTATACCCTAGTGCTAGGTTGCAAATACAATGCCCATCAGGGAAAACAAATAATATAAGTAAGTAGTTTGGGCTGTGTGTAGGAAAGCCAGTGTACACAGGACAAGCCCAAGGACACGCAGTACCTATTCTCAGCGTCTGGGAGTAGTGGGGACTGTGGTGAACAGCAAGGCTCTTGACTGCCAGGGATCAACCTCTGGAGAATCGTTGAAGTGCAGTCTATTGAACCAGAAAAGTCTGGATTAGAATTCCATTTCTCCTTCTTGCTGATTTTGCAACCATAGACAAGTTATTTAACGTCAGAAAGTACAAATAAGAGATTAAAAAGGCAGCATGAAAAGGATGATCCCTATCTTGGTCAGTTTAGCTATGACATGCTATCATAACAAATAGCCACTATTGTGGGGAATTGTGTCCTCCAAAAATTCATGTTGAAGGGCTAACCCCTAGTGCCTCAGAATGTACCTTTATTTGGAAGTAGGACCATTACATTTATAATTAGTTAAGATGAGGTTGTTAGGATGAACCCTAATCAAATATGACTGGTGTCCTCATTAAAAGGGGGAAATTTGGACCCAGACACATTCATTGGAAGGATGCCAGATGAAGGTAAAGGCAGAGATCAGGATGATGCTTCTGCAAGCCCAGGGATGCCAAAGACTGGTAGTAAACCACCAGAATCTAGCAGAGAGGCACAGAACAGATTTCCCTTCACAGCCTGCAGATGGGGCCAAACCTACCAACATCTTGATCTTGGAGCTTTAACCTCCAGAACCGTGAGACAATAAACATCTGGGGTTAAGTCACTCAGTGTGTGCACTTTGTTGCAGCAGACCTAGCAAACTAACACATCTGCTGACTCCCAATGGCTTAAAAGAGCAGTTTATTTCCTGCATATGCTACAAGCCCATTTGGGGTTGGCAGGAGGCTCTGCTACATAGTCTTTCAGGTACGCAGGCTGGTGAAGTAGCCACCACCTCAACTTGAAGCTTCAGGGTTCATGTTAGCAGGGGAAGACGCCCTGGAGGATGGCACACAGGGCTCACATTTCACTGACCAAGTCAAGTCACAGGGCCATGCCTAATGTCAAGGTGAAAAGGAAGTATATCTGTCCCAGGAGAAGAGAACAACAGCGATGGGCACAAGTGATGTCTGCCACAATTACTTAAGAATATCTGCATAGAAAAATAATTGAGTGGAAATGCACTGAAAAGTACTTGCTGATATTAGGGCCCTTGGATTACTATACTTCTCTAAATTTTCCAAGTTTGTTTTTTCCCCCACAAAGGATATATATTACTTTAGTAAGCAGGGGGAAAGCCTTTTGCTTTTTAAAATAAAATAAAGGTTAGTTCACTTGTCAAAGGTTAATAAGTAGATGGACCAGAAGAAACTCACCTCTAAATTTCTTACTTTTTTCTAGTAAGGGAATGGGAAAAGGTCACCATTATACATAATGAAATTTCCTGATTCAAAAGGCTTTATGCATAAGATGGACATGGACAACACCAGGCTGAGTTTATTGTTGCCTAGAAACCTGATGATAAAGTGGATAACTTTGAAAAGTGACATTCCCATTTACCATGTTTATATTCATAAGACAACCTCCCATAAGGGAGACTATTCAGAGATGATGGGGAGGGGGATGTTTATTCAAAGGAAGACAGTCTGTTGACATGGGGGAAAAGAAGGAAGATGATGGGTGAGAGATGCTGTCCCCTGGAAGAAGACCCTGAGATGACACTGTGTTTGCATGTGATGTATTAAGGGAGTGCTCCAAGGAGAAACTGATGAGTGAGTCGGGGAAGCGGAATATGATGGAGAAGAGGGCAAGCCAAGGTCGATTTCAGGCGCAGTCCCAACCTCACCCCCGAGAGAGCTATGGAGCTGCCATTACATGTCAGAGTTGGCGGTGACTCGAGGCAGGGGGGCTGGGTTTTCATGCTGTTGCTCTGCTCGGTCACTGGCTCTCAGGCACTTCCAGAACGGAAGGGCAGAGCAGATCTGGCAGCCCAGGGGCAAGCCTCCGAAGAAAGTCACAGGGGTGAGCCATTAGCAGCAACGCACACAGACGCTCGCTGACCAGAAAGACGCAGAAACAGAGAGGGGGTCTGAGGGGCTCCGAGTGGAGCCCTGATGGCACCTGCTGCAGATGGAGACTCTGGAGACAGAGGTGTTGACCCTTCAGATAACTGTGTTCAGAGCCTAAGGAGGAGCCGTAGGAAAGACTTTTACTCAAGACAGACAGCAGGGAGGGCTCTTAACCTGTTCTTTGCTGGCGGTGGTGGGAGGGACTCAGGTGGCTTTTGGCCACAGATATCTCTATCAGCTGTTGCTGGAAAGGACTGACAGATGTTTTCAAATGTACACGGATGGCTGGGGAAAAAACGTGCATCATATTGACCACATAGGAATTCCTGACACACAATGAGGAATGACAAACTACCAGCTGTTGAGTGGGGCTGGAGCCCTCATGAAGATCTGACAGAGGGGAAGTCCCCACCCCGCACCGGCTCCTACTATCATCTATCTGCATTGGAATCAAGCTTGCCTGCTTCTCTCTCTCTCTCTCTCTCTCTCTCTCTCTCTCTCTCTCTCTCTCTCTCTCTCTCTCCCTCCCTTTCTCCTGCTAAGCACCAGAAGGCAATACGGCAATGTTTTCCCAAGGCGTGCATGAAAGCAAGCACAGGGACAAGACTTGGAAAGAGTCAGACCTGGGTTCAAACGCTGACTCTATCACTTACTTACTAGTTGGGTAAATCAATGTCCCCGAATCTCAAGTTCCTTACATATAAAATAGGCAATGATAATACCTGCACCTAAGACTGTACTGAAATTAGAGGAAACTGCAAACTTTTGGAGTCTTAATTTCTTCATCCATGCAATAAAGTTTAACAAAATTCATGATAAATGATGATGATAACGATGATGTCGATTTGGGGTCAATGTTGGGGTTTAAGAACTAAATAAGCAGTGTGCTGTAATTGGGTTACTGTACTTGGCCCATCCTGGCTCCCCCTCCCCACAAGTCTCCTTAAAGATAAGAAGAATGGGTCTTTCTACTCTTGCCACTACTGGTCAGGTTATTTTTCATATAGGCTTGGAACCTCACTGAAGTGCTACAGCTTGTGTTTTCTAACAAGTGTCCTCCTCTTTTTCTTCTAGCCATTGTGAGCTTATGACCACAGTTGTCTCTGTGTGAAAGGACACAGCCCTCCAGAGGGAAAGAAACTCCATCAGGCCAGGCCTGCTGGACCCGGGTGGAATAACTATGAATGAGGAAACGTCAAGGACCTGCTCGCTCTCCTGATAAATGTCTTGGGCCAAACTGGACCTGTCTAATTTCTAGGCCAGAAGCATAAATCGAATCCTGTACCATATGCATTTGTCTCCCCACCTTTTCCTGCAGTAATCTAGATGGGGATTAATAGGCTCAAGCTAAGAGGGAGATACAGGGGTGCCAAGTCCTTTGTGTTTATAGGATTTGAAAGGATGGATCTCTAACAAGTCTAATTTAATTCTGGCTCAAGTTAAAGCATAGTGAATTCCAGGCTGGAAAGAATAAACTGGGATGCCATAGAATGTTAGAGATAATTTAAATCAACTCCCTCGCTCAATAGACATGGAACCTGAGGCTCATGGGGTAGGGTAAGGCGATGTGTGCACAACCACGTACCAAACTGAGATGAGGGCCAGGTTGCCTGTGTCTTGGGCCAGTGCTCTGGGCTCTGTCATTCATTTCTGCATCATTGTCACGATTTTTCTCATATCTACACACCATCTGTACCTTTATTAACATGGTTTCTTTAACACTTGAATTGACTCTATCTTTCATTCCTAAATAAATTTATTTTGAAAGGAAATTGCTGTAAAGAGAAAGCAAGGATTGTTTGCCACAAATAAAAGGCAACTATAAAAATAAATGCTATGAAACAAAGCAATACAATTAAATTTTAGCACGATACTGCTGCATGTGAAGAGATCACTCACTCTCTCCGTTAAAAGGGAGATTCACCATGCTAAAGAACTTAAAAGGGCATAGCTTTCTTATCATAGGAGAGGGTGTTTTTTAATGTGTTTGTGGACCACCTAAAATTGTTTCTCATATCAGTAATGGCTAAGTTGGTTAGGAAAGGAAAATGGGTGTGAAAGTTTTAAAGGAAGGCTAATACTTTACACTGAGTTAGAATCCCAGTGGTGCCACTTACCAGCTACAAGACTTCGAGCAAGTGACTTCACCTCTTTCTGTCTCAGTCTCCTCACTCATAAAATGGGAATAATAGTGTGTGCACCATGAGATAGATGCAAGTGTTAAATTAGATAGTATATGTAAAGTC
Organism: Lyroderma lyra; assembly: GCA_004026885.1. Taxonomy (NCBI): domain Eukaryota; kingdom Metazoa; phylum Chordata; class Mammalia; order Chiroptera; family Megadermatidae; genus Lyroderma; species Lyroderma lyra. The sequence goes on along the minus strand of PVJL010000316.1, from coordinate 449,349 downwards.
CTTAGAACAGTACTTGGAATGGAGCAAACACATAATAGCATCAGGTATTACTATAATTACCATTATTAAAACTTAAATGATTTTATACTCTGTAGCAGGACTGTAAACCTTATTTGTTAAGGATCAGATAGCAAATATTTTAACCTTTGCTGTCTACATGTTCTCTGTTGCAACTACTCCAGATTGCCATGTAGTGAGAAAGTGGCATAAGCAGTATATAAACAAATGGTTATGCTTCAATAAAACTCTATTTACAAAAAGGGGTGGCAGGCCGGACTAGGCCTGCAGGCTGCAGCATGTGCTAGAGGCTTGTCAGTATGGAAAACAAAAACAGGCCAAATGCTTTGTGGACTATTTTGAATAAAATACCTACCCAAACGAGATAGCATCGTATCTCATACATTAGCACAAATAATCCTAAACTTTTGAAGTCAGTCTTAGACACCTGAAATGTTTATTCTGTTCTTGCTCCCTGTCATTATCTTAACTGTCCCCCAAATGGCCAGGGGACTGAACAGGCCCTGAACTTGAGTTAGAATAAAGGTTAAAAGCATGGGCTAGGGAGTGGGAATCCTGGGGCTGCCACTCATCCTGCAAGGGATTTCATTTTCTTTTTACATATGAGAAAAATTGCAGCTCGGCAGGGTGGAATAATTGCCCAATGCCACATAGCCAGCAAAGTGACATCAATTCCCCAAACATGAAATTTGGTTCCAATCCAGAAACCCCAGGGCCAGCTGCATGTCATCATGCTGCTTCCTTTTCCCGTTTCCAATCTCCATGATAAAGGCAGGGAGAGCTTGAGAGGGAGCCATTTAGAGTTGGAAATGATGCTGATGGTTTAGGGCATGATTATGGTCCAAGGAGGAGGGAGAAAAGCGTCCTCAGAGATGGGAAGATAGAGCAGAAAGCCCACAGGGCCAGACCTGCTCTGTGTTTCACTGGTGAACCTGAGTTGTGCACCTGGGTAGACCATCTCACCTTTCTGCATCTCACTTTCCCCAAAAGTACCAAGAAGCAGCAGCATTTATTGATTTCATAAGAGGACCTAGTGCTTTCCAGTACCTTTATCTCATATTCTTTTTACAACAACCCTGAGATTTCTATCCCTGCTGCACCAATGAGCAAGGTGAGGCTCAGAAAGGGCATTTAAATTGCCCAAGGTCACAGGGCTAGTAAGAGGTAAAGCTGGTATATTTATAAAGTCTGTCTACAAGTCCAGGGTTTTCCGGCACAAAATATTCCTCAAAGAGCTCTACATCCCCTTCAAGGTGAGTACACAAATGGGGAGGATGTACATGGATGTTCTGTAATTCTGGATCAAAGCTAACTCATTTTGCATTCTTACCATGTGCTTGGCACTATGTGAGGCCTTCCACATGACCCTGTTGGTTGGAGGCTAACAGTATCCTCTTTCTGCAAATTTGGACACTGAGGCTCACAGACCTTAAATAATTTGTCCAGGGTCACTTAGCTATCAAGAAGCAAGGCTGAGGTGTGAATCCAGTTTAAATTCACTCCAAAGCCCATGCTTATAATAGGATGATGTTAGAGCTTATTGTTCAACCTAGGAAACTTTGGAGAATGAAAGGCAGTATTAATAATAATGCCAGGATAGCAGGCAGAAACAGGGACATGTAGTTGTCCCAGCTTATGACCACTGGGTTCTTCCCAGCCCTCAGGACGACGCTGCATCATGATGGCATGGATTGGAAATCTACAATAGCTGGCAGCCCCACCATTTTTATTATTACAGTTACCACCTATTGATCTTAGCAAGCATTTTAGGAAAGAGGTTGTGAAATGAAGCATTTGGGATTTGGTTCTTGAGATTTTTAGGAAGGGTGAATTGAATTGCCTCTTGAATTGCTATAAGTAGTAGTCAGAGTGGCCAACATGCTCTCCCATCAGCCCCCCACTTTCTTTCACCCTCTGACTACAGGCACTGGGTGAAAAGGACAGATGGATTAAAAGAGTGCTTCAAGGAAATGGAGCTAAATGACTTTAGATTTGGTATAAGTAGACCAAGGAATATCTTAGATTCAGAACAGATACCAGTCCATTATCAGGCTGTTGCTTGAAACCACATACGTGCCTCTAACTCAAGGTTGGTATTACCTGGGGGCAGTGCTGGTAGCTACCTCCACTGGACACCTAGAGGCACGGTGGGGAGAATCTTCTGCATCAGCGTTCCCAGAAGTCTACCATAAGGGCCTTATCCTTCTGGATAAAGGCATCATTCCTCTAGGAGACCAGTTTTAAGAATGAACAACCACAGAACTACTTGAGTTCATTATCAGCTGTAAACATGTTAAAGCCCATTACCTCTCCGATTTATTTTTGACTGGGATGTAGGAAAGGTTATGTTGTGATAGAGAAATGGGCAGATGGGAAGCCTCAGGATATGAATTTTTGCCCAAGGAGGTCACCTTATTGTGGTGTCCTGGGCAGCCAAAAGGCAGCAGAACAGGCTTGGGGTCCTAAATGGTACCCAGCAGAGTAAGCGTTTGGGGTGGGGGAAAAAGATGGCAGCAGGGGGGTGACGTCCCTCAGTGCAGTCTTGGCCATGTCAAACTCCAGGGCAGCAACCCTGCAGAGACTGGTGAGGTCATGGGAGTCAATGTAGTACAGGGCAAAAGGTGGGGAGCCAGGACCCTGGGATCCTGGGGCGGCTTGCTAATGTGCAACTCCAATCACCCATGACACCTCATGTACCAAGCATGAAGCTGAAAGTGAAATCATCTGAGGTCTTTTTCTGCTTCAACACCAAATGTCATTCTAGACTGTGTTGCTAAGTGAATTTTGCCATGCATAAGTGGGTAGCTTAGAGCAGAGAGGCTCTTATTGGAGCACAGGTGCAACCCAAGCTTCTACATTACCCTTTCTCTTGAGGACCAAAGGGACCTTTAACCTCTCCTTGTCCCATTTCTTCTTTTTGATCTGTAGAGAAGAAGCAGGAAAGAAGAAGGGAGGTTGGCAAGGCAAGGGCTCTCTGGTAGGCCCTACATCTAGGTGTCCCACCTTGGGAGGATCAGGAATTGGCTAAGAGAGAATGAAGCAAAGTCGAGATCCTTGGCTGCTAATGAAACAAAGATAAAATCTTTCTTGTTATTGTCATTAAATTTATTGGTGTGGCTAAAATAAAATCTTATCTGGAGATGGCCTGAGGATTGACCACAAAGTCTAAAAGAACACGCTGGGTAATATCAGCTAAAACATTTAGCTTCTCAGTGCTTTGTTTTTTCATCTTTAATGAGAAGTTAGGGGTGAACTAATATTTAAGGGACATCTACTCTGACAAGAACTGGCTGAGTGCTTTATGTGTTATCTCATTTAAACCTCACACCAACCCTTCAAGGAAAATATTATCTTCATTTTACAGAGGTGAAACAATAGCTTCAAGAAGATAAATTGCTTGCTTAAGTTTATACAGCTCAGATGTAGCAAAGCTTGGAATGCACACTAGGTCTGTCTGACCCTAAAGCCCATAGCTGGTCCACCACAAATGGCTGGTGCTACCATTCTACAAAGGAGGCAGATTTCACTGTTGCTCCAGGTAACACAATGGGCTATGGTGGGAGGAGACTGATTGGGTCCAAATCTCATTTACTAGCCTGTCATTTGAGGCAAGTTATTAAACATATGCACATTTTAAGAAAGGAAAAAACTGTATTAAAAATGATAATACTCAATACATACTGATAACAAAAGATGAACACAAGTCACGTTTGACTTCTGCAATTACAAGTGGTGCTCCAAGTGGTTACTATCAACATCCAGACACTTCTGATTACAGCAAACTACTGCCTGAGCAACAATAACCAAAGTGTCCACCTGTATCTCTTTGCATGCCCTTGTACACATCACACACAATACCATGTGTCTCAAACTTAACAAAAGGGCATGCAGTTGTTAGGCATGTGGGAGGTTCTGTTGCATTCTCACACTTCCACTGTCATACTTCCACAATGTTCTCGAATTTCAACACCACTTCAAAATGGTCTTGAGCTCTTCCAATAACAACTGTGCTTCTGCCATTTTCTTTGATTGTCCTGCCTGTCACATGGTGACGCTAGCATTCACTTGATTAATGCCAACTTTTGAGTGAACGTCATAGTACGTGTCGCTACTGTAATTCAATTCAACTTTAAAAAGTAATACATAGATAACGTGGCTTAAAATGTGTATACAGTTGTTGGCACCCTTGGTATACACACACACATGTGTATGTATGTGCGTGCGTGCGTGTGTGTGTGTGTGTGTAGCTATATATATATATATATATATATATATATATATACACACACACATACATTTGGATAGATAGATGGCTATATTAATGAGAAAAGGTAAAGTGTAGGTTCTGGAATATCATAGATTCAGGAAGGGTGGTATTCAAGCTAGGCTCCTTGTCTTGGAATTCTTAGAAATTTGGTTTCTGGACTTAAACTAACTCCATCTCTGGGCTGTGTCTACCTGGACCAGGCCAAGTTTACTCCTTACCCTCAGCCTTTCCCCAGAAGGAGGTGTCCACCAAACCCCACTGGAGACTTGCTGAAAAGCTTTTACTGTGATATATTCCCTTCCAAAAGCTTACTGGGTATGTGCAGCAGCTGCTTTCCAAGAGCAGCTGCAGGAGCAGTTTGTCTTGGTGTTGGGCATGGGGCTTTAGGAGGCTATAATAACGTTTTCACCTCCCACTGGGTCTGCTTGGCCACCCAGGTGCCCACCTGTTGATTCCCACTGGAGGACTCTATATAACAAGCTTTGCCTGTGGGAGCAAGAGCAACGGCGTGCTTTCCTGTCCATTCTGTGATGCAACAGCGGCCTCTCCTGGCCATAAACTAGAACTACAGGCACTCTTGTCTCCAAGTTTCTGAGTTTTCTTCACTTTTTATTTATTGAGACCTACTGTGTGCTGGCCATGGTTCTAATAGTGTGGACAAATGAGTAAATAAAACAAAGTCCTTTCACTCATAAGGTTCACATTTTAGTATGCATGAGAGGGGATAGAAAATATACATACATATCTGTGTACGTACATGTGGATGTTCAGAGAACTATGAAAAAAAAATAAAGCAGAGAAGAGAGGTAGGGATGACAGCAGGGTAACACTTTTCAATAAGAAAGTCAGAAAAGCCTCATTGATCAGGTGACATCTCAGAGTGACTTGAGAAATATGGGGAGGGATATCCAGGTGGATGAAGCAGCAAGGATTAAAGGCCTCGAAGTGAGAGGCACGGGGCTGTTTTAGGAACCAAGAGGAGGCCAGCTTGGCTAGAACAGACCGAGTCAGGGGAGAGCAGTAGGAGATGCTGTCTGAGAGGCTGTGGGGCCAGATCATGTAAGACATGGGCTTTGATGTGTATTTCCAGCTTAGCAGCATCCTGTCACCTGGGAACTTGCTAGAAATGCAAATTTCTGGGCCCAGCCCCAGGCCTTCTGAGTCACACACTCTGGAAGTGGGTTCCAGTAGTCTGTGTTCTAACTAGCCCTCCAGGTGAGTCTGCTGCAGCAGTCTGAGGATAACTGGGGTGAGGCCTCATAGGCCATTGTGGGGACTTTGACTTTTATTCTGAGATGAAAAGCCATTGGAAGCTTTGGGGCAGAAGAGTAACATGATCTGACCACACACACACACACACACACACACACACACACACACACTGGCCTGGTTTTACCCCCAGAGATTCTCATTAACATGATCTGACAACACACACACACACACACACACACACACACACACACACACACACACTGGCCTGGTTTTACCCCCAGAGATTCTCATTTAATTGGTCTGAGACATGGGCTGGGCATTGGAATCTCTAAAGCTCTCCAGGAGCTCAGCTGGGAGGCCACTGCTGTAATGCAGGTGAGGAGTGATGGCGGCTTGGAGCAGCAATAGTGGAGGTGCTGAGGAGTGGTCATATTCTGGGTAGATTGTGAGGGTAGAACCAGGAAGATTTTCTGAAGGATGCAATCCAGGGTGCAAGAGAAAGTGAAAAGTCAGGATGACTCCCGGGCTTTTACCCCAAGCAAGTAGAAGGATGTACTGCATTTTTCTGTGTATAAGACACCCCCACGAATAAGACGACCCTACTTTTTTAACCCAACATTAAACAAGTCTCTCAACTGGTTACTCCTGCGAATATAAGACAAAAGTATCATGTTATACATGGAAGAACACAGTAGTTTCCATTTGCTGTGAAGGGGAGGACAGTGAGAGACACAGGTTTCCGGGGGAGGGGAATCAGGAGTTTGGTTTTGAACGTGTTAAGTTTGAGATGTCTATTTGAGATCCCAATGGAGATGCTGACTAGGTTCAGGGTAGATGTCCAGGCTGGACATCTAAGTTTGTGAGCTGTCAGTGATGGTGTTTAAAGCCATAAGGCTGGATGAGATCACTCAGGGAGGGAGTACAGATAAAAAACAGAAGTTGGATGGAGCCCTAGGGGCACTCCAATGTAGGAAGGAAATAGAGAACCAAGTGCCAGTGATGCCCCAGAAGCCCAGGTGAACACATATTTCAAGGAGGAGGAAATGGTGAACTGTGATAAGCTGCTGACTGGCCAAGTAAGATGAGGACTGAAAATTGACTGCTGGTTGTAGCACCATTGAGGTCATAGGAGACCACAATGACTGAGAACATGTCAGTGGAGGGGCTGGGAGAGGGACAGGGCCTGTTTGCAGAATGGAAGAAAGAAACTGGAGGCACAGAGGACAAATAATTCTCCTGCAAAATTTTGCTATAAAGGGAGGGTGATGGAAGAGAATAGGGTCAACAAAGCTTTTTTGTTTTTTTTTGTTTTTCAATAAGAGAGCAATAACATGTTTCTTTCTTTGTTGGGAAAGATCTTCCAGCACAGGAAAAGAATGAGTAGATATTTTAATAACAACAAACATTTATTAAATACATTTTTATGCTCCTGGCACTGTGCTTAATGTTGCACATGAATTATTTTCCATGAACATTTCCTCCTTGCTACACTCCTATGAGGAGGTTCTATTATTATTCCCAGTTTATAGACAAAGGAGCCTGAGCTCTGAGAAATGAACTAAGGTTCATTTCTGAAGACTCACAGACAATAAGATGGGAGAGCACAGATTCTACTCTGGAATTGGCCCCAAACCTAGAGCCCTGACCCCTGCTCTGCAAAGCCTAGCTACCAGGCTTCTTGCATGTGGGACACCCCTTTAAACTCTCCTTTAAATCCCTGAATTTTTGATGCTCAGCTAGAAGGGGCGAAATGACTCCCTCCCCCTTCCTCACAGAGCTCCCCTGCACCAGGCTTCGAGATCCCTCTTGCTCAGTGTAAACACTGCTGGAACAGTCCACATCCTTGGCAGCAGCGAAAGGAAATAACATCTGTTATTGGGTTGAATGATGTCCCCACAAACTTCATGTCCACCTGGAACCTTAGAGTGTGACCTTATTTGGAAATGGGTTTTTGCAGGTATAATGGCAATTACAGATGAGTCATACTGGATTAGGGTGGGTCCTAGTCCAAGACTATTGTTTTTATAAGTAGAGAAAACAGAGACATAGGGAGACCCTCAGGGAGAATGCCATGTGACCATGAAGTCAGAGATTAGAGTGATGCAGCTTTAAGATCAGGAATGCCAAGGAGTGATGACAACAACAGAAACCTGGAGGAGGCAAGGGGGGAGCCTTCTGTAGAGCCGTGAGAGAGAACATGGCCCTGATGACACCTTGATTTCAGACTTACAGCTTCCAGAACTGTGAGAGAATAAATTCCTGTTGTCTTAAAATACCACATTCATGGTAATTTACTCTGGCAGCCCAAGGACACCAATACAGTACTCATTGGTCAGAACTTGGTATCTGTGAAGGAGTCCATGGTACCCCCATGTGCCATGCACATGAATTGGTGCTGCATTGACTTGAGGTCACCATTAAGAAAGCATTAAGTAGGGGGTTCCCTGGTGGTGTAGTGGCTAGGCGCACTCAATGCTGTGGCCTGGGTTCCATTCCCAGCCAGGGAACCACCCCTGCCCCGCAAAAAAAAAGCATTAAGGGGAGTTCCCTGATGGTGTAGCGGCTTAAGGCTTCAGCGCTGGCGCTGTCAGCATTGCGGCCTGGGTTCGATTCCCAATCAGGGAGCTACCCACATACCAAAAAGCAAAAAAAAAAAAAAAAAAAAAAAAAAAAAAAAAAAAAAAAAAAAAAAAAAAAAAAAAAAAAAAAAAAAAAAAAAAAAAAAAAAAAAAAAACAAATGGTATATTTAAAAAAAAAAAAAAAAAAAGCATTAAGGAGAGGTATTGAATGATATACCTGGGAGGACCCTTAGAGATAATGTAATTCAGCCAGCTTATTTTAAAGACACAGAAGCACAGAAGGTAAAGTCCAAGAAGGCAAGAGGCTTGTCCAAAGTCACATGGCTATTTAACAGCAGGTGCCATATCTGGCTCACATTGCCTTCTCTGTAACCTGGACCCTGCCTGGTACCTAGCAGGTGCTCAATCAACATTTCTTGAATGAATAATGGAACCCAAATGCCTGATCTCCAGCTCAGGATTTTTTCAAATTATGTTCTCATGGCTTGCTAAGATTAAAACCAACACTACTTGGTTTACACTGGCAATTCCTTTTCTCCAGCTGCTCAGACTAAACCTATCAGCTATGGATTGATTGATTTTTCTTGTTGAAAATGTCAAGGCCTCTTGGAGATGTAGCCAGAGAAAATTTTTAACACTGAAGAATAACACTTTGTAGGTTTTCCTTTACCACCTAAAAAGGACTTTCCTGTTCCATTAGATATTCCTCTTAAATAAATGGCTGAGTATTCTAAAAACAGTGTTACCTAAAATTTACTAGTGTCATACCAACACATTGACTCTAGTTATATTTAGCATCAGGCCTTGGAGATAAAGTCTTGACTGGTTATTCACAAGGATAAAGGCAATATGACTAATAGCCACCATTTATCAGGTAACTATGGTGTATCAGGTATTTGTTAAGCACTTTGCTACATTATCACCTATCTTCACAATAAAATTAATGATACCTTTCAAGGTATTGATTGTACACCATGTTGTCCAATAAAGCAGCCACTAGCTTTGGAAGGAGCTCTTTTCGGAGGTCTGACATTAGCAGTATCAGGCTTGGTGAACATATAGTAGGATGCTATTCTCCGTTTTCAAACTCCCAAGAACTTATCTTACAGATGAAGTCCATCAAGTGTGCAAAGACATATGTCCATAGATATTTGTTACAGAAATGTGTTCAAGAGCAAAAGACTAGAAATATCTAAAATGCCTATCAACAGGGTGGTTAAAGGGTAAAGGGTATATCCCATAAATAGAATGCCAGTAAGGCACTCAAAAGAATGAGGCAGATGTACAGGTATTCCTATGGAAAAAATGTCCAAGATGTGGGATCTGAATAATATAGTCCCATTGGTGTAAAATCAATACAATGATAGAAAATATATATAGAAAGGAAGTTGGGAAAGAAAGATGGCATCATCTGACTTGTGTCAAATAAAGACAATTATGTAGAATATATATAGAAAGAAAGGAAGTGAGGGAGGGAAAACATTTCTGGAAGAATGCATAAAATACTGCTAATATATGGGGACTATAACTAGGGAGCAAGGAGTGGGAAGCAAAGAAAAGGGTTTGTTTTTTTTTTTTAACCTGAAAGCCTTCTATACTGTTCATATTTTAAAACAAGGTGCATGTATTAAGCTTATCATTTAAAACCTAGTTATTTAAAAATAAGAAAAGTAGAAGGTATGTGACTCGTTACTAACACCCCTAGGGTGTGCAAAGAGACCACAAAAACACCATGCAAGCTTATTTCTGCAATGTTGCTCAGAAATTAAGAAAGCATTGGCTCTTAGAAGAATGTATACTGGTCCATGTAAGCTGAGGTTAATAATATGCTCAGAATAGATAAAACAGGGGTAGCAGCACTGAACACATTTAAAACAGAGTTTGGCCAAGCTGTTAGTGGAAAGATATTCCAGAGCACAAATGTTGGACAGATGGATGGTGCAAGATGCTTCCCAAAATGTTACTAAGTCTCAGAAGCATATAGAAAAATATAGTATGTAGCATGAGCTCTTAATTAATAAGGGACCTTTTTTTTTCTTTTTTTCCTGAAGGAAACATTAATTTCCAAATTCTTGCTTTTGTGGGCTAATATGTGATCCATCAGATAGTAAGCTATAAAATTACAGAGTAATCTTAATATTTACTGATTGCTTTCTCTGTGCCAGGCTTGGTTTTATTTATTTATTTAATTAATTTATTTAGCCTTCACAACCACCTGATGCGGCGGGGTTTTCACAAAAAGGTAAACTGATGTTCAAAGAAGTTAAGTAACCTGTCCAAGGGCACTTGGTGAGTAGGTGCATCTCAGCATTCCAGAGAGGGGAGGACCCTGAGGCATCACCTTATTCTGGAGGAGAGGAAACTGAAGGCCCCCGGGGGAAGAGGCTTGCCTGAGCCGACAGCAGGTGGTGGCCAAGGTGGGTCTGGAACTCAGGCCTTGATTCCCAGTGAGTGTTCATCCACCCAAACACATTTCTCCTTACCTCGGGTACGTGGCAGGGGTTTCAGACAACGTTGAACTGAATTAAAATGAGCGCTTACATGGGCAATTTTGTAACAGGCCTCCAATAATGAGTTCCTCTCTGAAAGCTGCACTTCCCAAACCTGCATGTCCACTCTTTAATTTCTGCACTATCCCTGTGCCTGAGCACCTCCTCTCAATTCCATAGTTTGTGGAAGGTGGACCCCTGTGGTACTACTTATTTTAACCTCATCGAAACCAAAAATATGTGACAGCCCAGGTTTAGTGGTCACTTAATTTTCTTCTAACACATATTTTGACATGTAAAGCTGATCTTGTTACTTTCCTCGTTAAAAGCGGCATTTAATTTGTTTTTAGAATGAAGACTCGAATTCCTAGCCTGGGCCTATGGGAGGACGGGGCTGCCATCTGGCCCCAGTGACTCTGCAGCATCATTAGGAGCCATGTTTGTTTCGTCTGCTCAGATGCACTGTGGCTCTCACAACCTCTGCATATGCTTTTCCATCTGCCTGGAACATTCTTCCCCTGAGCAACCTCTTTGTAGGAATCAGCTTAAAGGCCATTTCTTTGGAGAAGCCACCCCTGAGCCCCAGGGTAGGCCTTGGAGATGCTTGTCATACTTGTACTTACTTGATGACTGTAATCTTCCCCAACAGGCTGTGGGCTCCAAAAGGGCAGGCACACCTATTTTCTTCCTTATTACTCTGGGCATAGTCCTCAGGAGGCAGCCTGGAGGTGCCAGGTGCCCTAACTTGCTGATTAAATAAATGAGAGAAGAGAGAAAAACCTATATAATACCTATCAGAGATCTCATAAAGCATAACAGTGCTTCACATCTGTGATTTCAGAGTTTGTCATTATTTTATATCCAAATATAATAATGCAAGTCTATAATGATGTCCCCAAGTTATTGACAAAAGGCTCCATTCAATGTGCTGCCTGAGAAAGTGGCACTTAAATTTGTTTGAAAACTATTTCCATTAAAACGGTCAAACTGAAAAAGAAAATCTTACAATGGGAACATTAACTACATAAAAAACCAAAACACTTAGCAAAATACCTATTGATGCCAGATAAACAAAGCGTTACACTACTTTGAATTAATGTAAGCTGTATTTATGAATTTTTATATTACAAATGGGTGCATTCATTTCCCCCCATCTGACTCAGTCCCCAAGAGGTTCATGGGTAATAAAACAAATGAATTTGTTTCTGCATTAGCCTGTATTGCCACTTTCAAATGGCTCCTTGCCTATAAGATCCAATATTTTCCTCATAATAAGTGGTAAAGCCCTCAGCCTTCTCTCTTAATTACTTTCTTTGTATTCCAAGAGACAAGTATGTAGTGTATTACCTCCCATCTCCATTGGGGAAGGAGGGAAATTGAGGCAGAGATGTTAACTGATTTCTTCAAGTTTGTACAATTAATCAGTGTTTACCCATCCATCTGTATTAATGATATAACCAACATTTAGTAATTGCCAACTTGGTGCCAAGCTGTTTTTGTTGCTGGGAGTATAATAGGAAATAAGATAGATAAAGTGCCTGTTTTCATATAGCTGATGTTCTACAAGGGGAAAATAGATAATAAATAAGTAAAAAAATAAATAAAAAAGTAATATCCAATAGTGCTATATCCAATGTTTCTTCCCCCAAAATTCATATGTTGAAACCTAATCCCCAATGTGATGGTATTAGGCATGGGAGGTGATTAGGACATGAGGGGTGGCACCTTTGGGATTAGTGCCCTTATAAAACAAGGGAGAGCTGTCCCCATTTCCACTATGTGAGGACACAGTGAGAAGGACACATCTGTCAACCAGCAAGTAGGTTCTTACCCGATACCATATATGCTAGCACCTTGATCTTGGACTTCCCAGATTCCAAAACTGTGAGAAATAAATTTCTGTTGTTAATTCTGCACAGTCTATGGTATTCTGTTAGGGCAGCCCAAATGGACTAAGACAAATAGTGACAAACACTATGATAAAAATAAAAGAGAGTTAGTATTAGAGTTATTTAACCCTGACTCTAACCCCAACCCTGGGAGCACCTACTATTGTGTAGTTAGGGAATCTTCTCTGGTGACAAATGAGCTGAGACCTGGAGGCAAAGAAGGAGCCAGAGAAGGGAATTTTGGGGAGCAGATCATTCTAGGTAAAGGGAACAATAAAACTAGAGGTTTTGAAGTGGGAGCAAGCTTGGTGTGTTCAAGAACAGCAAGGCCAGGGTGGATGGATGTCATGAGTGAGGCAAAGAGGTGGGCGATGGGCTCAGACATGCAGGAGGAGCCAGCTCCTACAGGGTCTTGTAGACCATGGTAAGGACTCTGGATTTTCTTCTAGAATTTTTTTCTAGTGCCGAGAAGCACTGTAGAATATAAGCAGAGGATGACATCATGGAATTTATGCTTTTGAAGGTTCATATGAACTGGTTATGGAGAATGGATGACCTAGGGACAATAGTTGAAACAAGTTGCTCAGGGGAGCCATGAAATAGTACAGGCAAGAGATGATGTCGTCTTGGACTAGGATGGTGTCAATGGGAGTAGAGAGTAGTGGACAGATGATATATATTTTCTGAAACGGGACATCAGGACTTGCTGACCTGGTGGAGAGCAAGGCAAATGAATTGAGGATGGGGCAGGTTTTTGGCTTGAGGAAATGAGTAGATGATGGCACCATTTATTGAGAAAAGATGATGGGGGTAGACAAGGATGTAATCTTTTGTCAGCAGGGGAGGGAATCTAAACTTCTGTTTTGAACATAGTAATTTTGAAATGCTTTTTAGAGATATTGGGCCAAGTGGAGATGCCAAGCGGGGAGATATTGGATTTACCAGTCTGAAAGAGCATTTAGAGCTGGAAGTATCCATTTGGGAGTCACCAGTGTGAAAGTGGATAATGTCACCAAGGAAAAAAGTGCTGGGAGAAAAGAGGCAGCCAATCCCTTATCTCCAAATCTCACACTGACCAACTGTCATGGTCATGTACCATAACTCAATTTCACCCCTCCCATTCCATTAAATTAAACATTCACTGTCTCTTCTATATAAAAGGTGTTATCCTAAAGAATAAGGAGCTACAAAGATAGGAGGCTAATACATGATGCCATCTCTCAAGTTGCTCGCAAACTGGTAGGGAAAGAGTAACAGTAATATAAAAGGTAGAATATGTGAATGTATTTCCAAGTATGTGGAGGGGATCATCAAAAAATAAACTTGGGAAGACAGGTTGGGAGCCAATCATGAAGGGTCAAGAAATCGAATTTTTATTTTCTTATTTAACAGGACATCATTGAAGATTTCTGAGTTCCATGATCAGATTAGCACCTTTCCTTCCCCATCCATGGTATATTCATCCTCCTGTGTCTACCTGAAATCTCACCCCATTTACAAAGTATCACCGATGTTCTGCTACCCCTTACTTTTCATCTTTAAGTCCTTCTGTATCCATCACCTAGTGCTAATCCATTTTAGCACTTGATGACCCACTGTCTCTTTCAGATGGCTTATTGTAGGAACAGTTGTTTTTGTTTTTTGTTTTCGTTTTTGCTTTTAATTTGGTCTATAAATTCCTTCTAAGCAGGATCCATGACTTAAATCCATAGTCTTGGGCTCTGGGATAGGAACAATAATAAGTTCTCAAGCAATGCCTGTTTCTTCAAGTGTCTCTACTTCAGGGAATTCTCCTCTGACCTCCCATTAAATCAGGTTCCTTTCTTCTAGGCACTCATAAAGTTATTTTCTAGCACACGTCTCCATTTTTAACTATAAACCTTATGTGTGACTATTTGAATAGGCTACATATTCCCAGAGGTTGTCTAGTTCCAAGAGAGCAGGGCCACCTCTGATTTCATTCACAGTAGTGTCCCTAGTTTGTGTACAACAAACATTTTTTGAAAAAAATGAATGAATGGGTACGGCCTTAGGGCTTAAGTGGAGTAGCCTCCAACATGGCCCAACTGTGCCAAGTTTCTGAAAGAGCAGCAAAACGCATGCAGCAAACTATTGCACAAAGGGAGTTCTTCCTGATGAGCTCCCCTTCTGCTTAGGAACAATTTCCCAGAGGGTGGCTCTTCCATGGGAAGGAGGGCCCTTGAAGGCTAATGTATCGTCACTTGGGACACTCGAGTCCTCCCTTTTGCACAGCAGAGCAGGAGGCAAAGCAGTGTTTCCAACTGTCAGGAAGAATAAGCACAGCACATGGGCAACAGCCACCGATCTTCTAGGCAGATGGAACAACATATGTATACTTACATATGTATTTCCTAATCAATAGGTGCCAGTGAAAATGTGAAAAACTCAAGAACATGACTGGAATTTAAGAGGCTTTGAAGGAGTTTAATACCTTAAAGAAAATTAGCACTGTTTTGTTTTTTGTGCAGATGATAACAAATAGTATTTTTTGAATGATCAAACATTTTTCCTTTAATATGTAAATTTCCTCTTCCACATTAGGCATTTGTACTATTTCTTGTAAGGAATGTATTCCTGGGACCAGCCAAAGAGAGCTTTAGAATCTTTTAACTGGACTTTGGCCCTTGCCTGCTTCTATCTTCCTTCACCAGCCACATAGCCCTATTTCTCCCAACAGGCAAACCTCATTCTCCTCCAGGAACTTTGTCATTGCTTATTCTTGGCAAGTGGTCAGTTAATATGTTAATGAATAATGGGCTAAGATAAGCCAATTATGCCCCAGGAGAATCCCATAACTTGTCTGTCTGCTGTCTGAACCACATGTACCAGAGACAATGTAAGTGATGACTTGAAGATTTAGCCTAAGATTTATTGCTTCTGATTCTTGCTTTGTTCATGCATGTGAATATCTTCAAGGAAAATGCTTTACAATTTTATCCACTACAGAACCACATTTTGCTCCTGTAATTCATGTGCAGATGACCTTGTAGCATATTACCAATAGCTACAACTTTCATTCGTCCTTCCTTTCTTAATAATTGAACTCTTTGGGGCAATGTGCCCAGTTAAAAATACACATACTCATCTTCCCAAGCTTCCTTACAGCTATAGCCAGTAGCCATCTGGCAGCTAAGCGCAGTGGTTAGGTGAGGCTTCAGGAAAGCTATCATCATCTTGATAAAAAGGTACAGACTCAGCTGCTGTGTGTCTTTTGTCCTTTGACCTCTCCCTTTCTCCCTGCCTGGAAAGCAGACATGAGGCTGGAGGTGAAAGTTGTCCAGGTGCAGCAGGTGCTGTCAGTGCTCTGCCCATAACCCCTTCACACCATTTCTATATTCACCACAGGCTTCCTACCAAAAGCTCCTGTGCTTCTGTACCTGAGGGCTTTTGCTGGCTATAGGATCATGCTTAACCGGTATGTGGCAGGTGGACAGTGCCAGAGTTAGTGACTCGGGGAGTGGTCCTCAATGACAGATGGGAATTGGTGCATGAATATCCCAGCTCCTTGGCCTTCAGGTGGGACAACTTTGAGGTATGAGCTACATACTGTGGGGGGTGGGGGGTGGGGGTGGGGGGCGGTTGGCAGACAGAGCTCCCAGAGGTCCTCAGTAGGAATGAACACCAATTGCTCATAGCAGTAACCCACTCATGAGTGCATCCTGTATTGGCTTTCTTCTTTCCCCTGCCTCACGTCGCCACACCCCTATCTTCATAGGATCATCTTCCAGAAAAACTACTTGCACATGAGTCTTTCTCTCAGGGACTCCTGGAGAAACCTAATCTAAGACATCTTGTGACCATGCAGATGACAGCCACATGCTAAGGGCGGAGAGAAATCTAGGAGCCTGTCTTTGATGCCAGACTTGAGCCCCTGTACCAGCCTTGTTCTACTTTCCTCTGGACTTGAGAAAAATAAACTTATTTGAGTAAGTCACCACAATTGGGTTTCTATGGCATGCAGCCAAATGTACTTGTGACTGAGAGAGCTAGAGAAATTTTTAGTTGAGTACAAATGTAACCAGCTATCAGCTGGACATGGCTGCCAAGGAAGCTAACACTGATTGCTAGTCCTACACTGTATGGCATGTTACGGCTTGCACCATGTGCTAAATTTGTGAGGTAGGTATTATTAACTCCATTTTATTGAAGCCCAGAGAGAACAAGTCCCATGGTTCCATGGCTAGTGGTGGAATCAGAACTCCAAGTCCAGTATGATCTTTTGTCGGAGGGAGATAGGGACTAGCTTTTCATTCTAAGGAGTCTGTGGCATTTAAGCAATGAGCTGCACTTCCCTCACCTATTCCCTTCGCCTGTCTTCTGAGATCCTATGCTCTTCCAGCATTACCCTTTACTCCCGCAGGACTGAAATCCCTTGCCTGTGTCAGAACTACCCCTCCTACCTGCCAAATCTCATCACAAACTTTACATACTAATCACATATTCTCCAAACTACGTGCTAACCCCTCTTAACTGGAGGACTTTGCCAGGAATGCCTTACGTCAGAAGTGGGAGACAGCTGCATTTGGGCCTGGAGAGGATGGTCTGGTAACTACATCCTCATGGCAACTGTGGGCAGGACACACTTATGTAAGTAAGGCTCATAGCACCCAAAACATATATGCTCACTAAATATTCGTAAAATTGAAATGGGTAGCAATGGTGGCATCCATATTGAATTCAAATTTACTCCTGTTTAAAATCATTAACATCAAATTCCATCACACACAAAAATGAATATACAATTTTGGACAAATGAAGTATTCTCCATTGAACATTTAATACATTACATTCAAGGATGACTTTTTAAAAAATAAAGAACAAAGTTATAATATAAGTATTCATTAAAACGGTGACCACTTAAACATCATCTGAACGATACCAAATAATATGCACTTACTTTTATAAATTGTGTTGAGAACCTAGTTTATGTATAAGGCTAAGCATTCTCAATAGTACTGGCCGAGATGAGAAAAGACGTGTTCTCTTACTGGTGACTCGGACAATATACTTGTGTTTCAACTGCTGGTGTGTGGAGACAAGGCTAGCACCCATGACTGGCTGGACTCTGAAAAACAAGCATGCTGTGCTCCTATGCCACTCTGGAACACAGAAGACAAAGACTGATCTAGGGTGAAACATGCAGGGTGTGGAGAGGACTGTACCAAGGGCTTCACTTAGGTTGAAGACTAAAGGAAAAGCAGTGTGCTTTGACTTTAAAATACACATTAAGCGAGGCAAAGAAGCCAGGAACCTTCTTACAACCATTCAAACTACTAAGATATTTCTATCAAGATAGTTGGTAGGAAATTCAAATGCTCACTGGGACTGACTTAAGAATTAAACTGTAACAGATGCATCTTGGAGGTCAGACTTATCAACCCACCTATAAACTCAAGTTGGGTATTAGCTCACAAAATGCCTGTGTCTGATTTCAGCTGGTAAGGAATCTATAAAAATGTTTACATGTCTATTTTTGGTAAATTTATTTCACAAAACCACCATTTTATAAAAACAATATGGTTCATTAAGTATGAGACACGAGTTATAAATGAGATAACTATTTCAAATACATTTAGTTGAGCAAAGGTATTTTCACTAACTATAAAATCCAATGAGACAAAAGGATAATTACACCACAGTTATTATCAAAAGACTTTTAGACTGTACTTCAAGTTCAAAGGTTAAAGATTTTACAATAAGATAACATGAGACTATTAATTATATATAAAGGGTATTTGATTAAATACAGACATTAGCTAGAGTGATTTTTCTTCTACTTGAAAACTAGCTTTTAGCGAGTAATAGCAACTCTGATTAAATTCTGCCTACTTTAATTCCTTATTGATGACACCATAACCTGGAATATTCAAAGTAATACAGTTATGTTGGCCACCAAATTAAGTCACCATTGTTTCTAAAAAAATTATCCAGGATAGACTGGATTAGCCTGTACTTATTATATAGTATTATATAAATGTATAGTTTTTAAAAAATATTTCTTGTATTTTTCCAAAGTCCTGTTTCCCATGACTTTGATTATTAAATATGTCTACTTCAGGTTCCAAACACTCATGTCCATTATGAGAACATATAGGGGTAAATAGTCTCGTTAATGTGACGAGCTACATTCTAAGAAATGACCCCAGAGATACTATATTGGAACAGGGATGAAGGTACTATCTGAAGATCTAAGAAATGTTTAGGGGACAGACCTCAGACGAGGGATTTTAAAAAGTTTTAATTTTTTAAGAGAAACATTCTGGGAAGGGAAAAAGTATTCTATGATCTAGGGTGTGTGTGTGTGTGTGTGTGTGTGTGTGTATATATATATATATATTTTTTTTTTTTTTTTTTTTCTTTTTTCAAGAGCCCTTGTTCTCATAGCCAAATGTATGAAAACAGTTTTCCTTAAAGAAAAACAGGTCTATGAGCCAAGGCAAGTTTGGCTAAATGATTGGTAGCTTTTGTTTGGCTCTGGAGGTTTCCATAGAAACAGCCTGAGAGACAGAAAAGGCAGCATTATCACCTTTATCCATAATGCCATCTGATAAAACTGCACATTGATTCATTTACACTATCCAGAGTGGAGGTATTATTTCTGATAAGCCTGGACAAAGGGGAGGCAAGAATTCCATCTGGTCACACTTTGAATTTCCTACCTTCCTCCACCTGAAACCTTAAATTAAAATCCTGATAAAACCTCCTCTGAGCATTTCCCCCAGGATCCACTATTTCAAGTAATGCTTCAATAATCAGAAGCCAAATGAAGAAATGTGAAGAACCAAATGGAGCCCCACTGACAAGTTCGTAGAATTATATGACACCAAGCTTCCTGTAGCTTAAGAAATTATTCTGAAGATTATTTACAATTCCATTTTATCAGATCTCAGCCAGGCAAGAAATACTGTCTTTAAGTGTTTATTACACAGTTGAATCAGGTGGCATCATCCGTAATTTTTCTCTCTCTTTATGTCTAAATCATTTGTATGCATGTGTATATATATCTATATATCTAACTATTTAATATATTTAGCATAGTAACACACACTACACACTATTATCTAATCTTATTTCAGGTTAGTGCTTCTCAGAAAGGCCACAAAAGCAGCCCAAGATCAAAATTCTATATCTGAAATACACAAAAATAAAAACCTCAATAACAAACATAAATGAAACAAATAAGATAAGGAGGCATGCAACCTTTAGCACCATATTTAAGACCACAGAGGGCAAGAGGGTTAGACAGGTCTAAAGAGGAATTCAGTTTTGGGTTTCTCCCAGTAATGGGATCCCAAACACAGAACCCTCTTGTAAAGTTCAGTACTTTTAAAAAGAGAAAGCCTGAGAAATTCTATTAACAGAAATGTCACAATCAGAGACAGATGATTTAACATTCTTATTCTAAAAGCATTGAGGACATTATTCCTTAGGAACAAACTACTCACTTTTGGAGATTAGCTGAGAAATCGCTACCGCTCAATGAACTAAATGATGCCTCAGTAAGTTAAAAAGACATTATCTATTCCCTCAAAGGACCAGTGTACTCACGGAAAGTAGTTCATTAATGAGCAGTTAGCGTGCTGATATCTGTACAGCAATACAGACATGGACTACACTGAAAAGATTTAACTTAGCACACACAGTTATATACTCTACAAGGCAAAATGTCTGAAGAACGACCACACCATTAAGCACTATGGCACTAATGTGTAATTCTTAACCACGGAAAAAGTCTCAGCTTGGTCCTCTCCATAAAGAGGGACTACAGTCTAGGGAAGGGCTTCGTTAACAATGTGCTGAAGATCTTGGTGGTTTAAAAGTGGTAGGTAAGAAGTTACAGGGCTAGAAACAACTTTAGATATCATTTAATACAAATCCCCCATATCATTGGTGGGAAATCTGAGGTCTAAAGGTTAAGTATCAGCTCTAACCTATGGAAGAACCATGATCAGAACGAGAAGCCATGGAACTCTTAGTGTGGAACTTGCCCCATTACGTTTACCTATCAGGTTCCTTTAAATCTTAATGTGTATCATTTACTCAAACTTGAGGAAAATGGCTGTGAAAAATCCGATAGGAAAAAATGCTGCATTTTTATAGATTCTGGCAATAATTCATGTTCTGATGTGCTTAATATCAACAAGGGAAAAACCCTAGTCGTCTTTTGGTAAAAATGTTATTTCCTGAATGACACAGCTTCCTTTTCTGAGACCTGTTTTTGTAGGTACTGGGATACCTCACAGGTGGCAGTTTTCAAAAGCGCCATCTTTGTAGTTAGAGTTTGACTCGGTAGATCCCATATCATCAGTTGGGCTGAAATGACTGCTGTCTTGAGAATCTGTACCAATACTTTTGGTCTCTGACTGAAGATGGACAGAAACTTGAACTGCTATCTCCTGGCCTTGTTCATTCAGAGAACCATCATCCGAATCTCCTCCTGGTGAATTACTCCGCCCCATCTCTGGGTTAATGACATAGATGCCACCTTGAGCATTCAGGGCAGGTCTCTCTTTAATTCTTTCTCCCATGTCATCAGGGTCATCCATTCGCACAGCCTCAAACATCTCCTCAACAAAAGCCCTGCAGTTTAGAATAAGTGGTGGAAGAGGGACGCTTCTTGCAAGTTCTTCAATGTAACGAGCAAACTCCATGGTCTTAAATTGTGTGACTTTGGCGAGCTCCAAAGTCTTGGCAGAGGTGATGATGGGGATACGTTTTGCAATCTCAAAGGCCTTCTGAAGTTTCTCAGCCCCTTCAGTTCTGAAGAATTCATTGATAGCCTTCTCGGTCTTACGAAGATGGCTGCTCATCATGCACAGCCGTGTGACATTCAAGATGAGAGTGATCGTAAAGGCAATGAGGCAAACAATCATGTAGTAGACACTCATGTCTCCCGAGGTGAAGATAACGCGCAGGGTGACAGAGTAGGAGGCACGAATTGGAGAGGTGACGATACATGTATAGAGCCCACGGTCATCAAAGGCTATGTTGGTGATATTCAGGAAGTTACCAGAAACCAACCATTTTCCACCTGATAACCCAACAGAAATAAAAAATTACAGCATGATTATTATCACTAAATATGCCAATTGCCTTATTAATATTCTGCTTCTTCATGAGAGTATTTTAACTCATCTATTAGGTTCTGCTATTGGTTCAAATCATGTAAGAAAGAGCAGACTGTTATGTCCAGAGTCAAGATTAAATAGCCTTCCAGGCAGTAGTGATCATCATAGCTACCTTTTCACTAGTAAGCCTTTCAAGGTCTGCCTATATAATGCTTAACGACTAGGAGATTTTGTGGGTTTGCTTCCAGACCATCTCAATGAAGCAAGTACTGCAATAAAGCAAGTCGTAATCTTTTTGCTGGTGGAGAGTCTTGCCTTTGATTTGTTAAAAAAAAAAAAAAAAAAAAAGCCAACATTTGTGAAGCACAATAAAACAAGGTATGTCTGCATGTGTGTCTACACCACAATCTCTACCTATCCATTTTCATACATTAGACGAATATGCTTCAGAAATATAAGACAATGGTCATTTCTGGGGTGATGGGTTATGAATAATTTTTATTTTCTTCTTTTTATTTGACTGTGCTTACTTTTGATAAGAACTTATATAACAAGAGAAAGAAGTTCTTTTTAAAAAACCCTACCAATTTAATGAATTTGTTCAATTACTAACTGGCTAATCTGGTGTGCCTTGCACATATTAATTTATTTTGTCAGAAAAGGTTTGTAGGTGACATCTTGATTTTTCTGGCAAAAGTAACTGAAGCACAAGCCAAAAGGTACGTCTTACAAATCAAGTAAATGAATAGCTTGGAAAAGAGAATAAAGTTGCACTTAGATACTCAGGCTTCTGTTTTTTAACCTAAATCATGACACTTCTCTTCCATACACGAAGGTACCTTCATTCAGGGAACATGTATACAAAAGTATAAAAGAATATGAAAAGCAAAGCATACTGACCACCCATGTTGATTCAACATTCTTTAAACTTGGGTCTGCCTGCACGATTCCCATGTTTGTGGTAAATTCTCAGCATACTCTGTGCTTAAACTATGACAGCCATTCAAAGATGGGATAAATGGGTAATAGAGGGGTGGGGTGTAGGTGTGAGTCCCAAAGACTAGTGATGCTGTCCAAGGAGGCTGGGTGACTGCTTCTTAAGCACCACTTAAATCCTTAATCTTTAAGATTTCTTTCTTCCCTCAGACTTTATGGTATTGGATTATTAAATTTTAATCAAACTTTATCTAAATTCTAGTTACATTTAAGAGATATCACTTCACCAATGTAAAAAAGGGAGGAAAATATGTAGTTAGGGATACAGTCATTATTCTACAAGCTTCTGTCCTATGAACTTGGAGCTATGAAGAGGATACCCTACACAGCCAAGGTATGATGAACTATATAGACTTCATTCATCAACCACTATGCTATGACCACAATCTAAACTCTCTAGCTCACCTGCTGATAATAGCTCAAGATTTAAGAACCTATACTAGACAGACATGTTCTTTAAACTCCTCTCATTTGAGAGTAAAAAAATTTAATACAAATTCCCTGCTGTTGAAAGCATCAGTGGTATATGTTTTAGTTTTCAAAGTAAAGGCAAAATAGGAAAATGAAATTGCCATTTCAATTGGCTGGTCTCAACCTAACCTAAGCTTTGTTTATGCAATCTGTAATGATCACATTAATTGAATAATTCAAATTTCAGTTGTGTTTGGTCAGGACCTTATAGCCCAAATGAGGTAAGAGTCTAGTTTAGTGGGTCCAATGTGGAACCCTGTATCATATTCAAAATACACATTCTGGGCAACATTCTAGAGATTCTGATTTAATAGCTCTACATTCTTAAGTGTGTAGAAGGTTAAAATGTTTAGCATATATTTTAGAAGGAAACACCACCTATTTCCTTTCCTGTTTTCCACACTAATATGAATAACCAAATATCCTTTATAGTCTAAGAGGTCAGACTATCTTTCTAGCAAAAACGATGAGGGGCATTTTCTGAAAGTATAGTTTGTAAGGATCCCAGAATTGAATCTTTATCCCATTGATTTTTCCTGGTGATTTCTTTTTAAGGCACTTTAACATAAGCAGTCTTCAAAAAAAAAAATTTACCTAACAGAACATTAGTTCAGGAAATAGTATTCTGATTAAAATGTGTTCATAGGTCCACTAACCCCCAAATCAAATAAAAACCCGTCAAAAACTCAGTTACATTACTATGTTTGTGTGATTTTTATGACAGAGAGACAAACAAACCAACAAACAGCAAGAGAAACTCTCCTGTTTTCAAGTAAATTAAGGTATAGAATAGAAAAAAAATTGAGGTGGAAGCACTTATAGAACTCCTTTTCAGCAGCCTCCTAATACTCAGATGGACTTAATCATTTAAAAAAACATCCTGGAATTCCTCTAACATTTTTAGTACTGTATTATTCCCTTTAGTACTGTAAGATGCCCCCATGTATAAGATGACCCTTACTTTTCTAACCCAACATTAAAGAAATCAATATCAACGGATTACTCCCGTGTATAAGATAATCCCCAATTTTTGATCTAATAATTTTAGACTAAAGTATCGTCTTATACATGGAAAAATATAGTAACTCATTTCTGAGCAAACTGTTTTTATGACAAATTTACTTCAGTCTAGCCAAAATCCTTCTTGCCATATTCACACAGGACCACCACACTGTACTATTCACATTACAGTCCAGGTGAACGGTGCCCCTGGAGCCTCCACACTTGTATGCAGCAGTCCTCAGGTAGTCCACATTCAATGAAAAAGGAAACTGACTAACTAAGAGGAGAGAAAATAGCTCACTGTCAGCATGTGAACACCTTTTAAATTTATAACTATTCCTTATTTTTTTCTCCTTCTGGTTAAGTAGTTATAATTATTTTGCTTTTTCTGATAGGTATAATACTCCAGGCTTTTCAAAAGTTTTCACTATTCACCCTGGTACATTACTGCTAAGATTTCTGGTTGAACTTGCCATAAAATCAGGTAGAGAGCATAAACAGGAAATGAGTAACCTTGATTAATTATACCCTGGCATAGTTACCTCTGCTTCTATGGTCCAGCTGCTGTCCTTTTGAGTTGTACCAGTGGACATCTTCATAATGGTTGACAGTGAGAAGACACTCAATTGAAACACTCGCTCCCTCTTTGGCTATGATGACATCATCACCTGAATGGGAGCCTGCTGAGAGTTCAAAGCTTGGGGGAAAAGATACATTGAAGGAACTATGATTTGCTCCCAGTGGGTCTATTTGGTTGAAGCCTACATCTTCCAAAACAGAAGCAGCTGGCAGAATAACACTCACCACTAAAGTGAATAAACAACAATGTGGCTTCATGGGAAAATGGGAGGAAATCTTCTTTAGATTTGGAGAACTCAAAAGCCTTTACAGTGTAACAAGAGTACAGTAGGTAATTTACTGCTTGGTACTGGAGTTTTCCAAAAAAGTGCTAGGTCCAAGTGTATTTTGAAGTCTTCAAGATTAAAAGATGTGAGTGGAGGCCAACCTAAAAGAAAGCCAGATATAAAGTTTAATCAACAAAATTCATAATGGGGTGAAACTCTATGTTCTAGAAATAAATAGATATAAAATTGATTAGACTAATTGGCACAAACATCAGGGAATGAAATAGTGAGACCACTACTTAAAAATTTTACACAGAGATGGTTGAAGAGCACTGAACTGGGAAATGGCAGACCTAGATTCTGGTCCTAACTTTGCTATTAATTGGCTATACAACCCTGGCAAGTTGCTGGGTTTGCTTTCTCATCTGTCAAATGAGGAACTGGATAAGACAACATTTAAGGACTCTTCTAATTCTGAAATTGTATGATTCTATTTCACTCTGACAAATCCTATGCGACAGGGAGCCAAGGAAGGCTAAAATATTTAGCTTAATGGTCTTTTATTTCAACCTGCACCATTACCATCTGTTGTTACATCAATAATGTGAATCAACTGGTACACTTTAATCATAACAATGAAACTCAAAATTTGAGTAGTTCAAGTACATGGATATATTAGATATAAACAATGCAGAAACAGTTGAGGTAGTTCTTTTGTTTTAATACCACAAAGAAAACTGGACTATTGCATATACACAAATATACATAAATATACAGATACTGACTTCTGAGGTCACAGAACCTCCCTCTGAACTGAATCACCAGCTCCCTCTTTGGCTATGATGATACCACCACCTGAGTGGAAGCCTGTTATTTTGTCTAAAATTGCTAGACAAAACAATTTTTCTTTAACAGTTTTTTTCACTATCAAGAGACAAAATGAAGTGCATTTCACAGTTTGTAAGAATAACAAATTTCTGGCTCAAAATCTATAAAATTAGCTAAGGGAGGGACATCTTAAATGTCTAGTTGGTAGAAATGCAAATATAAGCTACAAGAAAAGATTATCAGATGTATTTAAAAGAAGAGTAAAATATAATGAATAAAAAGCAAAATGATATCCCAGTCTAAGAGTCTATATGATTATGATCATCATCTTGGTAATTTGATTCTTCTTTCAAATCACTAATTTTCAAAGAAATTTTTCAACTTTTATTTCTATAAAATATGGGATGAAACACCTAGCTTTATTTCTTATAATGGCCCAAAATAATTAGTTTTGGAAATGACATTTACTCCCTGATATACTTACATGAGAGCTTCTTAATCATGTAACGTAAAAAGCAATGGATCATTGTATTTTGCCATTAAAATCTTCAAAGTCTGAATTACAATAAGCTGTAAATGTCATTTAATTTTCATTAGCCCTTTAAAGGATGGTTAAATGATGGCAATAATTTTCTATATCTAGTTTCTATATATGTCCAATTTAAAACAAAGAATTTCAGAGTTTATTACACAGAATAATTTAATACATGTGCTTATTTCTATTTCTTCCCAAAACTCCATTAATATGACACTAAAGGAAACAAAACACTTGGGCCCAGGTGTTCCCCAGGACTTAGATAAGGAGTTCCTGTGGCTTCATCCAAGTAAGCATTGTCCAAATTTCATTCATTTCTTCTACTATCATAATATTTTTGCTATATTTGTATACAAATTATTATTACTTATGCTTTTTCTTTAAATCAATTCATTATTTTACTTTTATACATTTATTTTAGAAGGAAAGTCTATATCACATCTGTGGATAAAAGTAACTGTACACATAAACACAATGAAACCAAAGTAATGTTATTAACTTTCAGAGATACTGCCATCTCTTGAAGACTCTGAGCTGGAGGCTTGCTCTTTCTGGAGGGAAAATAAAAACAAATAAACTCCCCACAACTCCACTTTATTCTAATAGAACCACTATTTTAGTTTTGAAAATGACAAAACTAAAATATTTTATACTAGAGGTATACATTTTCATTTATTCAACAGTATCTACTAAGCACCTACTACAGGCCAACCTACTGTACAACAAATGTCTCTACTTTCATGGATCTCAGTCTGCTAGAGGACATAGACACCAACTAAATATATATGTATGTAGTGCTAAATACTACCCAAGGGAAACCAAAGGATGCTACAGGAACATTCAACATGGGGAACTAACTTCATTCCAGAAAGCCTTCCTGAGAGAGTGAGATGTGCAACAGGGACCTGAGGTATAAACAGGATTTGAGAATGGAAGAGAAGTGTTTTAGGTAAAAGGAGGAGGGGGAGGGGGGAGGCAGGGAAAAAGCAGAGGTTAGAAGGTGTTCAGGAAAAAGACCTACAAGTTTTAGTAATGAGAGGTGGTGGCCAGAGGATGCTGGGCCTGATTTCCTGATTCTGGAGGGGACAGCAAAACTGGAGGTGGACTTTGGGAATTGGGGTGCAAGGCTAAAGTGAAGGAAGAAGATACTTGTCCAAGGTGAAGAGGTCAAAGTACTGAGAGGCTCAAGGGTGGGATAGATCATCTGTTGGAACAGTGATGTCCCCCCAGGATCAAGGCAGTTAGGGTAAAAGACACTGGAAACAGCAGAAATGAACTCACTATCCTTGTTCTGAGAGGCAGAAGCTTTGGGGGAATGAACAGCCTGCACGTGAGAGGATAGGGCAAGCAGTGTCTGGCAGTGTTACTGCTGTGCAGAGACACTTCCTCATGTAGCCTCCCCGAGCCTCCTCTCAAGGTCTGGTTCTTCCTCCCACCTGGATCCTCCAGCGCATACCTGGATGCAGGAAGGCTCTTTCCAGATCCGCTACAGCCCTCATGATTACACTATTCCTCTGGCTCTAGTATTTGCTGCTCTACACTGTGAGGCACTCCACCCCATTTCACTTATGAAGCCCTCTAAGCACAGAGACTATTTTTTATTGCCATACTTCATAACTGGCACATGCTCAGTAAATATTTACTGATGGACATTAGTTTAAATTTCATCAAGAATGTGATAGATCTTCATAAATTAAAAGAATATTCTGCAATAGGGATAATTATTCAAACCAATATGCATTTACTAGTTAATTATATTCTCTGACATAAAATGAGCCAAAGCAACAATCTCAAGGAATTTAAGGGCATAATGCCTAAAGGTAATTCCTTGAATCAACCCCCAAAGTCTTCGTTTACCATCTTGTCCTAGAAGATAATGGTGGGAATAAAAATTGCCAAGTCTAGAGTTTCCAAACTAAATTGAACATCACAATCATTTAGAAAGCTTGTTTAAAAAAAAACAGATTACTGGTTCTCACACGAGATTTATGGAATAAGAATCTCTGGGCTTAAACCTTGGAACTTAAGGTTTTTAATTAGATTCTGAGGCTGATGGCCCATGGACTGGCATCCAGGGATCACTACCATACTTCCTCATTTCCTCTATGACAGCTCTGTCTAATGGTGCTCTGGACTGTTTGAACACTTCCAGTATGAGAGAACTACCATTCACATTCCATTCTGGATTAAGATTACCCTGGAATATCATAACTGCAGGCCTCTGAAGAAAGCAGGGTAGCAGAGGTTCAGAGTACAAACTCTGGAGCCCGATTTCCTGGATTCCAATCCTGGCTCTGATTTTAACCAGTCTTGCAACTTTTGCTAATGACTTTCTCTGTGCCTCAGTCTCCTCATCATTAATATAGGGAGAATAATAGTACCTATTCCCACAGGACTACTGGAAGGTCTGCATATATATAAAAGAGTCTGGCAATAATAATTGCTTAATAAGCTCTAGTTATTATTATTGTCAATGGTCCTTTCAGACACTGTGTATACCTTATAGCAAAATCATTATTTAAGATAAATAAAATTGTTTTACTCAGAATACCATGCAGCCATTTAAAACTCTTGGTGAGGGGAAGAAGAATTCCATTATATAATTTCAATCTTTAATTTTAAATTTCACATTTTTTCTTTTCTCACTGCAAGTAAGTATTTTGCAATAATAAGGATCAAACAGGCATTGTAAACTAAGCTTAGACCCCAACCATGATATGTCTCTGCATATCCTGAGTCTGCGGTAGAAAACCTTTGTCGTGATTTACATAGCCTCTGTTTTTCTTTTTGAGCCCTGCCTTCTCAAGCCCAGGAGGAGGCCAACCTATTGGCTCACTAAACAATTAGAATCTGTGTTCATGGAATTGAGACATTGTGGGTTAGGACTCTTTGAGGAAGAGGAGGCATATTAGGGGGGTTGAGGTACTCAGGTTTGGACCACATACAAAAAGAAGCAGAGAGAAAAGACACCAGGAGTGGAGAGGGAGAGAGTGGTAGGAGAGGAAAAGAGGGGAAAGAGAGACACACATATAATGCTTTTTTATACAAATAAAAATTTTATTCAAAATTAAAAGCACCAGAATAAAGATGGAATGTGCAAACAAGAAAATGGAGAAATAGCTTGGTAGGAGAAAAAAAATTAAGTTCAGCAAAAGTGACTAAACTGGCAATCTTCATGGAGCTCCTCTCCCCCTTATACACTGGAGTGCAGCACACAAACTGCCCAGGTGGTTGAGATGTGCAGTTTGTCTAGCCATTTGCCTCTACTAGAAGTTTAGAGAAATCTATAAGATTAGGTCTTAGAAAAATACTATGAACACCCTTAAACTGCTTATAGGTCAAAGGTGGCAGAAGTAATCTGATATACTGATTTTATGCCTAGAGAGCAACAGGTCCCATCATATCCTTGTATGGCCAGGCAATAAAGACAGACCAGTCTGTGCACTTCATTCTCATACCATGGGCATCCTGAACATAAAGGACTTCTAATCGGAGATACTAAGAGACGCAACCATTTGGAGATAAGAGGCTGCTGAGCAGTTGGGAGAGAGAACAATGTTACAGAAGCAGAGAAAAGAGTGAGGGAACAAATCACCCTTGGGATCAGGATACCCTTGACTTACCTCTTCATACTAAATTTCCTTTTATTTAATGCGTGAATTGATTTCTGTTATTTGCAACAAAAACTACATTGACTAAAACCATTCTACTTATTGTGGAGTAATGACTTTAAAACAGCTCAGCTAAGTCAGGGGCTCATCATGCATAAGGTAAGTCCTGGGTGCTACAAGGGATGTGCAGGTGAATTAGGGTACTGTTCCAGACCCTCAGAAATTTACAAACTAGCCTGGAGGGCGGGGAGAAACAGCTAACTACATGCAAGACAGTGCGAGAAGTATGGAAGAGCAATAACATGCATAATTGTGCTGTGAACACAAAAGAGAAAGGAGGACTTCATGTACTTTAGGAATGCACTTGACTCATAAGTTAATATCATGCCTGCAGCTGACATGTGGAGGCTAAGAAGAAAGTTTAAAAAGGAAAATCAAAGTGCCACCTTCCAGCAAACAGTTAAAAGGGCTATTATGCTATGCTTGTGGATAAAGTTACTTGGCTGAATTTTTTTATTACCTTGTTTCAACATAACACAAAAGTGTAATACTCAAGTTTAATCCAATTTCTTTCTCATCTTTTAGGTATAGTAAAATGTAAGCTTTTCTAGGATCATGAATAATTAGAAATGTAGATGGTTTTACCCTACATTCTGAATATTGGCTATATCATGAAAGAAAGGGAAAGGGAAAAGGAAAGGGAAAGGGAAGGAAAGGAAGTGCCTAAACTGTCTGCCTAACAGACTGCCTTGTTGCTGTTCCTGCCAACGTCTATGAAATGTTTCCACTCTGTTCCAATTCTCAACAGAAGTAATTAAGGAAGTAATGGGGCTGATTTCTGTTCTCCTGGCTCAGTATTACGTTGGCTGAGGAACTGCTGTTTGCAGAAATAGTTATGGGATAACTCAAAGGGAGGAAAAACACTGATGACCAGATGGTACTGGCTTTTGCTCCAGGTATACAGGGATAGGAATGCTTCATTCTTCATTATGAATGTATTCTAGGCTGTATTTACAGCTCATTCACTCTTGTCTGCCTGTACTGTTACACCTGAGAAACAGAGACATTCCCCTACCCCTGGCACATAAATAGTCAAAGGGCATTCTGAACTAGCAAAGGGGAGAAAAAGCAAAGGAAGACCAGATTGTTAGCACTCCTCTATCCCTTGGCAAAGAACAAATATAAAGACATTCTGCTTATAGTGAAACATTATTATAGGGATCTAAAACATAAAAGGGCTAGTAATAGTCAAATAGTAATCACCATTTTGAGGGCCATTTTGTAAAAAGTTTCTAATTAAAATAGCCCTGCGCTCCCAGTATCTTGGAGCCACCCCACACTTCATAACTGACATTTGGGCACTCAGCTCAAACTTCAACATATTTTCTGGCACTTTGAGAAATATCTGTATTTACTGGAGATTTGCTTTAAATCTAGGATTATTTGTTATACATGTGACTTTTTTTTTTTTTTTTTTTTGCTACAAGCATTTACTGAGCTACAGGATGAAAGTGACAAAGACACTGATGTAATGAGTTTAGACTTATGATCTTACTCAGTTTTTTTTTCTCTGTAATCTGAAAAAATCCCCCAGTATTTCTAACTCAGACTAACCTAAACAGAACTCCTCATTCTCAATATCAGATCTATTACATAGCTTCAATGATAGCCATATAATAGAATTCTTCCAGTTCTGCAAGATCCAAGTTATAGGATCATCATGGCTCAGTGGTTAGGAGCATGGGCTCTGAAGTTAAAGAGTTTCTGATCCTATCCCTGGGTGAAGCTATGGGTTCTTGAGGCCTTTGTTTTCACATCTATTGAATAAGGTTAACTGTAATCACTTCATAAGGTAGTTGTGAACTATTTAATTAGGTGAACCATTAATGTGGGTACATTATAAATACAATCTATTGTTATTATTATTCCACCTCTTACCTGATTTTCAATTAAATCCCATGTCCCTAACCTAGGTCATAGTCCTTTTACTTTACCTGGGTACCACACTATTCTTTTCATCTCTAAGTGAGTCTCCTTAACTCTAATCCTATCCCTTTGATCATCCAAACACTGTTCCTCAGAATTGGTTCTAAACACAAATCCAGGAAAGTCAGGGTGATTTTAAAATCTATTGGTGATTTTTCATAGCCCATGAGATAAGCTTCAAATCTAGTCTGGCAGCCATAATTCTCCAGCAATAGAGTCAGGTGGCAGAAGAGAAGTAGCTAGACTGAGCCCAGTGGTACCTGCCTGTACAATAATTGCTTGCTGAAGGAATGAATGGATTTAAAAGTCAAGCCCGGTTGTTAGTTACACCTCTGTCACTATTTAGCTATAATATGTAGTGGTCTTAGTTTGCTTACCTAGAACCTGATGATCATTATCACTCCTTTCTTTGCTTAAATTCTATAATCTTCTCAGTTTCCCTGTCATGGCTCAGCCTTAACTCCCTATCCTCTCCAAATAACTTTTCACTTTAAAGTTCTGGTTCTAGTAGTTCCAGCCCCTCCCCACCAATCCTTTTGTGGAAATTCAACCCATTCTACAATGGCCCAAAGCAAATTTCACCTTATTTAAGAAGTCTTCTCACCTAAACTGTCAACTTCACCCTCTTACTTTTAGATGGAGTTCTTTCGCTCTGTCAGTAACCCATTCACTGAGAGTAGTCTACTGTAAGACTCGTCACTTTCTCTATCAATTACCTATCTGTCCAAAAATCTGTAAGTTTACAGATAACAGAGTTAAAAACCATCTCAGTCCTTGGCATAGAAATGGATTCAACATTCTGAGTTCAGACACAGAAAGGTACCTGCTACCAACTTTTCACTAACTTTCCAGAGTCTCAGGCTCTGGGAACAGTTAATGGAGAGATGTGAAGATACGTAAAGTTATTGTTTTTAGTGGGCAGAACACTCTAGAGTGAACCTGATCTATAACCGGTTTTCTCAAACTGCAATTCTTAGACCACTTACATCAAATTAATCTGTGGTGCTTATTAAAGATGCAGATTTCTTGGCCCCACTCAGACTTAACTGATTTGGCATCTCTAAGGGTGAGGGCTGGGCATTAACATTTTTAATGTGCATACAAGGACTGTCCGCAAAAAACCCAGCCATAAATGCCTCTGTTTTTTATATTACATGGCTGGATACTTTCCGACAACATCGTATAGGTTTAATGACTTACAAATCAAGTCCACATTTCTTTTGATTGTCATAACAATATTGTAATCCGTTGATTCTCAAAATGTGGTACAGGGGCCTCTGGGTGGTCCCTGAAACTTTTTCAAAATGATTTTACAAAACAATTTTCATAATAATTCTGGGACATTATTTGCCTTTTTCATACTCATTCTCTCATAATATGGTGTAATTTTCCAGAGGCCATATGTGAGTGATAATCACAACAGAAAGAATGCAAAAGAATCTATGTGTCTTCTATTAAGCATGAAAGAGACTAGTAAAAATGTTAAACAATGTCATTCTTTTCTTTTGTTGGTTTGCTCTGGAAACTATTCTTCATAGACATGCTATTTATGTTAACATGTAATGAGCCTACCATTTTAAATAAATCAGTAACTTTTTTGATAGTTATTTTGATATCTAAAATGGTAAGTATTGATAGATATAACCCACACTAACAAAACACCTCTGACATTCTTGGAAGTTTCAGAAATGTAAAAGGATTCTAAAACCAAAAAGTTTGAGAACTTTTTGCTGTAATTATTACCAGCAGCATTTCACAGATAAGATTAAGACATAGTTAAGTTGCTCACTGAGATTCCATACTTAAACCTCAAATTCTATGCACTTTCCATTACAACAGAAAACCAGAGGAAATTACCTATTTTATATTTATACAGGTTTTTTTTTGTAGTTGGCATTTTTAATCTTTTCTTTTTTTTTGCTTTTTGGTATGTGGGTAGTTCTCTGGCTGGGAATCGAACCCAGGCCGCAGCACTGACAGCGCCAGCGCAGAAGCCTTAAGCCACTACACCACCAGGGAACTCCCAGTAGTTGGCATTTTTAACAAGCTTCCAGGGGACACTGATGGCCCTAAATTTAGAGAACCACCATGAAAAGCAAAGGGAACTATCTGAAAGGTTTTAGGAAGTGACAATTATATATATGAGGACATTAAAATGATAATTCTCAAGGTATTAAATGGAGTAGGAAGATTTGAAAGGCCATGCCCCTTCACCTCTCTGGGACTTACAAGAGTTTTCCATGTCTGTACAAGTGGGTGTCTAATGCTTTCCTGGCTGTCGGTCTGGGTTTTATGCAGCCACACTGCTCAAGGGCTACTGGGGATGCATCTTTCCGATGATTATAAAGTTATAAATCACAGTACATCACTGCTCTGCATAAACCTTCAATGATTTTCCTTTTTTCCAAATAAAAGTAAAAATCCTTGTCTTGGCTCAAAGATCCGTTTAAATCTCTGGCCGCACCTTCCTGTTTTTGCTTCAGTCACAGCAGCCTCTTCTTTTTTCTTGACCTCGCTAAGCTCGTTCCCACTAGAAGGCCTTTGCATTTGCTATTCCTTCCACCTCTAATGCTTTTCTCCCTTTTCTCCACAACTTCCTAAGGCTAACTCCCTCACTTCGTTCAGTCACATCATCCTATTTCACTTTTTTTTTAAGCACTCACTATTATCTTAGAGAATCTGTTTCCTGAGGTGTATATGGTTGGCCATGTGCAGTAGAATGTCAACTACTTGAGCACGGCCACAGTCGGCTCCTAAACCTGTCCGCCTGTCCCCAGAGCCGGGGTCGTGCCTGACAGGTAGGTGGGGCTCAGGAAGTGTACTCCTGCAGCGCAGCCCAGGCCTTCAAAAATCCCCCCAGATACTCTACCTTCCTTCATGTCATATCCCAACCCACCGCCTCGAACCCGAGCCTTAGCAACCCCAGTACCTCCCTGGCAGCGACCCTCACTCACTGGAGGCGCGCCGAGCTTCTTCCGGCCGGAGTTGCAGCTTGACCCGGAAGTATACTCGGGCAGGCGGGGCTGCCTCCGCCCTGAAGGAGCACTTCCGGGGATGTAGGAGCGGCTCGGCGGCGGCTGTGGCTCCGGTGAGGTTGGCAGTTCGCTGGGTGTGGGGCTTCCCGGGAGGAGGCTGGCCGAGTGCGGGGTCCCCACGCCGGACCCTGGCGTCCCGTGTTGCCGGGGAGGGAGAGGAATCGGCCGGAGGCTGGGCGGCTGACACCTCACGGCTGGGCAGTGTAGCTTTAAAGCACTTTGGTTATTGAAGCGTTACGCTTCTAAGAAATTTTCGTCGTTGTCAGCGACGACGAGATGTCAACTTAGCTAGGAGCGCGTCTTTACATTAGCTGTCCTGTTTGGGACCTATTCTTGAACGTGGGAAGAAGAGAGCGTATGTTTGCCCGTATTAATAACGATAGTAGTGACATCACCATCACCATTGCAGGTACTGCCAGCAGCTGTTACCCATGTGAGCGGTTACGTGCCATTCTCTGTTTCAAGCCCCTCACATGCATCGTTTCGTTTAATCTTTAGTTTAGGAACCCTGTCAAGGGGTATTCCTAGCCCCCTTTTACAGATGAGGAAACGGAGACGCAGGTGAATGAACTGACTTCCCACAATCACTGCAGTACCCAGTTGGAAGAAAGTCCTTCTAACTGTAGAGCCCCTGCTCTTAGCTACTAAGCTAATCCGCTTTCTATTTAAAAGTACTCCCCTCTATATGTTAAGTGTATGCAATTTAAAAAAATATGACTCAGACATTTAGTTTTGCTTGTAATGTTCCAGGTCCTGGAGTCATTCTCCTCCAATTATGAAAACAGCACACACTATAGAATACTTGGAAAATTTACAAAAACATTAAATAGTGCAAATCCTTGTACTTGGTATTTCTTTTTTTTCCTTGCTTTTCCTGTTAGGTTATGAATCTATCGAGAACAGGGATGGTACAGCCATTTTAAGAAGAGTAATGATAATGATGGTAATGATAATATAGCCACCGCCACAAAAAAGTCTCTTCCCACCTAGCTCAGATTTCTAGCACATACTAATTGCTCATTAAATCTTTGTTACACAAATGAAAGCATAGAGATAACCAGTGTTTAGTATTTT
The DNA here is from genome assembly GCA_004026885.1 of Lyroderma lyra. Taxonomy (NCBI): domain Eukaryota; kingdom Metazoa; phylum Chordata; class Mammalia; order Chiroptera; family Megadermatidae; genus Lyroderma; species Lyroderma lyra. The sequence goes on along the minus strand of PVJL010000316.1, from coordinate 413,422 downwards.
ATAGTATGTCCTTCCAGTCTTTTATATAAAAATATGTATATATTATTGTTATTACTGTGAGTTGTAACTTGGAGAGAATGTAAGGACAGTAAAAAGATAATTTAAAAAGTACATAATCAGGGAGTTCCCTGATGGTGTAGCGGCTTAAGGCTTCGGCGCTGGTGCTGTCAGTGCTGCGGCCTGGGTTCAATTCCCAGCCAGGGAGCTACCCACATACCAAAAAGCAAAACATCGATTGACCTTTGTGCAAGAACTTTGTAGTCTTTCCTATTAGATAGGTTCTTGGAGTCAGTGGGGCAGAAATTGTGTCTTAAATTTGTTCTCAATTTCCTTAGCTTGGTATCTAGTAAGTACTCAAAAAAAATTTGTAAGTGAATGAATGAATTAATATCTCAGACTTGGTGTGTATGTCTATGAATAGTTGTATTTAGATTTTTTTTCCCCCTCTGTGTTTAGGGAGTGTGTAATGTGTATTTATCATATAACCATGTGACCTCAGATCTATGGTAGTGTATAAATCTACTTTTCTAGCCATATGCCTTTGCACCATTCTTTTCTCTGCCGTATTTACTACATCCTAAGTGCCCTTTAAGGCAGATGTAATGGGTGGAGATTGTGGAGAACTAGAGAGTACTACCCTGTTTAAAATATCCCACCAACTATTTGGCATGAGTTCATTATTACCAAGTCAAATATGGGCCCAGTGTTGCCAGATCTTTCATTTCTACGAGGGAATTTGGAAATCTATATTCATAGAAGAAGTCTGATTTTTAGATTTTTAAATGTTAGCAATTAATATTTAAAAATGTTTAAACACTGTGCAGGTCAAACAAAAACAACTGTGTGCTGGATTTGGCACTCAAAATCCCAATTTGTGGCCACTGTTGTATGCTTATTTCATAGACTTTGCCCATGAATATTATTCCATTTCTAGCAGACTTCTTTCTCTCTTGCATTTTGTGTATTCCTCAATTATAGTGATCCTTCCAAGCTGCCTTAGTTTTTAATATATCTTTCTTTTCTAATACATTAGAAACATTTTGATGGTATAGATTGGGTCTAATTCTGTATTTAGTATATATTGGTACAAAATATGTGTTTTATATATGTGTGTGTGTGTGTGTGTGTGTGTGCATATATGTAGGGTCTCATTGTGTATATGTATATATTTGTGAGGTACCTTTATTTCTTTGCTGGTGGTGTTTGGTTATCCTGGAAACCAGCATCTGCTCTTCGTAAAAACACCAATAATATCTTGGCTTTAATTGCTATACTTCTGGAAGGAATTGAATTGGTTAACAATGCTTTTCAAAAGCTGGTCTGATGGCTTAAATTTCATAATCTCTGAAAAATTGAGGTAGGGATGATTAATGACTAATAAGGTTTTTAAAAATAACAGCCAATCAAAGGAAAAATTGATAAACTGGACATCATTGAAATTAAAAACTTTTGCTTGGTGGGAGACCCAATGAAGAGGATAAAAAGATAAGCTACAAACTAGGATAAAATATTTGCAAACCACATATCTGACAACGGACTTGAATCTAGAATATATAAGGGACTCTCAAAACTCAACAGTAAAAATACTAGTTACAAAATGAGCAAGTGAGACAAGTAGGTATTTCACTGAAGAGAATATACAGATGGCAAATGAGCACATGAACAAATCTTCAATATCATTAACCATTAGAGAAATATAAAACTTAAAACCACAGTGAGATATTATTACACACTTAAAAAAATAACACCACCAAATGCTGGTAACAATGCAAAGAAACTCAATTGCTCATACATTGCTGGTGGGAATATAAAATGGTACAACTACTTTGGAAAAGAGTATGGCAATTTCTTGCTAAATAAGTACCAGTAATTACACACTTGGTCATTTATCCAGAGAAGTGAAAGCTCATGTTCCCATAAAAACTTGCACATGTATGTTTATAGCTGTTTTATTTGTAATATTTCCAAACTGGAAACAACCCAGTATTCCTTAACAAGTAAATAGTTAAACTGATACTTCCAAACTGAGGAATACTACTCAGCAATAAAGAAGGAGAAGCTATTGATAACATGCAACAACTTGGATGGATCTTGAGGGACTTAATGCTGAGTGAAAAAAGGTTATACTCTTTGATTGCATTTGTATAACATCTTAAAATGACAAAATTATAGAGATGGAGAACAGATCAGTGGTTGCCCTGGGTTGGGAGGAGGATGGAACTTGGCTAAAAAAGGAGAGCCCACAGGAGCCTTGTGATTGAGTGTGTTGAAAGTCACAGAAACCTATACATGTGATAAATTTTCATAGAACTAATTATGCACATACACATGCGTGCATGTAAAACTAATGAAACTGAATAGGGTTGGTGGATTGTGTCTATCAATATCCTGGTTGTGATATTACTATAATTATATAAATTGGTACCATTGGGGAAACTGAAGGTTGTATCTGATTCTCTGATGTATTATTTCTCATACCTGCATAGGAACCTATAATAACATCAAAATAAAAAGATTAAACAAATCACTTATATCAAAAAGTCTATACAATTAATTTTTTCTTGGGCTTTGTTTTACCAGGCAATGATCTAATCATGTCGGATAAAGATGATATTGAGACTCCAGTGATACCTGAAGCATCTCCCACTCTTGAAGATGGGAACTCTGAGCTAGCCAAAAATTCTGAGTCCATTGATCAAAGTGCCAAGCCAGAAAGTAAACCAGAACCTGTTGTTTCTACTCGGAAAAGACCAGAGTCCAAACCTTCCAGTGACCTTGAGACTTCAGAAGTTCTCCCTGTTCAGGCATCACAGGCGGTAGGCAAAGTAGAGTATCTATTAAAATTGAGATTAAAAAATGTTAAGGTTAAAAATTTTGTAATCAATACTAGTTTAGGATTGTATCTATTTGTTTCATAACCATAAACATAATTTTCTCAGTTCTATAAATACTTTTACGGGTAGTTGTCTTTGGTATGTGGTGCTTAACGTGCAGTTTACATACATATGTCAGGCAGTACAATCTTGTCTTGTCACTCTTGTTTTCCTCTAATTTTTTTCATTTTCCTTTGCCTTTTCATTTTTTGGCTACTGGGAAAAATAGGAGGAGACTGTTTCAAAAGATGAACCCCAAACCGGATGGGGCTATTGGGGCAGCTGGGGCAAGTCCTTACTCTCCTCAGCCTCAGCTACAGTAGCCACAGTAGGTAAGGTCATTAGTTATTTTATTAATTTTTATGTGTATTTTGCAAAAGATATGTGTTAAAGGTGATTTTGTTAATAATTCCTCTTCCATGTTTACTCAAAGGCTTTATTTATATCAGTAGTTTGAGGATGCATTAGTAATGATAGCCTGATTTTTCCTGCCACTAGAGTTTACAGTTTTTCCTCCATAGAAGGTTGATGTTTAGAAATTGTTAATATAAAACTATTTTTTGGTGAGAATGAATTTTATTTTCCTTTGGTAAGAAAGAAAATATTATGTATGGTCAAAACAACATGTCCTATGGCTGTAATGAAATAAAAAAAAATCTGTGGGTTTGATTTTTGGTTTGTTTCTTCAGTTTTGGTGACTAATAGCAAACAATACTCAAATATAAAAATGTAATCACTTTTCTTGTTAGGACAAGGTATTTCAAACGTCATTGAGAAGGCAGAGACTTCCCTTGGAATCCCCAGTCCCAGTGAAATTTCAGCTGAGGTCCAGTATGCAACAGGTTAGTGTATGGAAACATTAAGACCTAGAACTGTAGATCAAAGTGGAATGGGTGAGCTCATTTTTCAAGTATGTATTGAATGTCTGATATTCAGAGCATGAATGGACTGGTGAGACAGGGAATTTAGAAACTTTAGCTGACAGAGGTCTGTGTCTTTTAACCACTCGTGTCTCTTTACTTTATTTCCCTCATTTATGAAATGGGATGATATTTTATATCTCAGAGGACTGTTACAAACAATAAATAAATAAGGCCACGAATGTAGAATGTAAAAATTGCCTGTCATATTGCTTGGCACAATTATATAAGAGTCCAATAAGAGTTAGATGAATTTTAATCTATCATGGTAAGAAAAAGTATGTTAATGTGTTAGTTTTGGGGGTGTATTTTTTGTTTGGATTTTTATGAAGGTTAGGTTTAATTCTGGAGACCTGCCTTGATCAAGTAGAAACCTACTCTCATTTAAGTCATAAAGGGCAGAATTATAATCAGGGAACAAGAGGGCCGGGGACTACAATATAGAAAGCTTTTCAGGGCCTGAGTTTGCTTTCTCCATCTTTCAGGGGCTTTATTGTCTCCCACTCTTTCTTCTCTCTGCTCATCTGTTATCATTTTTCTCTTGAATCAGACTGACTTTCTCTGCTTTGTATCCCCTGCTCCAGCTTTATATTGAGTTCTAAGATAAGAACCCATCAGAGATTATTTGGTATCAGTTGTTTCCACTTGTAAATTTTCCAGAGAGAGAATTATATCAGTCTAAACTTGGGTCTCATGTCCATGGATCAGCTGTGGTTAGGAGACAAGGTCACATTATAATAACATGACTGTAAAGGAGTACATGGATGAGTTGGGGACACTGTTGTTAGTGATATTTGTATCAGACTACTTTGGCTGCAAGTAACAGAATATGTGACTAAGAGTGAGTTTATTTTTCTCAGTTATGAGAACTCTAGAAGTATGCTGTTCCTGAGTTAGTTTAGTGGCTCATCGATGTCTGAGTTCTGTGTTGGCTTCCCTGCAATCTTCTTTGTTGTCTCTCTGTGGTTGCCAGATAATGTTATACTGCAACTCCAAGTGTTAGTATTCTAATTGAGCTGTGCTCAAAGTTAGGAATTAAGTGGATGAGATATTGTATTTTTCAACTCTAGAAATTCCATTTGTTTCTTTTTTATATCTTATATTTCTCACTTTCTTATGTACATATTTTAATGTCCTTGTCTGATGATTTCTTTCTTTCCTTCTTTCTTTTTTTTGGGAGGGCGGGGGCGGGTAGCTCCCTGGCTGGGAATTGAACCCAGGCCGTGGCGTTGAGGATACGGAAGCCTAGCTACTACACTACCAAGGAACCCTGTGTAATGACTTCATCATCTTTGTTTTTTGAATCTGTTTCTCCTTACCAATTTTTTTTTTTTTTTTTTTTTTTTTTGGTTATAGGTCACATTTTTCATTAATTGGATGCTGGACATTCCACATGTTACATTGTTGAGTGGATTTTGTTGTCTCTTAAAGGCTATAAGTTTTGTTTGGCAGGCAATTAAGATATTTGCAACTTAGATTGATTCTTTTAAGGCTTATTTTTAATCTTCTTTAGGGTGAATCTAGGGGAGCTTTTATTCTTAAGTGGTAGTTCAGCCCTACTACTAAGGTCTCTGACCCTTCTAAGGTCTCCATGTAATTCCCAGGTGTTTAACTAGGTTTTTCTACTTGATTGGTCAGAAGTCAAATGTCTTTCAGCCTAGCATGAACTTTGGGAATTGTTTAGTTTATAGTTCCATGATAGTTCTTTGTCCAATATAATCTTTCAATGTATGAGCAGCTTAGTATCTGGCCAAAGACTCAAAGCACTCCTGTGTAGATTCTTGGAACTCTTTTACCTCTGTAGCCCCATCCTCAAGTAAATTCCAGGTGTTCCAGCCTTCCCAGATTACAGTCTGTCTCTTCCACTCAGTGAGACTGCCATGCTCTGCTTGGATTTCCCCTCCCTGTGTTGTGGTCTGGAAAGCCAAGCCAATCATAGGGTTCCTTTTATTTGTTTCTCTTCTTTCCGGAATCATAGTCCTGTACTATCTGTTGTTCAGTGTTTGCAGGGAGTTATTTCTTATGTTTTGTCCAGTTTTATAGCTGCTATGGTAGAAGGACAAATCCACTACCAGTTAATTCATCATAGCTGGAAATAGAAGTTCTCCCAACAATATTTAATTATTTGTTGATCTCCTATGAGAGATTTCCAAGTTAATAAAATAGAACAGACTTTTTTCGTTGAAACACACTCATCTTTGTAATGCATGTCTGATTCCTATGAATAAGCATAATTTTTTAGGATAAAATTTAAAATAGGCTGGGTTTTAGAAAGTCAGTTTTATTGAGCTATAATTTACATACAACAAAATTTAATCTTTTTAGGTATATAATTTTACATGTTTTGACAAACACACAGTCCTGTTTACACTGTATAATCACAGCCCATTGTGATTATACAGATGGAGACTGTTTCCTATGTCTATTTTTATATGGACAATCAAGATACAAAAGTATTTTCATTGTTCCCCCCGAAAGTCCCCTCATGCGCCTTTGTAGTCACTCCCCTCCACCTGCTATCAGCTCTTGAAGTCCAAGAAATCATCTTTTTCTGACCCTATAGTTTACTTTTGTCTAGAAGATTATGTAAATGGAATTGTACAGTATATAGACTATTGTTATATGTATCAGTAGTTTGTTCAAAAGACTTGATTTAATTTTTAGAAATGAGATAAAAAAGAAGCTGTCTTAGCTGTTATTTTAAAATAGGCAAATAGTTAAAAATAATAAAACAAAAAGAGCTAAGGCTTTGTGTGTGTGACATGGTCTAATTTTTAAAAAATTCACATAGATGCTAATAAAGTAAAAGTATTTATGGACTGTCTCCTCCTGTTTACACATCCCCTCCCTCCTGTAGGAGAGGCAAATGCCAAAGAGAATGGAAACTCCTCCCCAATGACTGGACCATTGGGTGTACTCTCAACCATCTCTACTGCTGTTCACAGCACAGTGAGTAAAAAGTGCAAGGTGGCCTGTTACCTTCCATGATTATAATGGGATTTTGTCTCTTTCTCTTTTCTTTGAGAAGCCATGGAGACTGATTACTCTTATGGCAATCCAAATTGCTAAAGATCAATCATTTTGATCTTAAGGTAGAATGAGAGCTACTTGAAAACATCCTTTAAAGAAGTAAAGGAGAGAGCAGGAGGTGAAGAGCAACAGAGGCCGTGTACATAATATTTTATGGACTAGGAGTTCTTATGTTGGTGGCCCTAGAAAACTTATGCTTGACAAAAATATTTTCTCAGAATTCAATTTTTTAGGCCAAGGGGAAATAATGATATTTATGATAGGTATTTGTAAAACTGGATGATTAGAAACATTTTTAAAAGGGTTATCTATATACAAAGCTTAATATTTTTCTTACATGAGGATAAATAGCTAGAACCTTTTAACTTTTTATTGACATATAAGATATATGCAGAAAGTGAAATCCTAAGTGTTCAGTTTGAATTTTCACAATGTAAGCACATTTAGACTGAGAAACATTGTATAGTATACATCATATGTCCCCTGACTCTGTGCCATCTCCCAGTTGTCTGTGCCTCCCCCTCTTGCCTTCTAAAATAATGACAGTTCTGACTTGTATCACCATAAATTAATTTACTTGCTTTTAAACTTTATGTAAATGGACTTATACAGAATGTACTGTGTTGTATCTGGCTTCTTTCACTCACCACTGTATGATGTATCCATAAAGTTTGTGTGGTATATTCCATTTTCTTTGCTGTATTTCACTGTGTGACTGTTACATTTATACATTCCATAGTTGGTGAGTATTGGGTAGTTTCCAGTTTTTAGCTTTTACATAGCTGCTGTGAGCATTCTTATATGTCTTTTGATGAACCTCAGTACAAATTTCTGTTAAGTATGTAACCATGTGTGGAGTTGCTCAGTTGTAAGGTATTTATTGGTTCATTTAGCTGTAGATACTGACAAACAGTTTTCCGAAGTGGTTATACTGTTTTACATTCTCACAAGCAGTGTATGATTGTTTTAGTTGCTCCACACTCTTGCCAGTGCTTGGTATTGTAAGCCACTATTTTATATAATAAAAATATGCAGATGTCTTTTTTCAGTATTATTGTAATGATATTGCATGTGTTTCTTAGGGAAAGAGTGTTATCAGTGGCGGTTTGGATGCCTTAGAATTCATTGGGAAAAAGACAATGGATGTAATAGCAGAAGGAGATCCTGGATTTAAAAAAACCAAGGGTCTGATGAACCGAAATTCTACACTGTCTCAGGTACTATTTGTCTTTACTGTGTACGTCCTATTTCTGTTTTGATCTTTATTTTTGTCTGTGGTAACTTTGGAATTTGTTAGTATTTCCTTTTGAAGATTTTTATATTATTTTTTTAACTAAGACTTTGGTGGGGGGTGGGGTGGGGGGTGCAGTGAGAGCTCTAATACTTAGAAAACTGTCTAGTTCTTTTCTTTCTCCTCTTCCCTTTCCTCAGGTGCCTTCTGTAAGTATAGTATGAGATGCCAAGCCCTTTCAGAGTTATTTTTTTAGATTAATGTTTAGACCACTTTCAGAGAAACACCTGGTTCCTTGTGTGTTATTTACCCTGTCTAGAATCAAATTATATGTGATCATTTTTTTCCCTGCAGCTCCTGAGCCTATCAGATTTGAAACGTAATACCAAGAATTAAAGGGCAGTGCTCTGTACTGTTACCCATCTCAGTTTTGCTTCCCTCAACTTTCAAATCTCACCCTTGAGCTCTCATTATTGGTTGTAATGTAAAGCCTCCGTCTCTTTTTTCAGGTTTTACGAGAGGCAAAGGAGAAAGAAGAGCAGTGGACCTGCAATGAGGTCACCATGGAAACCGACAAGAAAACTCATTATGGGCTAGTCTTTGATGAATTTCAAGGCCTTTCACATCTAGAAGCTCTGGAGATGCTTTCCCGAGAAAGTGAAATAAAGGTAGTTCCAAAATAAAATCTTCAGCTGGAGTAGTCTTTAAGCAAAGGAATGCTGCCTAGTTTCTTTTTTTGTGCACTTGAAAGATGAAATGTATTTCAGGTGGAGGCTTGAGACTCTGAAAATATGTATGCCAAAACAAGCAGAGAAACTAATATTTGAATTAATTGATAGAAATAGAATGAGTCAAGTGTCACTTCTCTAAATTTAAAAAAAAAAAGGAGAGATTAACAAAGAGCTTAATACCACATTTGTTATTTTTTCTTCACCTTGGTCTGTTTTTTTTTTTTTTTTTAGTTCTTTTGGCTTAAGCAGCCAATTTAGGTTCAGTTACCTATTAACTTTTAACTGATTCAAGACTTTCATTTCCCCCCTAATTTCTAACCTTAATTTGTTAAGCACTAACAATTTCCAGACATTTCTGGGTGTATTATTTTTGGAAGTACAAATTCTACCTTTCTTTAATGAGCAGCCTGTTGTGTTAAGGTTGTCAAGGAGTAACTTGTGTTGACTGGTGAGCATGTAATTTTGATTTTGATTCAATCTATGACCTTTTAAGTCCATTTGAGAATGGTTTTCTTTTTTTTCATACTCCCATACCTTTTTTCTTTTAAATATTATATCAATTCAGGTAAAATCTATCCTTAATTCTCTAAGTGGAGAAGAATTAGAGACTCTAAAACTTGAATTGGAGCGACTAAAAGAAGCATTTTCCCTAGCAGAGTTCTGTGAGGAAGAGGAAGAAGAGGAGAAAGGTACTGTGAAAACCCAGCATCTGAGTGTATTCATGTGCAGTGTATGGCCCTTAAAATAAAGAATTTTCTCTCCAGTTACACTAGCCTGATTTTACTGAGAATTTTCATGCAGAATTCTCTGCTGCCTTGCTCCTTCTAGGCATTGATGTGAGCAGTTGGCCTCACGTGCATGTCCTCCTCCCCTGAGCCCCACACAATCTCTTTGTGGCTTATATAAGTCAAAGTCTAATCTTGCAACTCACATCTCTGCCAGCTTTTTCAGTTAGAGAGCTGCCCTTATCACATTCCTGCTTCAGTCTGGCTGGTCATCCCTATGAACTTTTATATCACTAGATACTGCCCCCTTGCCTCTCAGCTCTTCTGACCCATGTCCTCATCTTGACCTGAAACTTGCAGGGTGGCATTTATCCTAAATCTGGGTGATAGTTGGTCTTCTTCATTTTTAAAAGTTTTTTTTATGTCATGTTTTTAATACCTTGGAAAATGTAAATGTAGTAACTACTCATTTTTGTGAAATTATCAGGAATGAGATGGTTTTACATAAAGCATAATTTCTGGGTAATTGAATCTTAAGCTTTGAGGTATTTTACATTAATATTTTTCGAATATATATTATACACTAACTGGATTCTTTTGTAGTGGAACTACGTATCTTTGTGAGCTTGGATTTTCTTTATGTACTTAAACAAAACAACATCAGATTGAATGTAAAAACAGATCAAATAATCCAGCTATCTTTAAGCTAGTCATTAAAGAGTTTTAAAGATCTAAAACAATGCCACTCCTATCACTAAAATTTTTCTAAAACTAATGTTATTTGTTAAGTAATGGGTTTATTATTTTTAATGAATTAATAAATACCTCATACATTTCAATTTTAATTTTTAGTATGATAAATATTGATTGATATACGTATAACTTACAATAACAAAGACTCTGGGGTTCTCAAAAAGGTTTTTGTTTTTTTGTTTTTTTTTTTTTGGTATGTGGGTAGTTCCCTGGCTGGGAATCGAACCCAGGCCACAGCACCGACAGCGCCAGCGCCGAAACCTTAAGCCACTACACCACCAGGGAACTCCCACAAAAAGTTTTAAGAGTGTAAAAATGTCCTCAGACCAAAATGTTCAAGAACTGCTAGATTAAGTTATCCTAAACTGCTGTACTTTTAGAAATGTCTGTTTTTAAAATTGTGCTTTTTTTTTTTTTTTTTCTGTGCATATACCTGCCCATTTTTAAATTTTCTTTGCTATCATTGAGATTTCCTGCTTGGGTAGATGCCAGGCTCTCTCTTCAATCCCTCCAAAACACTAGCCTTATCTCCTTTCCATACTTACATTTATTCTAATGCGACAGCTACCTTTTATACTTAAGTCTGTGGGGAATACATGACAGCGATCTCCAAACATTTTTTGATCAACCTTTAGCAGTAAGAATTTTTTGAGCACTTAGGCCTAGTATATTTAAATTTGAATATTTATAAATTATACAGTGTACTACTATAATAATATTTACTTTCTAAAGTATATGCTAAAATAGAATTTTTTAAAGAATGAGATAAATATGTGTAAATTAAAATTCTATTTTTTGCATTGCACTCTGTTGAATTATTTTGTGAATCCTTTGGGGTGCATGTATCCCAGTATAGATTCAGATTCATCCCTTGTACCCACATAATTTTGAGCTTAGCTGGGAAAACAAAATGCCTGTCTAAGAGCCAGGTTTTAGGCTTTTAGACAGTAGGATATAATTAGGAGTTGTTTAGATGAGTTATTATCACTTTCAGTTATATCATTCAGTGAGAAATTAACTTCTTCAAGCCCTAGTTTCTTCATCTCTAAAATGGGACAAGGGCACTTTTTTAATAAGCCTGTTGAAAGAATTAATTGATATAATATACGTAACAGAATTCTCTAAGCACTAAAGACCATACTCTATAAATTGCTGCTGCTGTTATTGTACTACTGCTACCTACGACCATTCCTCTCCTTGTCCTCTTCTTTCCCCACCTGCTTCTGCCCCCATGATCCTCAGTGATCTTTCTGCAGTGATTTATGTGGATTTTTTTTTAGGGGATGAAGACTTTACCAAAGAGATAACAGAGCTGTTTTCCCAGCTGCATGTCTCCTCCAAACCAGAGAAACTTGCCAGAGTAAGTTATTAATTACTTCTTGGTAATTTTCATTTTTTTACTTGTATGGATTTAGTGGATAAAGAAGGTAAGAATTTAAATTCCTGGCAAAGATGTCACCAACATTGAGGATATACGAGGTCAGACAATTAATTTTACAAACTCATTCTAGAAAACATGCTCCATACCTCATTGCTGAATGTTACTACAGTCACCTTCGAAGTACTCCCCTTGGGAAGCTAGCACTAATGCCAGTGTCTAGTCCACCTTCAAAGTAGTTCTAGAACTCTCTTTCTGAAATGGCTGTCAGAGCTGTTATCATACCAAAATCTGACAATTAAGTTCATGAACTTGACTGTGTGCTTACATTGGTAGTGCTGTACAAACAACTCGGGAAGTTACCCTTGCCAAGGTTATGACACCTCACCGAGTTGTTTGTAGTGCTACCAGCATAAGTGCACGGTGTTAAGTTCACAAACTTAATTGTCAGATTTTGGGTATGATGACAGCTCTGATGGCCATTCCAGAAAAAGAGTTCCAAAACTGCTCTGAAGGGCAGACTAGGTGGTGGCATTGGTGCTAGCTTCCCAAGGGGAGGACTTTGAAAGTGACCACAGTGACATTCAGCAGTGACGTATGTAGCACTTTTTCCTCACATGTGATGTGAGGAAATTTCATTTTTCCCCCCTCCAAGCCTCATTTTTTTCAGTTTGAAAGAATAAATGGCTGGAGAAGCCAAGAGCAAAGGTGAGTTTTAATTCCCAAGTCTTCAGATCTCACCAGTGGAGTTTCAGACTGAGTTCTTGGTGTTGGGGTGGGTAGTATTGATGTTCTTTGAAAGGGATGATAAATTACATTGAATTTGCACAGTAGAACATGATGACTTTACTTAATGCATTTATCACAAGAGAGGTCATTTGAGTATGCACTATGCTGACTAAAATATCTCCAAATATATTAAATTTATGGTATCAATTTTCTTTTTATGTGGCCTTCTCTCTCTCTCTCTCTCTCTCTCTCTCTCTCTCTCTCTTTTTAATCTTAGATAAATCAATCCCTGGTTTTTGTTTTGTTTTATCTTTTCAGAGAAATTATAGAGAATTTCACTTACTGTTTCAACTGGATTCCTGTTGTCAATTGTTATGATTTCTTCCAGCGTCATCTCTTCCTTGTCTATAAAAATCTTTTCACTCCAAACTCATCTTCTATCATGCCTCTCCCATGTTGTCTTTCATTCTGTTCCTTGAATATACCAACCTGATTTCCCTCTGTTTACAACTCTCACTGTTTAAATATTTGCATAGCTAGCTTGTTTTAAACTTTAGATTTCAGCTCAAATATTACTCCTCAGAGACCGTTTCTGACCACCCAAACCAAGTCTGCTTTCTACTCATCCAGTCCATACTCTCCATTATTCCATTTTATTTTCTTCACACATTTGTTTGCTTGTTGTCTTTCTGTATTAGAATAAAGAAAAACAGGGCCATAGTTTTTATTAGTCACCACTGTATCCCCAGCTCCTAGGACAGTATATGTATATATTTGCAGTAAATGAATGAATTAATAAATGCCTGCACTCTGTAGTCTTCTGGTCTTGCTAGTTATCTCACAGTTTTCTCAGCACACTTGGTGTTTTCTTGCTTCCAATCCTTTATATAGTTAATTCTTTTTGTTTTTCTGAATTTCAGAGGTTAATGTAGGAAGAAGCTTATAGATCAGAGCCAGATTATTCCTGAGGGATATTTTGGGAGGCCCTGTGCTATAGGGGAAAGAAGCTTGAAATGAATTTCTAGGTACATAGGTTCTGCTCTAGCTCATTCATGTTGTAGCCTTGGGTATAGCCCCACCTATTGATCCTTAAAGGCTCAGCCCCAATGCTGTATCTGCAGTAAAACCTGTGATTCTGTCAGTTCCCATTAGAATACTCTCAAAAAGTCTTCTGGGTTCCTATTGCCTGGTTATACGTCTGAACACATTCTGTCTGTAAGTTACTCAAGTGGATGCCTTCATTTAATGACAATAAACATTTCCTTAGAAACCAGGAATCTCTCAGTTGTAAATGACAGAAACTCAAGTCAGACTGGCTTAAGAAAAAAGGGACATGAGTTAGCTCAAGAAACTGAAATCAAGGGGCAAGATTGACTTCAGTTATGGCTTTCTACCCAGAAGCCTGCTCCCTCTCCATCTCTTGATTCTGCTTTCTTCTGTTTGGCTTCATTCTTAAGGAAGCTTTTTCACATGGTCTTAAGATGACTACTAGAAGTTTTAGGGTGACTTTTTCTAGTTGACTAACTCCAACAGAAAGACTTCCCTTTTCCAGTAATTTTATCGGATGTCCTGAGGCTGATGCCCATTGACCTGACTTAGGTTACTATTCTATCCATGAACTAATCACTGTGGACTGGGGGGATTAATATTCTTAGTAGCTAAACTTGAATCATTTGCCAGCTCTTGGAGTCAGAGGAGGGAAGCACCCAAACCACATGAACTGAGAAAAATCTAGAACCTACTACTAAAGGAAAGGATATATGGAAACTGGCTAGGTAAACACAGTAGATGTACAAATCCAAATAAGACACTCTACATCTATCCTGTCATAATGTAGTTTATTTAGCAGATAGACATAGTTAATTACGATTTATTTTTGCGATTACTAAGTTGAAGGGGTGCTCAGGGGACTGTTGACATACAAAGAAGAGTTATATAGGTGCCCAGTCTCCTGGAAGACCTTTGAAAGTTACCTGGAGTAGATGAAGTTTGGATGGAGGATTGAAAGAGAAGTAAGAGCTGCCCGATTTAGGAGGAAAAAAAAAATAATCGGAAGGGCGTTCTCGACTAAGGGAATAGCGTGAACAAGGAACAGGCACATTACAGGCCATTGCTATTAGATCATAAAGTGGACAGTGGTAAGAGATGAGGCTGGAGATATAGACAGGGTCTAGATGCTGGGGACTTCTTAAAATCCTGTGAACCATCATGATCTAGTTGATGGGGGAGACATTGAAGGGAAGAGAAATGATCACCTCTGGGCTTAGGTAGATCACTGGTCCATTTTGTAAGGTGGACTTAAGATGAGCCAGATCAGAAACAAGGAGACCAATCAGAGTGCTGTTGCCATAAAAAGTAGATCTGAACTGTAGTGATGGTATTAGAGTGGAAGAGGAGAGGCTGATTAGAGAAATACGTAGGGTAAAATCAGACCATATTGGTTTGGTGATTGATGGAAAGGTAATAACCTAGGATGGCTCACATATTTTGGCTTGGGTGACTGGTATATGGCAATTCTAAAGTTCTGGGGAATAAAAGAGGATGAAAAATTTGGAGAGAGATAAATTCAAATTTTGTATATGTTAAATGTGGGATGGCTATAGAGTATCCTGATACATATGTCCAGCAAGCAGTTGGAATATATTGTTTTCAGGAGAGGTTGGTGCTGGGAATAAGGATTTACAAGTCTGCAGCAGGTTGGGAATGGTTAAAATCACTGCAGTAGAATGGGTGGAGAGGAGAGGGAGTAGGATGAGACAAGAGAGCCAAGGCTAGAATTCCAGGTAATACTAGTGTTTAAGGAACTGCGATAGGAGGTCAGTACATACAAGAGACCGAAGAGGAATGCTCCTAAGGGTCGCGGGAGAACTAGGAGGTATTGGTGTTACAAAACATAAAAGTGGCAACAACCCGAAGGTCCATCATCAGAATAGCTAAATTGTGCTCTATGTATGAAATGAAATATAGCAATAAATAAGAATGAATTACTGATATATGCAACTACATGGATGAATCTAGCAGATAGTAAGTTGTGCTTAAGAAACCAGACATAAATTAGAATATATTTATGATTCCATTTTATATGCATTTTAAGAACAGGTAAATTAATTTGTAGTGAGATGGAAGAGTGGTGATCTTTGAGCAGGGGACGGGGGACTTGGTTTGAGCACTATTAACTAGGAATGGGCATGGAGACCCTCTAGTGTGGTACAAATGTTCTGTATATTGATCTGGATCATGGTTGTATAGGTATATACACATGTAAACACTTCTTGAGTCATGCTGTGAAGATTTGTGCAGTTTACTGTGTAAATTGCACATACAAAAGGAATAGAGAATTCAAGCCAAAGGAATAGAGAATTCAAGGAGGAATGAGTAAACAGCAGTGTTAAGTATGGTAGAGAAATTTAGTAAGCTAAGTACTGAAAAGCTAGATGTTATGTTCAGATGAGAACAAAAGCACTCACTTCCATGATGCTAACATGTTCCTGGTAGGAGCACAGCGGAATTGTTAATGGACTGCAATCTTTTCCTTATTTAGGCAAGAAATACAGCCTATGAATGGATCAAGACATCTCTGGCCAAACCATTAGAAGAGAAGGAAGAAGGAGAAAAACAATTGGAAGGAGAAAAAACTGAGCAAATCAATAAAAATTCAATTGAGGTAATCAAAATCAAAGCAAATAAGCCTTTCTTTTTTCCTTTAAGGATTTGAGGTATGGGGGTATTGTATCAGGGCCTAAACACTTTGTATTTTGTTTCACTGCCATCCATAATTTCTACCTTGTGTTCCAAGATTGTGAGTGACATTGTAGTTCCAGACTATAAGATGAAAAGAGTGAAGAAAAAGAGACAGAGGGTTCATGTGTAGTGACATGAAGAAGTTTCTGGAAGCTGCTACAAGACACTTAAACTCTTTTGGCCAAAACTTAGTTACATTGTCATACCTGACTTCAGGGTAGCCTCTGTTTTTGCAGCTATGAGTCTCTGTAAAGTTATATTACTATTATGGAAGAAGTAGTTTACAGAAGGGCAGCTGTTAGTCTCTGTTGCTGTCAAGTTATTGAATCCTTCAGTATGAGAGAACAAGGTGGTATCATTTCCTTTGAGATTAAAAAAAAAACAAAACAAAAAACCAAACCCAGTGCTTTGTTTGGTTATGTTTTGGTTTTTTTTTTTTTCCTTCCAGGATATCCATGCCTTTGCAATCCGCAGCCTAGCAGAACTGACTGCCTGCTCAATTGAACTGTTTCACAAAACAGCGGCTCTGGTTCTGCATGGCCGGAAGCAGGAAGTGACTGCCATGGATAGGAGCAGAACCCTTTCCCAGTAAGTGTAATGTGTGTCCTTCTAAGTGATGCAGATTGCTGAAAGAGTTTTCATGGCTTATTTCCAAAGTTTTAGAAACTTCCCTGTCAACCAGATGCTATTCACACTGCACTATTCACATATTAGAGGTTTTTCCATTTGGGATTTTAATTAATAGTCAAGGGTGGTATTTGAGTCGTAGTCTATATTATGTATCTGTCTTTAGTCTATATTGAGTTGTAGTGCATATTGTATATTTGCCCTTTTTTATTAAACACCTTATATTTTGAAAACTAGTTCTCAGACTATAGGTCTTAATAGGAATGGAGTTTTGCATAAATAAAAACAGAAACTAGTTCTAAGAACCTCAGTTCTTAATAATAGTTATATGCTGGTCACCATCCTAAGATATTTACATGTATCATTTCTAATTTTTACAACAACCTTAAAAATGAGGAAATGCCAACTCAAGAGAAGTTAAGTAATCTTCCCAGGCTGTGCAGACTAGGATTTAAACCCTGGTCTGGCCAAGTCCCCAAATCCCCACCCCACCCCCCCCTTTTTTATAGTATTGTTGATTTTGAACAGAATTCTAAAAAATAATAGAATATAGGTAGTGACAGGAGGAAAGAAGAGACCTACCTACTTTCTAAATAAATCTCAATTAAATAACAAGAAATTTCACTGGAAAAAGATATGTGTGAGCATATCCAGTGTGTTAGATTGGGAGGGAGGGACTTTTGATGTTCTCCAGACCTCTTCTTCACCTACAGCTTTGCTGCCCCTTTATGATCTCTCACAGGGGGGTTCGGTTTTGTCTGGAACATCCTTAGGATGAAGGACTCAGAACCCCAAAGCAGCCTGTTCTATGGAAAAGTGGCTGTTTCTACTGCTTGGAATGCTCTTCCAGTCATGACTCACGCCCTCACTGAATTCAGATTTCCATTCAAACGCTCCCTTCTGTCACCACCCAATCTAAAGTAGTGTTTTCTGCTATTTTCTAATCCTTCACTTGCTTTCTTTGCTTAGTCCATATCACTACCTAATGTGTATATAAATGTATATGTGTATATATATGTATGTGTGTGTATATATATATATATATGAATATATGTATGTGTATGTTTGCATATAAGTATACATATACACCTACATGTATAGTATATATGTATAGTATATAAACACATACACTCACACACATACATCCATTTGTATATACATATATAGTCTCTTCATTAATTGGCAAGTAAGTTAGAATCCATGAAAACTGAGACTGCTTGTTTACTGATACACGAAGGCTGTTCAGAAAAAATCCAGCTGTAAATGCCTCTATTTTTCATATTACATGGCTGGATACTTTCCAGACAGCCCTCATATCCCCAGTGCTTAGAACCTGGGACATCTGAGACTTCCGGTAAATATTTGTTGAATGAATGAATAAATGCATAGTTATTTTAACTGTATTTCTAAATGGAATATAGTATCTTTTAAGTACTATCTTGTCTCCTTAAAATATATTTTAGTTATTTCCTTTTATTTAACTTGAAAGTATATTACTTTTTAGAGGATTTTGTAGAAAAATGTTTTTCCAAGGAGTGAAACTCCTTTTTCTGTAGCATGAATGCCAACCTACTCAAATGGGTCCCCAAATACATTAAATAGCTGACTTAGGCATATTTACTCCCTTTTAAAGCTTTCTTCCACATTTGGTAGGAAGAGTGATTTGTTTTCTTCTGATGGTCATTAAGTATAGCTTATTTTAAAAAAGAGAGAGAGAAAGAAAAACAAAAAAGAAACCTTCCTGACTTTCCCTCTTCTTTTCTAGGATGACAGTTTTATTGTGTAAGGAGTTGTCTTCTCTGTCTAAAGAGTTCACCACCTGCCTGACAACTGCTGGGGTAAGAATTCATGCCTCTTATTGGGCTAATGTCTGTTTTGTTTTATTTCTAAAACAGCTTTATTAATACACAGTTTATGTAGCATGAAATTTGTCCATTTGAAGTGTGCAGTTCAGTGGATTTTTAGTGTAGTATTTACAAAGTTGTGCAGCCGTCACCATAATCTAATTTTTGACCATTGTCATCATCCTCCAAAATACCTCATACCATTAGCAGTCATTCCCGTCCTCCTCCCCCTCCACACTCTTCTAGTTCTAAGTAGCACTAAGCTACTTCCTGTCTACAGATTTGCCTCTTCTGGATATTTAATATAAATGGGATTGTACAATATGTGTAATAGTATTTCATGTCTTAATTTCTTTCACTTAATGTTTTTGAGATTCATCCACATTATGTTAGTACTTCCTTTTTATTACCAATTAATGCCCTATTTTATAACTATATATCATATTTTATTTATTCCTCAGTTCATAGATACTTGGATTGTTTCCACTTTTTAGCTCCAATTAATAATGTTACTATAAACAAGCATGTATGTTTTTATTTCACTTGGATGGATAGCTAGGAGTGGAATTGCTGGGTCTTACAGCTGATACGGATCATTGAGGAGCTACCAAACTATTTTCCAAAGTAGCTGCATTGTTTTACATTCTTGCTAATACTTGTTATTGTCTTTTTTTTTTTTTTTTTTTTTTTTTTTTTTTAATTTTTGTCATACAAGTAGGTATGGAGTATCCTTTTGAATCCTTTCCCTGTTTTTTAAACTGGGTTACTTGTTTTTTTATTATTTTATAAGTTGGCTTATTTATTTTATTTTATTGTCTTTATTATTATTATTTGAACATTTGACTTTTTACTGTTTACTATTTATTATTGAGTTGTAAGAGTTCTTAAAATAGTTTGGATACAAGTTCCTCATCAGATACATGATGTGCATATATCATGGGTTGTCTTTTTGTTTTCTTGATAGTGTCTCCACACAAAAGTTTTTAATATTGATGAAGTCCATATTGTCAATATTCTTTCTTTATCACTTGGTATTGTATCTAAAATCATTGCCTAACCTAAGATAAAGATTTACTCCTACATTTTCTTCTGAGTTTTATATTGTGGCTCTTATTTATGTCAATGATCCATTTTGAGTTAATTTCTGTATAGAGTGTGAGGTGGGAGCCAATTTCATTCTTTTGCATGTGGATATCTTGTTTTCCCAGCACCATTTGTTGAAAGCTTTCCCCTATTGCATTGTCTTGTCCTTTTTTGTCAAAAATCACTTGACATATGTTTCCTAAAGTTAATCTTCTGAGGCCAAATCTTTCCATGTGTTTCATAAAAATACTTTTATTTAACCCAATATGTCAACTATAAGGTGCTAACACATTTAAGTATTAAATTTACATTATTTAGTTACATGTTTTCCAAACAGCCCACCCTGAAAACGATTGAGAATTTTGAGCACATGCTCCATATCTGAATATTTTGTTTTAAAATTTCTCTAAAGTTTTCTAGACAAATGTGCCATTATTACCCAATCCCCTCTTCCAATAAGAAGATATTTTTAAAGTCAATAAAAATCCATGAAGGAGTATACTCTCAGTTTGTATAGCACAGGAATTTAAAGCACTTCCAGAGATGACATTTTGCTATCTTTCAGTGCAGACTTTGTACTTATATTTGTGTGTGTGTGTTTCAAAGTAGGACCATACGTGGTTTTTTTTTTTTTTTTAATTCATTTTTATTGTTAGACTTATTGGGGTGACATCTGTTAGCAAGGATTACATAGGTTTCAGGCATACAGTTCTACAGTGCATTGTCAACTTGTTGTATAATACGTGTTTATTGTTTTTTTTAATCTGTGCACATTTAATGCTATCCTTTATTCTAGGTCAAAGAAAAGGCAGACATCCTTAATCCGTTAATCACTGCAGTATTTTTAGAGGTTAGTAATTGTATTTAAGTCTCTACCTTCTAGGTGTTTTGTATTAACTAATTCTTCTTAAATCTTTATTTTTTGGCTTTTTTGTTTGTTTGTTTTCACCAGATTGGTAATTTAGCCATGTTAATGCATATATGAACAAAATAGTGTGTATTTGATGCATATTCCCTGTTCATTAATTAGAAAACACAAAAGACTAAGCTGCTGGTTAAAGTACAAAGGAAAAAGCAAGTAGGCTGTCATTACTTAGTACTACCCTTGGCAGTTCTCAGTAAGGAAACACCTTCTGGATACCATGGGTAAACATAACGGCTGACAATTACAACCAGGCAAGCACAATTTTTCTTTCTTTCTTTCTTTCTTTACTTGTGCAGTGTGCTTTATTGAGAAAGGTGTAAGGTACAAGTCTGTAGCTTTAGCTCAGCTACTAATTGACCTTGTGATCTTGGTTAAATCCCTTATCCTGTCTATTTCTCCATCTCAGTTTTGTTAAACATGAGTAATAACCACAGCTGGCCCTCTTCTAGGCTATTGAATATGTAAACTATACGTGCACTTAGGGGCCTCACAGCCACAACCATAAAAATGAGAGCAAAACTCTGAATTAGTTCATTTCTCTTCTTGAAAATAGCTTCTTAAAGGACTAAAGTGTATGTAGAGGAGATTTGTTGCAAAAAACATTTTTGTCATTTCTGTGAAAAGAAATTTGCTTTGTTTTGTCAAAGAGGTACTTGTGTTTACATAATCCTCCTTAGTCCATTAGATTTAAGAAGGTACAGGTGATTTAACTCCATGGAAAAGAGGGATACAAGAGGATCCCCTGGTGGATTATATAGCCTCCATGTGTGACACTTTCTGGATTCCATGTTTTAAAAACTCTTGCCTTGTAAATTAATTGTGCAAATAATTTAGATGTTTGATGATCTGTTTAAAACATTTATGTAAATCTGGAGGGTAGAAAATGTATTTGATAACTGGTTAGGTTTTTAATAGAATCAGTTTTCCTGGAATAGTCAGGGAAATTATTCTGATCACTTAAACAATTTTTAAAAAAGTAAGTGTGATTTAGTAGATGGCAGAGTGATTTTAAATGAAAAAAGTTTGCAAGCCAGGAGCCCAGTGCTGTTCTGGATCTTCCCTGCTTTGCATATGACCCTAGACCAGGCATTTACCTTGTTGACAATCTCGTTATCTTTATGTACAAAATAAAAGATTAAGTAGATGGTCCCTGAGGCTTCTTTTGGCTGGAAATTTAGGTATCAGATATCACACTGAAGTTTAAATAGGAGTACTTGCCATTGGTAAATCCAGAAAAGATAAATGCACTTGATATGGGTTCTCTATTGCTATTTTGAGTTGGTTGTTCTTGCTTACAGATTTGGAACACACGTACTTGAAATTGTAAATTTTTATCTTAATGTAATGAACTGTGTTATTTAGAAGGTCAGAAGTTGTCATGTATAAATGAAATATGACAAATTCTGAGCATAGTAATTTCATACAATTCTCATTAATATGTTTGTTGTACTAGAATAGAAATATATCTATACTGTGTCATCTTTGAAAGCAGTATTCCTTGCTTATGTTTGTGAGCACCTACCTCATCTTCACCAATTGCGTTGAGTCTGTGGAAGAAGAGCTATCACAACAGACTGGAAATCCTTTTGGTATAGGATTCTGAAATCTTCTTTGAGTGATTGACTAAAATGCTCTGACAGGATCTACCCACTCAATCAAGGAATAAATAAGCTTTGAATCCCAGCTTTGAGCCGGATGCCAAAGAATGACTATTATTTCTGAAGGGCAAGTTGGACAAAAATACTGACATTCTATTTGGTGCTATCATATCATCTTAAGAGCTAGATCATTCTTTCCCCTATAACTTTACTATAATAGGTAAGTCTGCCATTATTTGCCAGGCTACAGATTCAATTAGATTATAAAAATTAATCTGTTTTCTTTTTGTGGTTGTTGTTGTTGTTGTATTTTCTCTTTTAAGTGACTGTGATATTTTGTTTTCCTTTCTTTCAATCCTGACAGGCATCCAATAGT
Source organism: Lyroderma lyra (assembly GCA_004026885.1). NCBI lineage: Eukaryota > Metazoa > Chordata > Mammalia > Chiroptera > Megadermatidae > Lyroderma > Lyroderma lyra. Next base: position 390,858 of record PVJL010000316.1, on the reverse strand, counting down.
GCTTCCTATATTCAAGATGCCTTTCAGCTACTCTTACCCGTGTTGGAGATCTCGCTCATTGAGAACAAGACTGAATTACTGGAGGCAGGAGCTGTAGGTCCAGAGGCCTTTGTCAGAACTCTGCAGAACAGAGAAGATTTGACCTGAGGCTGGTGATGGCCAGGAAATGCCACTGTATTCGGGGTACCCTTGCAGATGTGAGGAAGAAGGGTTATTTTCATATATAAAAATTCAGGCAGGGTAGCAGGTTTACAGGAAATGTGTTGCCTTCATTGCTTGGCTGAAGTATTCAGGTTCTCACACTGCTTTTCCCGGTTGTTATAATTAATAAATTATTCAAAGAGAAACTTTTGTAGGAAAGTTAAAAAATAATAGCTCTAGATAAAAGTTAGTGGTATACTCAGGTAAAAATATTGGTCTGTCTTTGACGATGCAAAATGCTAACAGTTTTGTCATGGATATGATTTTGTAACCCATGGATATAATTGGTTGTTAAGCAACAGAAAAAGAATTTAATTTAGTATTCTGGAATTCACATGCTTGATCTCTTAATACCATATACTTTCTCCTTTCTGTAATAAAATCTATGGTTTTAAGAAAACTGAGTATATATATATATAAACTCTGTAATAATTACCCTTTATTACACGAATTCTTGGAATTGGTTAAAAACTTTCATTGGCTCTTTAATTCTCAGCAGATACTTGGCACTGAGGAGAGATTTATAGAATATACTGTAGTCACATGAATTAACTATGGTAAAGTGTACTTTGGCCTCAAATTGCTCTCCCACCCCAAGATGACAAGCTTCAAGTTGTAGTTGACCCCCACTCAACTGGGTTCAAGACCAGTAAGTGCAATTCAGAGAAACAGTTGCATGTTTGCAGGTATGCTAAGTCTCTGCAGGATATGTTTCATGCATCCATCATGTACAGGATAAATTCTGTAATAGCCAACTCCAGAGGAGCACTGAGACACTTTTAGTGATGGGATTTTGTTGTTGGAATGTTGTTGAAATGGACTAGAGTCCATAGAAATGCTCTTCATTTATAACAGGATTTACCCTGTAAGACACAATATATTTTTCCTCATTACTTTTTGTTTTAAAGTATTTGTAGCATGTTTATAAGTATAACTTTTTTTTCAGATCTTTCAGCCTTCTTTTTGCTCTCTTCAGCAGTTCAAGAGACTAAAAAGGCTATCTTCCTAAATGCTCTTTTGGTATTCACTCTTCTTCAAAAAGTTTGCCAACTTTGTGGTTTTCAGTGATTCAGGTAGCTTTTATGAGTTCTGCCACTCATCTTCTAAAACTTATAAATAAAATGTAATACTCATGCTTTTTATTTTTTCAAACATGAGTCCCTATATCTTTCTCAGACCAAAGAAATAGAAAAACGAAGCTATAACATAGATTGATACCAAGACTATTTTTATGTAATTGCCTTATTTGGGGTAGAGGGCAATTTGTAAGCAAGGAGGAAAATAAACAAATTTGGCTAGAAAGGTACACCTATAGCACTGAAATGTAACTCTGCTTATATTCTGTTCTAATATGATCAGAAAAGTTTTTGAATATTTCTCTTTATAGACAAATCCCTTTCCCAAGTGAGTAATTCTGAAATTTCAGAAAAACTGATGCCTTGTGGTTAATAAAACTGGTGTCCCAGTCCTGATTTGTTGCCTCTAGCTCAGTTCTGTCTGAACATGGATACCTTGAGCAGCGTCTTCCTTGAGGAAGGTTGAGGAACTGGTCACACTGCCTACTGCCTGTTCAGACTCTTGTGCAATGGCACTTTGCAGTTTTTACTCTTTGATCTAGAAACACATCTAAGGCTTTTCTTTCAAGAAGAGGGATATAGATGTCGGGGACAGGACTGTGACTCTTTTTATGTGTCTATACAGATTGAAGCCCTGAATTTACAAAACAGGATGTGACTGACTGCCTCTTCTCTTTCTCCCTCACTCCTCTCATCAGCTTCCTTCCACCCACCCAAATGGTTTTTGTTGGGTTTAGGAGATGACCAAAGAAACAATGAAAGGATCAGTTACTTCTGAGTAACAGTTGCCTAGTTTCACCTACTGGAAGAAAAGAAAAGAAAGTTTCTTTATTCAGTAGAGATAGAGAAGTAAGAACATAAACATTCATTCACAGATGAATAGATAATTTCAGGGGACACTTTGGAACCTATGGTATTATGGGGATGGTTTGGATGGTATGAGCTTCATTGTTCATTTGGGGTTGGGTCTATGATGTAGTTTCTTGATGACACCTACTCTTTTGGTGCTATTTCCTTTAAATTTTCTGGTGTCTGAGATTTACCTCTACATCCTAATACCTGCCACCCCACTTTCCATTTCACTTAACACCTTGATAGATAAAATGCTCAATTATTACTGGAGTAAATGCTTCTCTTCCTACTATCAGGATCTTTAAAGACTGATTAACAGAGACTTCATTAATTTGATCTTAAAGAAATAGGAACTTCCATGAACTAATACTTGTTTTGTTTTGTTTTCCTTTATATAGTACCTTGGAAGCATGTTAAGGACAACCTGTATTTTCCTGACTTGTTTTTATAGATTATTTTCTTTTTTTAGGTTTAGATACCCAGACAGTCTTCTGGAATGTGAAATATTAATTCTTAAGGTGGCATTACCACAAATCTGAAATTAGTGTTGAAGCACAAATGTGAAATTTTCAGTTCTACCTACAGTCAAGAAAAAGACTTTGGAGTGAGTGGGAGAGGAGGGAGGGGGAGCTAAATATATGGTGATGGGAACAGAAGTCACATTAGGTGGTGAAAATGCACTGTAGAATTGTATGCTGAAACCTATGTAATGCTTGCTAACAGATGTCACCCCAATAAGTCTAACAATAAAAATAAATTTAAAAATTTAACAACAACAAAAAGAAGTAAGACTTTGGGGTTCCCTGGTGGTGTAGTGGCTAAGGCTTCGGTGCTCTCAACGCCACGGCCTGGGTTTGATTCCCAGCCAGGGAACCACCAAAAAAAAAAAAAAAAACAGAAACAAGACTTTGTGGGTTCCCTCACCTGAATTGAGGACCTTCTCTTTTGTTCTTGTTGTTATCTAAAGATCTGTTTGAGAGAGAGACTTTATAAGTAGTTGCTATTAATGTCACAATTTGAGAAAGACATTTTTCTATATTTTTAAGTGCATTTGAATTTTATAAAGGTGAGAATATTCTATATGTTGGAAAAACCCAGAATAAAATTATACCCACAGTGGGCACTCAATAAGCACAATGTTTCAAAAATGTCAAAGATTAAAATCTCTTATATGTCTTAAAGTAATGTGTTGCTCATTTTCATAAAAGACAGAAGCATGTGAGAAATGAGGAGGATCTAAAAATAGCAAACCCCTTAATAACTTGTCATCAAGGACTCTGGCTAATAACATGAGAATCTTTTTTTTTTTTTTTTGGTATGTGGGTAGTTACCTGGTCGGGAATCGAACCCAGGCCGCAGCGTTGACAGTGCCAGCGCCGAAGCCTTAGCCACTATACCACCAGGGAACTCCAACATGAGAATCTTGAAAACCTGGGTACTCGTGTCACTTTCCAGCTGCACCCTGATACTCCTCAAGCACCAGTCCACTCATTCCTCCCTGTTTTACTTATGGCCCTTGTTACTACATCCTGTCTTGTAGTATGGCCAAATCCCAAAATCCCTTTAGGTCTATCGCTTCCCCAGTAAACTCTTTAGGAAAAATAGTTTTAAAAATCAGAATATTCTCTGAACTCACTTGTCCTTTAAATGAAAGACTAAGACCACAGTGATTGATCACTTCAACCTTGCACATCAGTGTTGACTTTTCTAGACATGGAAGTTTTCAATTGGCCTGCTCTTGTAAAGGGCAGATACGGAGACTATATGTTGAGTGAAATTGCCAAGGCTGGGTTTCAATTTCAGCTCAGCCCCTAACTCACAGGATGTATATGGAGACTCTTTCAATCTTTTAATCTTAATATGGTAATAGCTAATATTAATTGAGTGGTTACTATATGCCAGGCCACTGTGCTGATGGATTTAAATACATTATTCCACTTTTCTCCATAATAGCCCCTCAAAGCCCGAACTATCCTTCTCTCTGGCTACCGATGAGGGCACTTGGGGCCTGCAGAGGTTAGGACATTAGGGTGGGGGTCATACAGTGCGAGGCAGTGGAGCAGATTCACTACCTGCTCTGCTGGTTTTCATAACTACTGCACTGACTGTGTCTTGGTTCTCAGCCATAAAGAGGAGATTAGGCCGAAGTGTTTGGATTCTCCATGGCTCCAATTAGCTAATTCTGATGTGAACTTAAGATGGAGCAATAAAGAAATAATTCAAGGACTGCCAATTTTGCTATACAGGGAAAAAGATAAGCTTGGGCAGGCTAAAGGACAGAGAAGGTAATGGAACGATTTTGTGCCCTTCAAAGGGACGTGACTTAAATTTAGGACTTCCCATTATATCCCAAATGAATGTGAAAAACAAGCCTTTTCTCTCCAGTAGCATTTGGGTCTCTAAAGAGCCCTGTTGGTGGAATGGATATTATAACCTGTCTGTTTTTATCTCTTTTGATTATCTGAAAGACAGTCAGGGGGATTGATAACGTGTCTGGGCTGGCTCATTTAAGTGCACATAAGGTCCACCTGGAAAAGCAGCTGGTGCTATTAAGGAACTAAAAAGGAAACCAGGACAGGATGCACTAAAGGCCATGGTGGAAGGAAGATACCAAGATCCAATGTGAGAGGAGAGACAATACACAATTGCATAAACATGAAATACTGCTAAGGTTTTTCTCATGCATCTTGTAGTTTCTCAGAATTTGAGGAGACCTTTTTCAGTGATTGTTGTCTTCTATCTTCAGGGTTGGCAAGGCTTAAAAGAGGGGCCACTCAAATGGAGTTTGAGGGGACATTGCTACCTGGAGTTGGCAGACCCATCGCCTGTTAGTGGCCATTTAAGATCTCATTTGGTTTGCAATCCTTTCTCTACTCACTTCCCCTGAGGAGGTGGAACAGCACGATGTTTAACAGGGAGGGTGAGCTGTGGGGCCAAAGAGCCTCAGTTCACATCCTGGCTCCACTTCCTACTGGCTGCAGGAGCTGGTGAGTTGTTCATCCTCTCTCTCTGGACCTCAATTTCATGATCTGTAAAATGGGGATGGCACCTGCCTCTCCAAGTTGGATGAGGTGATGTACACATGTGCTTGGCCATAGTCACCACTCCATAAATGTCAGCTCTGAGATTATGACTCTAACATGTCAGAGGATATTACGAGGCCCCAAAAACCTCCTGCTAAGCTGCAAGCTGGATTTGTTTCTGTCGTCATGGTGAGGCCCTGGGACCTCATGGAGGCGCAGAGTGGAGACACTGGGTTCTTGCCTTAGTCCTTTAGTTTTTCTTTTTGGGTCTCAGCTTCCTCACATGTGAGATGGGAATATTAACAACATCTGCCTAAAAGCTTACCTCGTGACATCTGTTCATCTCTTAAGATAATGTATATGATGGCACTTTAGAGAACAGGCACCATAAAGCCTAGAATGTCAAAAATACTGAGTAAATGATTATCCCTCTGAGACTGTTTTCCCTGTGTAGAATGTAAATAGTGATGGTACCTACCTTCCAGAGTGAGGATAAGGTGATAAAGCCCCTGGAACACAATGCCGGTTCAGAATATCCACCTCAAAGTTTAAGTGGGGTGCCTGAGGTCTGAGGGGTGTCCAAAGGCACTCATCTGGTGGGCGGCTCTGCTGAAATGAGTTTGTTGTAGGCTTTATGGGGGACCAATTCAGCTTCCTCAAGAGAGGGGAATCTCCCACAATCTGATGAAACCCTCAACCTAGAGGTGCAGGCAAGCACCTCTCAGCTGATAGAAGAGTTTTTTGAGGTGTGAGGGTTTTCCTAATCCCCTCAACAGCCCCAGGTGGGCTCTGCCTTCTATGTCCAGGTAAGATGCTGGCCTTGGTGTGAATCGTGGTGGCCTTGACTGTAGTTGGAGGGCATCAGGGGCTATAGCTCTGGAGGGGCTCCCCACCCATGCAGCGCCCTCACTGCCTGGAGCGCCGTGTCAAGACCACAGGCTCTGGGGTGAGATTGAGCTGGGTTTAAGCTACTTCCAGCTGTATTAGTTTGGGCAAGTACCCTGTAAGCCCAACATCATTGCCCATGGTCCCTGCAGTTAGCAGCAGTCAGAAGCGAACAGTGGTCTCTAGACTCTCAGTCAGTGCCGAACATCTCAAGATGCCCGCTCTGGGCCTCGTTACCTAGGAACTGTACGTGACAACCGCTCACACAGCCTGCCCCAGTCCCCTTGGTAGCTTCCCAAACCCTGGCTCAATGCTAGCTTCCTCTAAAACTGCCTTCCTGACAGATCCTCCCAGTGGTTTTTCCTTCATATGCCCATTCACCCAAAATTTAATTTAATCATGTGGAATGTAGTTTTATTTCTGTGCTTTTTATATTACCAAACATTATAAGTATATTTGTGGCTCATTAAATGTTTTAAACCTTATTTCATTTGTAAGAGTTTCATAGTCTATTTTGGGGACGCTCCATAATTTTTTTTTTTTTTTGACAAATCCCCCTATTGTTAGACACTCAGATTTTTTCTAATTATTTCTCAATTACTGAAAGGCAGTGTACAAGTTCTAAACTGGGGATAATTATCACACCTGGCTCATCGGTCACTGTGAAGATTTAATTAATTTAATACATTAACATAGAAATTGCATTTAGGAAATGAAACAAGTACTGTATATGTGTTAGCTAATATTGTGTTACTTATTATTTTGCTAATGCTATAGTTGAATCCATGTAATACACATTTTTTAAATGTGTAAGTGATTATTTCTAGAAGTCGCATTACTGGGTCTGAGGGGAGAGCATGGTTAAGGCTGGCAGAGTGGGTGTCCACAATTTATGGAAGGTGTGCCCTGAAACTGACAGGGAGATCAAGTGATCAGGGAGGTGGTGGGGGTGGCAGGGCCCGGAATGAGCCCCAGGCTGTGGCTGGAAATGTGTGTCAACAACTGTTTGTGATGCCTGAGGATGCCTGGACCACCAGTTTGTCCACTCTGGTGCTCCAAGTCAGAAGGACAGAGTATAGAAACTTCAGAGAGGGCTCCAGAAAGCATTTGCTAGCCTGGCACAGACCAAGCAGTTTGCCGACCAGATCGGTAAGTAGATATTTTCTCTTGTTTTCTGTGACTATGGAATCTGGGCCTTGGAATCCAGGGAGTTGAGATGAAATTACATGGGTGCACTGAGTCTCACATAGCCTGGGATCTGCGAGGTGAGGCTGTCACTTCAGGTCAGCACTGGGTAGAGGAGCAGGAGGTTTAACAGCTGCCTCTGTAGTCAGCCTGCCCCGAGACACCTCCTTGGTCATCTGTCTTCTGTCACGAAGGCGTGACTTTGTAACTTAATTTGTTTTCAGGATGCCCCTTATATACACAGATACCCAGGGACGATAGGTATTTCATAAACTGATAGGATCATAAAATTTCAGAGGTGAAAGGGGAACAGATCCCATCCAGTATTCTTGAAGAGCAGAAATCTTGGACATTCACTTGTGAGTCAGAATCCTGCATCACAATCCCCTGGGGGCTTGTTAAAACAGTCCTGGGCCTCCACACTCAGTGTCTGATTCGGTGGGGCCTGAGTGGGTCCCAGGAATCTGCACCTTCAAGAATCCCCCCAGGTCATCTGTACGGATGTGGATGGGATGCACTTGGAGGAACCCTGTTCTATGATAGCCCTAGAAGGTTGGTTGCCTCTAGTGTTGGGGAGCTCACCACTTCCAGAGACAGCCTATTCCATTTTAGAACAGCTCTGACTCTAAGCAAGTTCTGCCTTGTATGGAGCTGGAATCTGCCTCTGTATAAGTCTCACCCAAAGTTCCTGATTCTATTTACTCAGGCCATACAGAAAAAGTCCAATTCTGCCAGGCTTTGATGAGCAGGAGTCATGAAGAATGGAGGGGTAGGCCTCAGTGACCCTGGTTCCTTCTTTGAAACAAGGTGTCCAGGGCTGTGGGTCCCTGGAGTCTGTGTTCCCTGGGCTGGAGGCACCCTTCCTCTTAGGGACTCTGTCTGAGGAGGGGAGTAGGCTCTTTGAGGCCAAGGTCTTGACAAGGGAATAGGGAATAGAAAACTAGGATGGTCTATGGCTTGTCAAAGGGTCCTTATTCTGCAACCTATCCTGGGTATCTGCCTTATTAGCCTCCTTTTGTCTGGAGATACCTGAGGTTTTAGCCAAAGGGAATACTGTGTGAACACTGACTCCCTGGGTGTTCTTGGGAAATTCCTGCCCCCGCAACCCCCGGGCCTCTGTTTCTTCATCTATCCAATGGGCTAACAACGTGGACCACAGAGGGCTGATGTGCTCTTTGTAGAAGACAAAGTCCACAAACAGGTCCTGCAAACTCTCATGTGCCAGGAAAAAGCCAGTTGCTGTTACTCTATTTGTTCTTGGGTTGATGTGCACAGAAGTCCTAATGAAGATGGGTTCTGTCCTAAAGTGTGAGTTTCTGAGTTCCTGCTTACATTAGATTTTTTTCTCTGCAACTCAGACATGTCCATAGGGGGCTGTGACTTGGGGCAGGATGGAAGAAGGGGCCAGCTCAGCAGGAAACTTCCCAGAATCACCAGAGTCTGATTAGGAATTACAGGAAAGAAAGAAAAAAAGTTCAGCGGGAAGTTTGGAGTTATGGACCAACAACACTACATCAGGACATCTTGGAGTGAACTCTGCTCAGAATCCTGTGATATAGGCAGAGAGGAGAGTGGGATAGAACGATACCTGTTGGCCCCAGGGGCAGGAAATGGGGGTCGGACCCCAGCCGTGCAGATGAGAGAACTTGTGCACAGCTCTCACTGCCTTTGTGGTTTGCTTTCTGTATCTGTAGCTCTGGCAATAACCCACAAAGTAAAAGTGTTTAAGTTTCCATGGCGTTTGGCTCCATCTTCTGTCATTCATGATCACTGCACTGAGAGATCAAGATCCACGCAGGGATCAATTTCAGCCTCTTCTTCGAGCTGCCTCTCTGGGCCTGTCATTTAAACCAGAGGCCACGAACCTTATGCCCACATAATGGAAGAGGTGGCACTAGGGCAGACTGCTCTTTCACTGCCTTTCCCACTACACCTCCTGGGCTTTTAATGGTTGGATTCTAGGTCAAGTGCTTCTAAGATGCTCTCTTGAACTTATACTCACCTTACAGAAATAAATAGGATCTGGGTAGGAGGACTGAGTCAACCCTAGACTCTACCAGGAGGCCCCAGGTTCTGAGGCCAGAAGATTAGAAGAACGGTCCCCGGGTGCTCCCCAGTCAGGGCTGGAAGATAAAGTACTACCTCCTCATTGATGCCTTTCGAATGACTCCAGTTATCCACGACTCTCCCTCCTGCTGATGAGCAGGCAGAGAAAGATGGTCTGCAGACAGAAACAGACCTGATGCGGGAGACTGTACAATGAGAGAGGGGGTAAAGAGAGAGATTCAGAGCGTGAAAGAGACTAAAATTAAGATCAGAGAGACAGAGATGGAGAGAGATATAAACAGACACACATAGAGACACACACAGAGAGAGACTGGAATAGAGGAGGGGTGAGATAGAGACTCAGAGAGACAGGGATGATGAAGAGAAAGAGACACAGAGCCCCTGCTCGGGCACTGGGTATGGTTGCAGATTTCCCCCAAGGTCCACCTGTCAGGGTCCTTGCCTTCCCTGAAATACCCCTGAATCTTTCCCATCCACCTGTATATGTGGGCAAGCTGCAGCAGGTTTCTGCCTCTTGCAAAGATGTGATTTCCAGCTAACTGAGCCCTGGAAGGGTGTGGGGAGGTCCAGGAAGCACATGTTGCAGGCTGGGGCAGCAAATGCTCCATTCTGCTCTACAGACCATCTGTCACTTCTCATTACCTCCAGGACCTGGAGATGACTTTATTCCTCAGGAAACATGGCAGAGCTGCTAGCTCCCAGTGGTTGGCAGCTGGTCTCCTGCCAGTCACAGTCTTCCTGGGAGGGGGCCCCTCACTCCCCTGCAGCAGAATGAATGAGCATCGGGCTGTGCACCCCAGGCTGATGTTCACGTGATGCTCATCCCTTCCGAGGACAGTCCCTGCTATCCTCTCTGCTCAGGCCCAGCCCCACTTCCCTATCCACTCCTCTGGGAAGCCTTCCTAATGACCCTGCAGCCCACACAAACCCTCCTCTTTCTAAGCTTTCCTAGTACCTACTGTCTCTCTTCTCCTTTAGTGCATTTTGCTCCATAATTATGTCACATAAAGGACTTTTGCCCTAAATTATCAAACTGTCACACTGAGCATGGGAGAGCAAAGGGAAATCACTGAACTCCTATTGTTTCAGATCATAGGAGCTATTCGTGATGTAGAACAGTATTTGGATGCTGTGGATTTCCCAGGTGCTGTTCTAAGCATTTGTTACCTAGTAACTCATCTAATTCTCACGACCATTGACAGACCAGGAACCTGGCACAGGAAGTTTAAGTCACTTGCTAAAGGTCACCTCTACAGTCAGTGATAGAGGGTGAAGATTTCATGACAGAACTTCCCCTTCTCATTTTGTTGGCCAATACCTAAAAGTCCACCCTTGGAACTTTGTGCTTTTATGATATTTTGAGGGGCAGGAGAGCTGAGGAAGGATGACCCAGAGGCTTCCCAGACCATCATAAATGACCACCTGGAAAGTCAGAACATTCCCATTTTCTAAGTGCACCGTCCTGTGGAATGCTTCTTTGTTGAGATGTTAAATAGGTTTTACTTGAAAAAAAAAGGTCATGTGACAAGCTCTAGGTTAAACTGTGTCTTTGTAGCATGACTTCTCAGAGCCTTAATGTGCTGGGGGTGCCATGCTGTGAGTCTAAGAAGAGAAATGTACTTTAGTCACTAAACCAATCTGACCGCAGGGCTCTATTCTTACAGGTCAGCTCTCAAATTAGAATTTCAGGGAGGGTGCTTCAGGAAAGGCTGCCTGAACCCAGTGAATAACCAAGTCACTGCTGCCTACAAGTTACCTGTGTTTACAGGGCTTCCTGTGGATGCAGAGCTGCTCCCCTTCATTTCATTTGGTGGCTGGCCTGCCAAGTGGTTCTTCAGGTCAACAAGATGATTGACCTGAACTACCCATGCTTTTCTTCTTCCAGGAGTTCAGGATGCCCAGTCACAATCCAGCTGCACTTACAGGGTCAGGACCACGGAGCTGAGGGCTCTTTCAGTCCTAGGTCATAGCTTGATCTCTCTCCCTCCCTCCCTCCCTCATTGTTTCAGAAAATAGTTTCAGCATCTCCAAGGTGCTAGGCCCTGGAGGTGTCCCTGAGGCAATCAGATCCTGCCCAAGGCCCAGGGTCTGTTTGGATGGAGCAGACTGACCCACAGGAAGGGGAAGGGGATGGGGCAATGAATTGGAGGGAGAGCTCACTTTCAGGTGAGGGTGGTAGGAGTGGGATTCTGGGAGACCAGGCAGGGAAGCTGCACTCAGAGATTGGCTTGGAAAGGTGACAAGAGGTGAGAGGTGAAGTTTGTGGTTAAGAGTGAACAGAACTCTTGGGGGCAGCAGCAGCAGGTTACTCCCTGACAGGTGCTCTGACCCCCTTCACCCCCCTCTGTCTGTGGAAGATGGTAGAGCCCACAGCAGATTCTGAAATGCTGTGCCCACCCCTTTGACCTTCAGGATCCTAGGGTGGGAAGTGCCTTCCTGTGTCCCAGTGCCTAACCCTCAGTCAGCTGGGGAGGAAGGAAGTATTTATGTCTGGAAGTCTAGGGAGCAGGGGCCATGTTTATCTTGTCCTCACAGCATCTCCAACACCTGCAGAAGGACCCATAGACCTTCCCTGATTGAGTGGACATCCACTCCCTTCTCTGAGCCCTTTTATCTCCCCTCTGCTTTCTATTTATCCAGTCTTGTTTTGGTAACTACCCAAAGCTCTGAAGAGTGAGCCTCTCCAGAAACAGGTTTATTTTCACATGGAGCGCTTGAAGAGCAAACAGACTTGAAGGTTCATCAGCAGGTTTTTCACAGACTCATGAGTGTTGAGGGCATGTTGGAGTCGACTGAGCATTGGGAGGGCATATTGATATCCAGGATAGTGGCAGGGCAGGCACTGGGCCAGCAGGCAGAGGGAGCCTTCTATGCCAACATTTCCAAATAACACTGTAAATTATTAATATATCAATCATGTGTTAGGAAGCACAGATTCTGGATTTGAGCTTGCCTCAGGTCTCAGGCCTGCTATGGACCATGCGAGCTTGGTTAGGGTTTACTGAGGTTTCAATCCTAGCTATCTAAAAAGGATTATTGGATTAAGTGAGGCAGGGCTTGTCAAAATCCTGTGCTCGTTGACCTGCTGCTGTCACACAAGGAAAATGACCATCCATGGTGTTCCGGATCCTAGGTCTTCAGACCACGGGTTCTCATGGGGCTTTAGTTTCCTTCTTGCTTCCACATCCCTTTTGGTGTTGCTCTGAGACCTGCTGCCTTGCAACACTCCTCGTACTGCATTTTAATATTTCCCCCAAGAGCCTTTCTCTTCTGAATGACAGCCTTTTGGATAACCTTTAAGTGCCTCGTGTCAGTGATCTGAGACTTGGTTTTCACATTGTGAAATGGCGTACTATTGCTTCTTGCCCCACAGGGAGGTTTGGAGGAAAAATGAGAGAATGTATGTAATGTAAATGTGCACAATGGGTATATGCTATACGGGTATATGCATTTCACAGCGCAGTGATTGGCACACAAGCTCATTTAATGGCTGCCATTTCTGATCCCAGCACCCTGCTCCACACCAAGCTGATGTTATTTCTCACTGGGGAGATCAGAGCAGGCTTCCTGGAGTTGGTGAGAATTAAGCTGGGGCTTTGGCGAACTGGGGAATTTCCACAACTATGCAAGTGAGCATGAGAGTGGATGGGGTGGAGGGAAGTTTGGAATGGAGAAAAGTGGGAAGTCTGAAGGTTTGCTCCTGGGGCCAGAGAGGAGGCTATCTAAGCTTGAGGTGTTCTTTCACTAAGGGAAACCAGAGAGAGAGAGAAACCCGAAAGAATAGGTTCTGGAATCATAAAAGGCAGGGTTAGCAGGGGTGGTGGTGGTGAAGGGATCATTTGGCCCAATCTCTTCTCTGTAATGGGAATAAAAATCCATGCCTTGGTAGTCACAATAAAGTCTGGTCTGGGGCTCAACTCTGCTGTGTGTGCTTGGAGAAATTACACATCATCTCTGATCTGGAATGGAAACGCACTACAGTAGGTTCCCCTTATCAGCGGTTTTGTTTTCTGCAGTTTCAGTTCTCCATGGTGGACGCTGGTTGGAAAGCAGTAAACGGAAGGTCTCCAAAAGAAACAATTTATAAGTTTTCGATTGCCTGCCTTCTGAGCAGCGTGGCGAAATCTCGCGCCATCTCGCGTGAATCGTCTCTTCCTCCAGCGTCCCCACGCTACGTGCGCTCCCGCGCTCCGCAGCCATCTTGGTTATCCGAGCCACTGTGGCGATGGCGCTGGCTCGCAGTGGTTGTGTCCTGGCCACCCTTGTTTTACTTCACAGGGGCCCCAAAGCGCAAGAGGAGTGACGCTGGCAATTCGGCTTCGCCAAAGAGAAGCCGGAAAGTGCTGCTTTTACGTGAAAATGTGAGTGCTGTACAATGTGGTATTTTGTGTGAGAGATCACATCCACATGACTTATATTACAGTATATTGTCATAATTGTTCCATTTTATTATTGTTGCTAGGATCTTACTGTGCCTAATTTATAAATTAAACTTTATCATAGGTATGGAGGAGGGGGAACTCCTTCAAAAGACCCTGCAGTTATCTTCTGGACGGGGGCCCCTTGTAGGACAGGCTTTCCCCGCTAAGTGCGTTTTCCAGAAACCCATCAGCGCCCGTGGACCGGCTGGCGCTGTTGTGAGAGGGTGCGTTGGGCTTCACTGAATTGTTTTCGGAGGCTCCCGCAGCGTCCTTGCTCGATTCAGGATGGGTGCGTCCCACAAACGGTGTGCGGCATGGAACGCACCTGCCCACATGGCGCTTAGTGTTCAGCAGTTTTGGACTCAAAATGGTGCTATCCCCATACCCCACTTCCCATATTGACTGGATCTTGCCCTGAACACCGGTTTGGTTTTTGTTTTGTTTTGTTTTGTTTCTCTGGATGAAAAACGTCCTCAAATGGAAACATTTTGCCGACATGGAACAGGTGAAACAAAAAATGGCAGAAACACTAAAAGGCATCAAAATTGATGAGTTCAAAAACTGTTTTGAGCAATGGACAAAGTATCTCGGGTGGATTGCATCAGATGGAGAGTACTTCGAAGGTAGAACAAATCACAAATTTTTATAAATAAATTCCGGGGTTTTTGGGTCTCCCTTGTGGGTATATACAGGAAAACACAGTGTGTATAGGGTTTGGTATTGTCGATTGTTTCAGGCCTCCACTGAGGGTCTTGGGCCTATCTCCATGGGGAGAAGGGGATACTCTAACCCTTGCCCAGGCTGCTGAAGGAGAGCAGCAGAATTTGTCAGCCTTACACATGCCACTTTGGCATACTGATTATCTTGAATTAGTTATTGGAGAAGCAGCCAGAGCAAGAAAGGCACTCTGACCTGTTTGTGCCCCTGAAAGGGGGCAATAAATCTGCCCTGCGAAAGGCACCCTCCCTGTCCCAGGAGGAAGGCAGACATCCTTATCACCAGGGATGGGAATTTAGGGCGGAGAAGGCTGTACAAACCAACCTTACTACTTCCTTACTCATTTACTACCTCATGTCCAAATTTTTGACTCAGTTCTTCACAGATTTATTGTTTCTTTGTCTACAAGGTGTAAAAGCTGCCTGCTTTGATCACTTTTTTCCATATGTATGAAATGAAAATTTTCACTTGTTAATCTGCCTTTCATCAACTAAGTTGTTAGACCAGCCAGAGAACCTAGGAGGGAGGAAGTGCCAAGTTTTCCTCCAACACCACTCTGTGATTAGCATGAGGATTTCCTGAGCCTTGGCTGGGTCACTAAGAGATGCTGAGCAAGGGCTCCCTTCTCTCTGGGCCTTGATTTTACTGTCTGAAAAATGGAGGCCCCATCCACTTCCAGGGTGAAAGGAGACTGTGAGTCTGGCCAGGAGAGGAAGATGACCTGGGAGGGCCCTGGGGAGTGGAGGGGCTGCTGCTTTAGGCGGAACCAGGAATCTCCCCAGGAATCTCCCCGGCCCTTCCCACTGGCTTCTCAGAAGGGGTCAGCCTGTTTGTTGTTTTGGCTGCCTTGGGTCCCACAACTGAATGCTCTCTCCTCCATTTTTATTGCTGGGATGGGCTCATGCTGAGCTCCTCTGCCTGCACAGCAGCCCCTGGGCTTCCTGGCTATTCCTGGTGGGGCCAGAGAGAGGGGATTTGCTCCTCCTCTTCCCCCATCCCCTCAGCTCCATCCCCAGCCAGACTCCAGAGGCTTCCCCGCTGCACATGCTTCTCATTCTCAAGGAGAGCATGCGTGAGGGGGAGAGCACCCTGCTGTTTTGACCACTCCTGCTGCTCATATCAGCACTGGCATCACAGTTTCCAAAGCCCAAGTGCCCCCGCCCCTTTCCCATGAGGCACGCTGGGCAGGACTCTTGTGAGGAAGTGGACACTGAGAGGACAAGTACACCACTAGCACAGTTAGAGCTACAACTCCTGCCCTTGTGTTCTTTGCACTCTGCCAGTGATGCTCAGATTTGCAGTGGCGTAAGAATCACATGGGAGTTTCCTAAAATGCAGACCCCTAGGCCATCATCCCTAGAAAGCAGATTCACAGCCACATCATTAATGCCTGAGCATGTGTGTTTTTGACAAGTGCTCAGAGCTCGAGGACCCCTCTTACCGTCTAAATCCCAGGCGTGTGGTGTGCAGGAGAGGACCTGAGGGAAGAGTAAACTTTATTGAGTCTCAACTATGTCAGGTACTTTAAACAGATCATTACCAGAGAAGGAGATATTGGTATTCCCATTTTCATAGAGTAGAAAACGGGCCTGGGAAGGTTAAACAATTTATCCAAAGTCTCACAGCTGATAAGCAGAAAAGCTGAGATTTGAACTCAGGTCTCAGAGCTCCAGAGTCCAAATCCCTTCGACCCAGATTTTTCTAATGAAATCATCCTCATGCTTCTCCACCCCCATTTCTAAGGCTCCCACCCCTTCTCTCCCCACTCCCATCACCCTCCATCCCAGAATTAAAGGTTTGTTGCAGCTCCCTCAGCCAAAGGGATCTGTCTTTTCTTGTAAAGCTCCTTTTCTGCCAGCAGATGACAGTGCTGGACTAGGTTATGTGGGTAAGGAGCTGGAGATGCTAATTGGAGGACTATAATCTTGTTCTCCTCAACTGGTTTTACAGTCTCTTTCTCTCCCACTTTCTAGGAGTGCTAGACAGTTAGTTTTGCATTTGCTGAGCTGGTACCTCACCCTCTTCCGGTTGGGGCACCCCAGGAATTCCAAATCCCCTGGAGCCGTCATTCCCAATATTGTAGACTTGGAAGCCAGCAGGTGGCTGTAGTTTGTATTTGCCAGGTATGTGCCTGGCACCTCAAGTGCTTCTGTGTATTACCTGTTTCATCCTCTCTACTCCCTACAAACCTCTCCGAGTTAGGTGCTGTCGTTCCACCCGTTTGTTTAGAAAAGGAAGTCAGAGGTCTAGGAGGCTAAGTTACTTGGGGAGGTCAAGCATCTGGTTAAATGGCACAGCAAGGCCATTTAGGACCTAGAAGTTTCTGGCCTCAGAACCGTGCATGTAGCCATTATGCTCTCATTTATATAAGTGGGAAACTGATGCTTGGCAAAAGAAGGGGTTTACTCCGGGGAGTTAGTGGCAGTGTGGGGATGAGAGTCCAGGCCTTCTCAAAATTCTGGCCCTTGCCTCATGCAGCTGTGGATGAGGGTTCCTATCCCCCCTCCTCTCTAGGTACAGGTTAATTAGCAGGTGATGTGCTGAGAGCCAGGCCAAGATGGCTGGGAGGGTGGCATTGTGGGTCAGGGAACTTGTCAGTCCTGCCACCATGTGTCCCCAGCTGCTAGCATGGTTTGGCATAGAATTGGTATATATTTATGGAGGGAATGGACAGTCCTCTTCTTTGACTGTCTTCTCAGGCTCTCTTCCCAGGCCATGCAGCCAGGGGATACTCCATATTCTTGGGGTCCTCTAGCCTTGCTGGGAGGATGCATTTGGTTTATTAGCACAGACTGTCTCCTTGTTCTCCAGCATCCCAGATTGCTTCGTTGTCCTGCCTCCATGTGGAAAGAGCCTAGGGGACAGTCTCTTCTGTTCCTGCGTATGCTTCACCATGTCTAGCACAAGGCAGGACATAAAATAAGCTACAAATGAAAACAACAGCCTACTGTTTTATCCAAGCATATTCACTGTTACAAAGTAGAAAATAAGCCAAAGGAAGAAAATTAAAATTACCCCCATGATAATAGAATTATTTTCTTCAATGATATTTTAATGGAACTTAGTTTTTCCCTTTCTCTTTTTATTATGCAAGAAATGCATATTTATTGTGCAAACATAAAAAATAAAGATAAGCAAAAACATTTTAATTCACTGGCAATGCCCCTTCATAAGCCTGTTAGCAATCCCATTAGCAATGACCACAGTAATGACTACCTCTATCTGTTGAGGGCCTGCTATGTAGTAGCTGCTTTACATAATTTTTAAAGAATATATTGAGGTATAATTTATGTACCACAGAATTCACCATTTTAATTAATGAGTCATTTTAATGCAAAGATTTTTAGTAAATGTACTGAGCCGTGCAACCGTCAGCATAGTCCAGTTTTAGAATATTTCATCGCTCAATAAAGTCCCTCAGGCCAAGTTTCAGTTGATCTCCAAGTCTACCCTCAGCCCCAGGCAACCACGGATCTGTTTGCTGTCTCTGAGGTTTTGCCTTTTCTGGATATGCCATAGAAGTGGACCAATGCACTAGGGGCTCTTTTGTGTTCAGTCCATACACTGAGGATGTCAGGTGCAGCTTCTCATTTACAGATGAGGAAACTGAGACTTCGTGTGGACTAGCTGGGAAGTAGCCATATAGGTAATGAGTGAAGTAGCCTAGATTCAGCTGAGGTCACAAATGTCCTCCACCAACTTGTCATTGTGACATGACTTTTCACGTCCTAGCCTCTGCAACTACGTGTTCATGTGTATGTTTTTTTCTCCCAAAAGGATTGCACTCCATGTATTCTTTTGGCATTTTCTTTTTCCTATTTAATAATACTTTGTGAGCATGTTTCCACGTGAATAAATGCACATTGATGATAGCCACAATGGAGTCTCGACAAATTACAGCACAGTAGTTAAGGCTTTGAAGTCTCACTGGCTGAGTTTCAATACCAGTTTTGCCACTTAGTAGCCATGTGACTTTGGGAAAGCGCTCTGCCTCAGTTTCCTTGTCTGTAAAAAGGAGTTGGTAGTGCTAGTCTCACTGGGCTGTTGTGGGAATTCAGTGAGCTAATACAGAGCCCATGATGCCAGTCACTGCTCAGCCAGTGTTGGCATGTTTGTTGCACTTGTTGAACTAATGAGTGAACCTCTGCTTTTGCACATAGATTTTAGCCTGGAAGCTGGCATTAAGGATAGGGCATCTCTGCACTTGACTGGTCACCTGGAGAAGGTCATACTGTCTCTCTGCCATCTCCTCCATAGCTGGACTCAGGCCGTCTGTCTGTGGAGGAAGGGCCTGAGGAGGTCAGGAGATTGACAGCCTTATTCTAGTTGGAAATCTGTCCCTGGGAAGTATGGGAACTGAGCTGCAGAGCTGGGAAAATGTTGAGATCAGCCTCAGGGTTCATGGACCTGGGCAGAGGTCAGCTCCCTGTGCTGGCCCACTTGGGTCCAGGAAGTGCCTTCCCAGGGCTCCTGTCTGGCTTCTGCTTGCTGGTACCCAGGAGCTAGCACACTGTTCCAGCGCCACCCATCAGCCTGCAATTAGTGAAATGGAGGCACACATGCTGCCTTGCAGATTGTGGGTGGGAGGACAGGATGTGGTGGGAAATAGCTCACCAACTCCAGGGGCGGGGGTGGCATTTGTCTGTGTTCCCTGGTGATTTGGCAAAGGAGGCTGTTGGACACTCACATGGAGTTGGCAGCTTTTGGAAAACCTCAAGGAGCTCAGATCCTTTCCTTCGGTTGGTACAGAGGTGGGGTCAACACTTTGCATTCCAGAAGGGCAGTGGGGTGAGCAAGGACACCAGCACATCCTGGGGGTGGGCTGTGAGCTAAGGACAGGCATGGGAAGGGTTAAGTACTGAGTTCAGGCGTGGGGTGGGGAGCAGGAGCAGGGCAAGGGAGTTTAGCCCAAGAGAGGAGCTCAAGCTGCATTGGGTGGACCTCAACCACAGGGACTCAGAGGAGAGACCTGGGCAACCTGTGTATGCCTGTGGCAGCATATGGGAGGTGATAAAAACTATCTAAAGAGTTTGCATGGAAATCCAAGTTTCTAGCTTCTCTTGGGAAACCAGATGTTCAACAACACAGTCTATAGTTTGCAAGGCAGCAGCACCCTGACTGGGGCTGCACAGTGGCTGCTCCTTTTGTATGGGACATCCACTCTCCAATCATCACCCAGCCCAGAAGCCCAGTGCCATAGCCATTCATCCACCTACACTGGGCCAATTTCATTCTGTTGAGTTTGTGACCTTTGGCCAAGGGATGCTATGCTCAGGACCTGGCTCCCTCCTTAATGGGGTCAGGAAGCTCCAGGGGTAGAAACTCCAAGATAAGACTGAAGGCTCAGCCTGTGCTATGAAGAGTGTTCCAGGCGGAGGGTATAGCAAGTGCAAAGGCCCTGAGGCTGGAAAGGGTTTCCTGTGCCCCTGGAACTCCTGAAATGGAGTGCTCATTGGGAGAGGAGAGAGAACCTTTTGGAACATATTACAAAGGAATTAGAGGGCAGCTTCTGTGTAGCCTACCCTTCTGCAGCCTAACAGCCCCCAGGAGCCTGCCCACTTAGTAAGTGAGCAGATTTAGGGGATGGGGCTTGGGGGAGAGGAAGAGAGCACCATGGAGCTGTCCTCTAGGGTTTTTTAGGATTCTCTGGATGAGGGGAGAAGCCTGCTCAGCTGACCCCTGTGTCTATGTGGCTCCCTCCCCTGGGCTCTGGAGAGGCATCTGGACGCAGTCCTGCTGGGCGAGGAGCAGATCCGGAGCTTGCTGGCAGCTGCACTGAGCTTGGGGATCTTCTCGGGACCTCAGGGAACACAGACAAATGCCTTTCTAGTCTGTTTTAAATACAATTTAATCTTCTCCAATCAGGAAAGAAATGCAGGTTCATTACAGAAAAAATGGACAAGAACTCAGAGAAAGGCCATTACTACTGAAGTTCTACTATGAGCCTTTCTTCAGTGGTTTTCAACCTTCCTAATGCTGCGAACGTTTAATACAGTTCCTCATGTTGTGGTGACCCTCAACCATAAAATTATTGGTAGCTGCTCTCTACACATGTGTGACTGGTCCTCATAAGTACATTATGTGTTTTCCGATGGTCTTAGGCGACCCCTGTGAAAGGGTCGTTCGACCCCCAAAGGGGTCATGACCCACAAGTTGAGAACCATTGGTATAGATGCTTCTGGGCGTCCTCCCTGCTGAGGTGCACTTACACAGGTGTGATGCAGACAGTGGGAGCAGAGAAAAGTGAGGGACGCTCTAGAGCTGGACGACCTGCATTCAAAGCCTTATTTTGATGCTTGTTAGCTGCATGGGCTTCACAGAGCTATTTGGTTTCCTTGTGCCTCATTTTCCTGATCTGTGACATGAGAATAATGGCATTATTCTCCTTACTGTATGATACAGACTATATCATTTTGTGATCTGGGTTCCTTTTTTTTTTTTTCACTTTGCTCCTACAGTTGCTTTGGGTTTTATTCCAGAAATCGGGGCATTTGTTCTTTAAATCAAGTATGTTCTCAAATCTTGAGTACTGCCCTGCTCCCTAAGTGGCTCCCTACTCCCACCTCTTGGGTCTCCCTAGACCGGGCCTGAAAGCAGTGACAGCCTTGTTTCAGGTCCTACACATGTGCCATGATTGGGGCTCATTGTTCAATGTGTGGGGTCCCTTGATGGTGGGGCTGCTGCAGCTTCTGTGCTGGGTTTGGCAAGGGGATCCTTGTGAAGATGGGGCAGGAGGGGCTAGAACTTGGGTAGAGCCCCATGGGGCACTCCGCCGCCATTCCCCTGGGACCATCTGCCTGCGGTAGGGTGGACAGGGGAGTGAGGAGGTGGCAAGGGCAGGAGTGGACCAGGAGACAGACAGTTTCTACTCCTTTTGCCCACCCTCTATCCTCTCTCTCCCCACCAACAGCTTCTCCCTTTCCCCTGCAAATTGCCCCAGTGACTTTAGAACCCAAACCCAGCAGGAAGGTTGCCTGGTAGCACAAGCCTCCCCTGAGGCCAGTGAGCACTGTTTTGGCTTGTGTGGGAGAGTTAAAAATACCATCATTCCCATTTTCCCCTATTCTACGCGGGGGCAACAAACACCCAACAAGCATCTCAACGCATTAGCAGTGACTATTTTTTAAATGCCTTTACAGGGTAACCTTTATTAGCTGGAAGAGGTACCTATATGTGGATAGTTCCAGTTTTTCCAGTACTTTATTTAGTGTTATATATAACTGTAATGAACTTTCTTATCACTAAAATATGGATAGATGTTTGATGTTTTTGTAGAATTCCTAGCAGCAGGATTATTGGGTCAAATGATCTGACTTTCCTTTTTTTATTAAAAAAAGGCATTTTATTTATTTATTTACTTTTCTTGTAATAAGAACAGGTAACATGAAATCTTCTCTCTTAACAAGATTTTAAGTGCACATACAGTGTTGTTAACTACAAGCCCAGTGTTGTGAAGCAGATCTCTAGAACTTACTCATTTTGCATGACTGAGACCGCAGACCCATTGAACAGCACGTCCCATGTCCCCCTTCCTCCATCTCTTGGTATGGCTTGTTTTTCAGATTTTTTTTTTTCCTCTAGACTGTTGTGCAAATTCCAGGTCAATCAGCAGTACACGAGAGTTCTAAGTTCTTCTCATGGATAAGAGGGGACTTTTTGTCTAGCTCTAGGAGCCTCACCAGCCTTGGCTTTAGGGATGCAGTGGCTTCTTTCTGTGAGGTGTCTTGGAAGCTTCATGGAGCCTGGCAATGGAACTTTCTGATCATGTGGCACCTGGTGGAATGACCCTCTTCCTCTGGCTGCCTTCCCTTGCTGTGGCACTGGAGCTCACCTCACCTGGGCCTGGTGATGGGGAACAGATACATAATAGGTCTTTAGGATACAGATGCTGCTGGCACAGCCCTGGTGAGGGGAGATGCTCTTGAAGGGTGCGCATATAGGCATAGGAGTCCATCCATGTGTTTGCATTACACGATAGGCCTGGTGAGGCTTGAGGGGATTGAGTCGCAAAGGCCTTTGGAACATCATAGGTGTGTGGAAGGGGCAGCACTTGTGAGAGGCAGAAGTGGGCAGGTGTTTAATTGCTTATAAGAAGGAAGAAATCCGAAGGCAGAAGAAGCTGGAGGGAGGGGCCCAGCTTGTTTGCTATCAGCAATCCAAAGCCATAGGTAGCATCCCTCAGCCCGCCCTCCCCAGCCCCCCACTCCCCGCCACCGTGTGTACTCTCAGTGGGCCCTGGCAGGAGGCTGCATGTCTGCTGCATTGCAGGGAAAGGTCATTGTTAGGCTGATGCTTTAGAGTTCTGATGGCCAGTGTGGGGCATTTTGAGGAGGAGGAGGCTTTCTGAACAACAGATGCTCATTCCCTCATTCTTAGAATTAAGTGACTTTTTCCCTTCCAACACTTTTCCCCTGGAGGTGCTTCCAAATGCCCATTTGCAAACTGGTATTGGTCTATGATAGAATTTTCATTTGTCTGGTAAACTGATGAGAAAAAAATGGACTGTGAAGTAAATTTTTAATGAAGCTAGGTTTATTTAATTTTAAAGACTGTTCTTTATTCTGAGGCAATGACCTTCCTTTGGTGTTAAAATGTTCTTTCTTTTATAAAATGATTATGAAAGTAAATGGCATTTCCTTTCACTCTCCTCACTTGGCAATTTAAAAAGCTGGAAGTTCTATGTAATCACTTTCCTGTGCATGCCCCCTCTCCCTCGTTGCCTTTTGTGTTTGGATGTGAGTTTATCTAGTCAGTAAAAATCCAAAAATTGAGGGTCCACTGGTTAAGTCCTCTCAAGTGTTTTGGATCCTCACAGAATCTTTATTATGCTAATATACACTGGGAATCTCTAAGGGGGAGTTCACATAGGCACGTTTCCCAAATCCATGGGGCCACTGTCACTTCACTGAGCATCTTGAGGATCAGTGTTTTGAGGACTCCGTTTTGGAAACTGCTGATATTCAATGGAAAATTATGAAATATGAGGACTGGAAAGGACTTTTGGGATTATATGGCGAAGATTATAGTCTGAAGCCCTTGCATTTAAATTTAGGTAAACTGAGGCCCAGGAGGTGAAAGGACTTGCTGGTGGTCATTCATTTGCTACTGAAAGAGCCAGAGCTAGAACCCAGGTCTCCTGATTCCCAGCCTGGTGTTCTTCCATACCCCTGCTGCCTTGGATGCTGATTAATATGGAGGCATCTTGCTGGAAAATGCCAGCCCCAGACAGACTCAGGTAGGCACCATGCCTTGACCTAACTCCTACACAGGGGCAGTACCTAATCTGACAGTCAGTGGGCTGGGAGTATTCTCAGCATCTTGCCTATTTCTTTTATTTAAAGGAGGAAAACATTTTGCATTTGATAAATCACATCCAAGTCTATTTTATCCAACACATTTCCTGGTAAGATTAAAGGCCTCAGGGAAATTTAATCCCATGTTTCTGATTCATCACCATTTAAACCCATCTGTTTTTGATCTCTGTTATTTCCCTGGCCCCAGCCCTCTGAGCTTTCCTCTAATCTCTCGTCCCCCAGAAATAACGCATTTCATTTGGACAGACAGGAAAGTTCCCCACCCCAAGTGCCATACGTATCCCTCCCTTTCCCGTGTCTCCCTAAGGAAAAAAAACCCTGGAAATTTTTAAGTCCTTTCAAAATGGAGAGTGCATGTCATAGGGCTACAGGGGACCAGAGGAGTATTGTGGCGAGAATGGAAATGATCAAAGGACCAAAAAATCAGGCTTGGGAAGACCTAGATTGATTCAGTGGCTGATTTAACAGTCTTAATAGAGAAGCATTTATTTCAAAGCCTGGGGACCAGTCTACGAGCAGAATAGGAAGAAAGAACCTGAAGCTCCAGCATGAAGGAATTAGGTCAGACATAATGGAAGGATTTCTTGATTAAGATGGTCTTGAACACATTTGAGTGGACATGAGGGATTTGCAGAGTGGCCCCTTGGGTAGTGGAAAGAAAGATCATAGGCTTTGAAGGCAGAGGTTCAATGTCTGGTCCTGCTACTGTTGAGGTATGCAACTTCTGGTAAGTTACTGACCTGGAGACCCTGTATCTTCTCTGAAAAAGTAGAGGTGATGTACCCACATCCCAGCATGGTCAGGAGGATTGGATCATGTATACCATGTTCTTAGTCCACAGGAGAGTTTCAGAACTGGTGCTGTTTAACATGGTGGTGATCCTGATGATTGCAATGAGTGAGCACCTGTTCCCCTTTCTCTGCCCCTCGAAGTCTCCTTGAGAGTGAAGCCCGATGCTTGTGAGTTATCCTATAACCAGGGAAGGGGCACTGGCTCCCTGGGGTGTTTGAAGAAGCTTCAGGAATTCCTGGGCACCGAATCGACTTTTCTGTCTCCTGGGTAAAGTTGTGGCCTCACTGATGCTGAAATCTTTTCAAGGACCGGGAAGGCCGAACATCTAGAAATATTCCCTCACGTGGAATCATTATATGCACAGGTTGTTTGGATACATTCTTGAATGGTGATGTGGGGCTGTAGTACAGAAAGACTAGTGTAGCTAAAATTAAGTTTTTCAGATCAGGGGAGATCCTAGATTGATGGAGAGTTATGGGCAGCTGACAGTCCCCCACTTGGGGATTTGGAGGGCATCTGAGAAATGCTGTATTGGTTTTTGCTCAGCATGGCCGGCCATTTTCCTTTGGCTTAAGTTTCTGATTTATTTTTTTCAAGTATCTAGAAATTTTTAGTACGTGTAAGTGTATTGAGTCTTTTTGTGCCAATACTTAGCCTACCTGAAAAATGCTGTCCCCACCAGCTAGAGAGGTCAGTGTAAGGTGAGGGCCAAAGAGGGGCCTAAGCAGCGTAGTCTGAAAGCAGAGTGAGCTTAGTGCAGCCCGGGTAACCACAGCAAGCTCCCTGAAGGAGTGGACCTTGTGCAGACCTTGCGGCGGAGTGGGAGTCCGTAGGGAGGCAGAGGTAATGGAGGAGACAGCCTGTGGGTGCCATTAAGGAGAGGAATAAGAAATGAAGCAGGTCAGAAGTTTGGGGTAGCTTATGGAGTCTTTGAAAGTCATGCCAATGTGGCATTTGAACTTGATATCACAGGCGATGAGGAACTAGAGGAGGGTTTTTGACACGGGAACGACATGACAAAATGGGCATGACTATACATGGCAAACAGAATATTTAAGTGCTGAGTAGAAAATCTACCAAACCTAGAGAATAATTTTGGAGAAAAATTCAATTATAAAAGTAATTTGTGAGGGTGTTACATTTAGAAAATGCAGGAAAATGTAAGAAGAATAAAATTAGTCTTAGTCATACTATACACAGATATTTTTAGGAATTTGTTACAGTTTTTCTTATTTTTTTTTACTTAGTTTTTATGTACACATGTAATTTATAAATGTAAAATATATATATTAAATTTTACATATTTAAAAATGTAAGTCTTGCATTATTACAAACTGCATAAATATAATATCCATTTCATGATATTCTAAGATACACCAAGTCATTCCCCAGTTGTTAAATATTTATTTTGTTTTAAAATTGCTATTTGTAATAAATGTGATTTTGTAAACATTTTATGTTTACACACACATATATATCTATATCTATATTTGTTTGTCTTAAAACACTACCCAAAGTAGAAATATTGCATCAACATGTATGAGTAAATTTAAAAAATTTAAGGTTTTTGGAAAGTACCACAAAATTGACTTCCAGAAGTGTGGTACCACTTTATATGTCTACTAACAGTGTTTGATGATGTTTGCTTAAATACCCTGCACTATGTATTCTAAACAAAAAAACAAAAATATCTTTGCTGAATTGAAAGGTATAAATATTTTAATTTTCATCTCTTTGATTACTTATAAAATTGAATATTTTTACATATGTTTATATGTTATTTAAACTTTTATGAATTGCTCACTGATTTTTTTGGCCAGTTATTTCTGTTAGAAATACAGTTTTTCTTATTGGTGAGCTCTTTTTATAGTAATGATTTTTAATAGCTATTTTTTCTGATAATAATAGATTTTTCTTTGGAAAAAATGAGAAAATGAATATACATTTTGAAAAAAGAAAGTGAATAGTCACAATTCAATTATCTAGGGATAAGCATTGTTGATGTTATAGTGAATACCCTTACAGAGTTTTTCTCCTGGTAACATACATATATACACAAAAATGAGAAAAATCAGACCACAATTTTCATACTATTTTACGACTGCTTTGTTTCATGTAGCAGAGTGTAGAGATCTTTTCCATGTCAATAAATGTAATATAGACCTACATTATCATCTTTATTATTTGAGTAGTATTTCAGCGCACAGATGTATGCATATGAAGGCTGTCTGGAAAGTATCCAGCCATGTAACTATTCTTGTTACATTGACAATGGCTGCATTTTTTCCAAATAGCTCCTCCCACACCATTTTATTTGATCAATCCCCAGATAAAATGATTGAAAATCAAGTTGAAAAGTTTCCATTTTTCCTATTTTAAACATACCTACAATAAATATATTATAGTTATAACTATATGCCAAACTGCTCTCTATGAAGTGTTAAGAACCCTCACTTCTGTCCAGCAGAGTCTGTTTCCCCCTGTATCACCAATGCTGAGTGTTACTGTTTTCTTACAACTTTGCCAATCTGATAGGGGAAAAATAAGTTTCTTATTTTTAATTTACTTTTTTTTTTTTTTTTGGTTATAGAGAGATCAAGAGACTTTAAATTTATCAACTAGCTATTTTATATTTCCTTGTCCATACATGGTCTGATTTTCTTTTGGGATCTTTACACTGAGATATTTGTGCTTTGTGAATGCCATATATTTTTCTTCTTTTATAGTCAGTTCCATCAGTTTTGATCCCTCTGAATCTTTTTTTTTTCCTTCCATTTTTCTTAATAGATTCGAGGAGGCAGTTTTTGATTATGTTTTTGAAATCTGGGAAGAATTTGTTCAGGATGGCTGATAACTTGGAGATAACAAGAGTAACAGTTGTGCTGTACATGGAGCATAACAGAAGATTAGTTTGAATCTTTCCTAATTTCAAGGTTTTTTTTTTTTTTTTATGTAGTACCTACATTCTGGACAACAGACATGGAAATGATCTTTTGATCTGTGTTTCTTCTTTCCACATGTTCAGTTTGTGTCCTTCTGCAGTTTTTTCCTTTGAAACATATCTTGGACTTGAACTTGGCTCTCCTTTTTTTCCACAACATTGTCTGGGTCTGGATTACTGCCATATTGTACATGTGTATGCATACATGTATGTGTGTACACCCATACAGCTCTAGGAGGGCAGATCTTTGGTTACCTTACTGACTGCTGTATCCTAGCACCCAAACAAATCTTCAAATGGGTAGGTGCTCAATTGATATAATTAAAAATGAAGACAGGGATTAGAAGAAAACTATGGGTGGTTTAGCTCCTTTGCTTACTAGCAGTTGCGCTCTCAGGAAGAAACCAGGCTGTGTATCCTCTGTCCATCGGACCATCCATTCTTTATTTATTGGTGCCTAAAAGCCCCTGTGAAAAGAGACAAGTTAAAAAAATGAATTGATTGCAGTATTAGCTGCGACTCTGTCAGTAATAAAAATTGACTTGATTTGGATTAAGGGAAAGGGGAATCTTATTGTAAGGCTATGGGTTATTTTCATGGAAATCATAGGCAGACATTAAGCAGGACCCTGGAAGGGACTAGAATAAGGACAATGAGAAATATCAGTCTCTGGACATCTTTTCCTTTCTGAATGTCTGTACTTGTTTTATTATTATTATTATTATTATTATTATTATTAATTATTAATTATAACCATGAGGACCAGGTTTCTTCTTAGACCTCAGGGATGCCAGATTATAGCCTTATCATAGCTCCTCAATTTAAATCTTCTGTATTCAAGCGACTAGCCTGAACTGAATTAGAATCTGTCAGTCCCATTTCCATATTTCCAAAAGAAAGGGGACAAGCAGCTGTGACTTGAGGGCAGGGTCATGTTGCATAAGCATGGCTTGTAGGGGCCCAGGGCCTGAGGCATAGTTAAGGGAAGCTTGGGAGCTTTGAAGATACCATAAATGGGTCTACAGTTACTGTCGTGAGCCTGGCCTCAGGCTGGGTAGAAGAGGTCATCTTTATTAGTCAAACTCTATTGAGCTTTCTCTCTTTATTAGAATATTCTGTCTATTAGAACTCGATTCATTTTGATCAAGAATCTCACAAGAATATCCACAGGAAGAAAAATGTTTGTAGGACTAGTGGAATTCCAAGGAAATAGGACCGTGAAAAAAGTATGGGACGACTTTTACACATGAGCTTCAGATTTAGTGGTAACTTGTTAAGGGCACAGCTCTCTATTCTAATTAAATCTGTCAACCCTCTAACTAGGGTTGCCAGATTTAATTCATCTGTGTGGTTATGTATGTCCCATGCAGTATTTAGGACATACTTATACTAAAAAGGTTTGAAATTATAATTTAACTGAATGTTCATTCAGTATTTTATCTGGCAATCTTAACTCCAATACCATTAATTATAATTGGAGAGAAAGTTTTAGTAAATTGAAATACAGTATTCATATTTTTTGAGGTTCTAGTATTTTGGCACCTCTCAATTAAACTAGTGTGTTTAGGGCATTAAATTATAAATCATTTTTTGCTTTTATTAAATTTATTGCTTATTCTGGGAAGGCAGGGGTGAGGGCAATGCAAAAAATGTAGATCCATGGGGTAAATATTAGAACTGGGGCTAAATATTTTAGTGGTCCCCTTTCTACCCAAAAAACTAAACTAACCCTTAGAAACCTTACCCAGTTGTATCTAGACTTTTAACATTAGAGATTTATTCCTTTGGCTGAAAAGAAAGCTTAGAACTGAAAAGAAAACTTATAGAACAGCCAACAAGTCTCATACCTTATCAGAGTCTTCATATGATAAAGTTGAAAAGTTCCATTTGTGCTCTTTTCCATCTACCACCCAGTCAGAACTAATTGCACTGTTTTCTACATTCTCATAGGTTCATTTAATTATTCCATAAACTTTTTTCGAGCACTTATTATTTATTAATGGGCATTTTATGGGACACTCTATAGAGAGGGATGCCCAAGACATGGCTGCCCTCACCAATCAGAATTTTTAGTGCTATACATGAGTAAGTGAGTTCTTAGCATTCTACAAAACTTTTAGAATACCTTTTCCATGAGTGTGGGACTTGGCCATGACTTGGAGTGGCATTTTGCCAAGTATTACATTTGCTATATTATAGGAAAAGGTATTTCACTCCCTCTGAGGGTGTTGATGGCTACTCTGATTTCTGAGGAGGGTTCTCCATGCTCATGATATTTTGGCTCCTTCCCTCTGTCTACTACCTCCACCACCAAAACATCACACACTTCCAGAGCTGAGGGAAGTTTGGATATCAGAAAGGCTACCCCTTTTATTTAGCTGATAGGGGTGAAAGGGTTTAGAGAGGTGAAGTTACCTGCCTAAGACCACATAGGGATTTAATTTTTTGATTCCTAGTCTTTTACTTTGTCATCTCCATAAATGGTTTACAAACTTTTAAATTATTTTTTGCAACAGTCCTTTTTTTTTTTTCAAATTCATCGTTTGGGGGATACATGTATCCACATGCATGCATGCATGCAGACACATATGGATAAAGGTGGAGTGGCTCTAAATAAAGTAGGGCGATGGGTAGCTCTACCCTTCTGGTTTTCCTTTCACCTGCTTTAAAGCACTTCCAAAGAACCATGTAGTATAGGGGCCCCCTACTTGGATAACCACTACAGTATGCCATATTATATCCTAACTCTGACTCTCAAAAAATTTTCACAAGAAATCTAATAGATTTCTGGCCATAATTCTAAAATGTAAGAGTATGCTAGGTTTGCTTCAGTTTGTCTCTAATACAACACAGCAGTCTGGTGTGGGGGAGAAATTCCCAATAGCCAGGAAGATGTTTAATATAGTTTGGGAATCAAGAGGCTGATGGGAAAAATTGTCACCCCCAGCCTTGCTGAGGGATGAGGATAACTTGATCAGCATCTCAGCACCCACCCACTGCTTTTAAGCAGGAACACAATTTAGTTTTCTTCCTACCTGTTTTGTGTTTTTACACTCAGATTCGTGATAGAATCATCTAGTGCATTTTAACATTAACAGCATTTCTTCCCACAGGTAAATACCAAATACATTTTTTTTCTACCATTTGGTAGTGATAAGGAAGATGAAGACACAAGATGCTTGTGATGGTGAGAACTTTTAGAGCATCTTTCCTGTGAGTGTGGGACACAGTGCTATTTATTGGATGATTACATTTCTGGATAGTCTATTTTATCATTCATGGACTGAGGCAGAAATTTCGTCTCTTCTTTACAATTTCCTAGATTCTGTCTAAACTAACAGAGATGGTGGCTCCTCTTGAGTTCAGAATTCAACTTTTTAGTCTTTTAAAAAGCACATTGCTAGTAGATAATTATCAGTATAATAGAATCAGAGGGGGAGTGGAGAGAGAGAGAGAGAGAGAGAGAGAGAGAGAGAGAGAGAGAGAGAGAGAGAGAGATTGAGATTGATTCTTTGGGATACATTGTTTATGCCTTCCCAGGCTCCAAGTGTTTTCTATCAAGCTAACAGATGGGCCCATCTTGCTTTTCAGTATTTCCCTTGGATTGATATCTGAAAGATTTTTCTGATTGTAAAAGATATTTACATGCTTAAAGGAAATGTTCCTTTAGCTAAAATGCAAAGACCGCTGGGGCATAAGCATTGTAAATCTCTTCACTTCTGATATGGAGAGTTATCAACTTTACCCAAGATTTTTGCATTTAGATTTTCTTTTTCCTTGACGTTACTCTCAGATGATGACAAGAATTTTCAGGAAATCACTTAAAAACAAAACAAAACAAAACAATCACCTTCTAAATACCCCTAACACCAATTCGAAGGCAAGAGCAGTTGTATACCACTAAAGGATTGTTTTTTTACCCCTAAGATCTCTTTTCTACAGTGCCCTTGTTGTCTTGTTGGTTTAGGGCAGGTATATTCTAACATATGATGCATATTTGTAGTTCTAACCTCATGACCAAACAAAGCAAAACTATTTCCTGAAACGTTCCTTGAATTACAAGTGACTTTTTAATTTTATTTTTTGAATGACAAAAAGAGTATTTTACTGCAGCCAAAGAAACTCTAGTAACAGCCAACACTACTCTACTTACCACCATTGGAACTTACGTGCAATGAGTGATTAAGTAGTAACACTCTGAATATTAGTTCATTCAGTTGCAAGTGTTTGGTAGTTTTGCTTTGTCCCTCCAGTGACCCTGCACTCTTTGTTCATCTTCTTCACCAGGGTTGGGAGGATTAGTTCTGCTCGACCCACTGCAGATAGCCCTTGTGAGCATTCAGGATTTTTCATTCCTGCTGGATCAGCTCATTAATGCAAATAAGACCTCTGGATATACTGAGTTGCACATTGAAGACCATGTGATCTCTGTCCACTTGTTCTGGCTGAACAGCCACATTCTCTCAGAGTTGGGAAGTTCTGTCACCTTCCATGTATGACCATTGAAATAGTTGGTACCACTCTGACCCTCCACAGACTTCTATGCTGCGGATAACATACCTCCAAGCTCCTTATAATTGTGGCAGAAGAAAGGCTACTTCTTGGCCCACTCTTTCGTGACTGGATTTCATTTTTCCTACATCCCTTTCTGAACTGGCTGCATTTTCTCCATGCTCATTGTCATCATGGACCTGATAGCTGGGTGCAGGAAGCCTTTCCTGCTTGTGCAGAACAAGGTTAAATTAACAGGCTTGAGAATGCTGTCCTTAGAAAGGCCTGCTTGCAAGGCTGATCCTTGGCTGATGTCTGGAAACTTGGGGAGTTTCCCATCATTCTCTAACTGGTTGCCTCACTGAGCCTAAATGATGTACAAATGATGTGTTTATGTTGCATACTTGCTTTCCTTCTGAGAGTATGGAATTTTGGTATGTGATAGGCAGAGGGTTCCTACATGGGTAATCCCTAATAAAAACCCTAGATGCTGAGTCTCTAATGAGTGTTCCCTGGTGACAGCACTTCACCTGTCTTCACAGTTTGGTACTGGAGGTGATTTTGAAGTACTTGGTCTGAGGACCATACTGCCTGATCTCCCTGCCTCCCAATCCATTTATAAACAAGTCTAGTCTGTGAACTTGGCATGAGAAAGCAGGAAAGGGGCCAGGGGGAGCATCTAAACCTTGAATTGTGGGAAATCAGAGCAGTTCCTCTGGGTTTCTTTTGGTCTTGAGAAATCAGCTGAACAACATAGGTTATATCACTGGGAACTTAGGTGGATTCATTTATTCAACTATTGTCTCCTAAGAACTAGGACTGAAACAAAGAATGAGAAGGCCTTGTCTCTGAATCTGTTGCTGGGTTAGAATGAAGGGCAATGTGAACCCTAATTTAATCCCACTGTGAATAACAAGAGATGAAACAAATAGACACCAAAAGTAGTTATACAACAATTTAAGTCTCTCTGTTAATATGACCAGATGAGAAAACATACAAGGTCAGACAACTAATTTCACTAACTCATCATAGAAAAAGTGCTACATACCTCATTGCTGAATATCACTACAGTCACCTTTGAAGTACTCCCCTTGGGAGGCTATGCACCGATGCCAGTGCCTAGTCTACCTTTCAAAGCAATTTTGGAACCCTTTTTCTGGAATGGCCATCAGAGCTGTCGTCGTAGCTTGCCAAATTTATGATACCTCACAGAGATGTTTGTACAGTGCTGCCAACCTAAGTGCATGGTGGCAAGTTCACGAATTTAATTGTCAGATTTTGGGTTCGATGACAGCTCTGATGGCCATTCCAGAAAGAGAGTTCCAAAATTGCTTTGAAGGGTGGACTAGGCGCTAGCATTGGTGCATAGCTTTCCCAAGGAGAGGACTTCAAAAGTGACAGTAGTGATGTTCAGCAATGATGTATGTAACACTTCTAGGATGAGTTTGCAAAATTAATTGTCTGACCTCATGAAACTGGTGAAAACTGAAATAGGAATTTCAAGAAGAGAGACCATTATAAACTGCATTGTAGCAAGGGAGTAATGATTAAGAAAAGCCAATATTTTTAAGTGTTGCTGATTTGATGTGGGAGATTTTTTAAACACAGAATATCAAACTGTTTCTGGCATCAAAATGAGTAAAAAATTTCATATACCCAGGGCATGTTGTGGCTACCCTCTGTGGCCACTAGTGGAAAGCCTTGGCACAAAAATGCATTATCTTGTGGAAACTTTAAACACTTGGCTCAAGAAAATAAGAATCTAGCCAAGAGGAAGTTTTTATTATAACAGTGGCTCTTGATGCTTCCTGGAATGATCAAGCCAGAAGACAGATAGGGACTTTAGGGTCCATCATTCAAATTTCCAGGCTTGAATCTATAAGTATTAATGTCATCCCATAGTGATTTGTCCAACATAAGTAGGAGGTGAGCCACAAATTCAGGTCACAGATTTTCAGTTTTCTGGTATGTAAGCCTTAAGCCAGAAATGTAAGCCATATTAAAAAAAAGAAGCAGGAGAAATTATTAAAAATATATTTAATTTATCTTAAATATATAAAAATATCATTTCAATATGTAAGTGCAAATTATTAAGATACTTTACATTCTTTTTTTGTACTCATGCTTTGAAGTGTCGTGTGTTTTTTAATCGAGCACATTTCAGTTCAGATTTGCCACATTTGAAGTGCTCAGTAGGCACATGTGACTTGTGGTTAATGCATTAGCACAATTCTACAGCATATTTGCTTCTTGAGTTGCTTTCACTGCAAAGGCAATGCTGCCACAATTCACAATTCAATCGACCATGGTCCCAATATTTATGGTAAATGGAGATATGGTTTATACCATACATTTCTGGTTTTTGTATGACTATAGAGCTCTCTGTTTAAATAGTTGAACATAACCATCAGTTGGTGTTGCTATAATATTTTAATGTTACTGTAATACACAATTTAGAATAAGAATTATGGAAATGTAGATACCTTTCAACAAATATTTAGCCGTTTTTTTCTATTAGTACTTACTATTTGCCAGCATTGTTCTGGAAGCTAGGGATAGAGCAAAACAGGCCTAGTCACTGATACATGGAGCCCATGTTCTTTGTAGGGGAGGTAGGTAATAAATAAAGAAATAAACATATTGTGCATCAGATGGTAAGTGCTATGGGGAAAATAGAGGAAGGGGGATAGAGAGTGCTAGGTGAGACTATACTTGTACATTCTAACATTATCCAACAGTGATCTAAAGCTTTTCCCTTTTCCTTTGAGAATCTCATAGAGAGAGACCCTTATACCCAATTTCCATCTCTCTTTCTTTTTTATTGTTAGATTTATTGGAATGGCATTGGTTAGAAAGATTTACATAGGTTCCAGGTGTACAATTCGACAGTGCAACGTCAACTGTTGTATAACAGGTTCACCACCCAGTGTGAGTTCTCTTTCCATCATCATATATTTGGCCCCCTCTTCTCCTCTCCCACCCCCTCTCCCTTTTCCCATCCCACTTGTCCCCAGATTAGCATTAAACCAGTGCTTCTCAACCTTCCTAATGATGACCCTTTAATACAGTTCCTCATGATGTGGTGACCCCCGTAAAATTATTTTCGTTGCTACTTCATAACTGTAATTTTGCTACTGTTATGAATTGTAATATAAATATCTGATACGTGTTTTCCAATGGTCTTAGGTGACCCTGGTGAAAGGGTTGTTTGACCCCCAAAGGGATTGCGATCCACAGGTTGAGAACCACTGCATTAAATTATTGATTGTGTCCATGGGTTTTTTGTTTGTTTGTTTGTTTTTTCTTTGTTGCTTTCAATTTTATATTCCGCACAGGAGTGAAGTCATACAGTTTCTGGTTTTTTCTGTCTGCCTTATTTAGCTTAGCATGATGATCTCTAGGTCCATCCCTTTTGTCATAAGTGGCAGTATTTCATCTTTTCTTATAGCTGAGTAATACTCCATTGTGTATATGTACCACAGTTTTTTTATCCAGTCAGTTTTCATCTCTGCATCTGTGACCAACTACAACTCCTCACCCCTGAATTCAAAGCTCATTGAATTATAGATACTATGTTTGATTCTTTTTGGTGAAAATATCAACACATCCAGGGAGAATTATCCAAAGACTTTTTGAGGTTCAAGGAAAAATGATTTTGAAGTTTCTTCATTTTATTTCTATTCTGTTTATTGGTCGAAATGGAAAATATGGAAGATGAAGGCATTAGTTTGCATAAAGCCTACATGACATTCTGTATCTAAATCATGAAAATTACATGTATTTACTGTTACTATTTTTTTTCCTTTCTAAGGTAACTTGCTCCTACCACTATTTGTATAATATTGATTTTGTCTGTCAAGATTTTGACAAGTGACTGAAACACAACTCAAGCTATCTAATTATTTAAAAGGGCATTTATTGGCTCTCACAACTGTAAAGTCTGCAGTCCATGGCTTCAGGCTTAGCTGGATCCAGGTGCTCAAATAAATCACTGAATGTTCATGTTTCTTAACCTCTCAGCCCTGCTTTTTACTGTATTGCTCCATCCAGGCAGGGACTTTTTATGTGGTAGTGATAGGGTTTACAGCCTGCTAGATCAGTAACCTATGTGAAAATACCTTTTCCCCAATGGATTCAGCAAGAATTTCAGGTGGCTGTCAGTGGCCCTGCTGAGTTATATACCTATCTATGAGGTATTCAATGTTATGATTGGCCTATCTTTTGGAGCTGTGATGGAATTTTTCCCATAATTAACACGTGATCTGAAAATTGAGGAGAGATTCTCTTATTATAAGAAAGTAGAATGGTTGCTGGGAAGGTAAAAAAAAATGTTCACTTCATGGTCTAATTATGACAGATAGCATGATATGCAGGAAGAGACCTGTGCTCTAAATCAAAATACCTAGGTCTGGGTACTCTGTAGTCTGTAAATTACTAAGAAGCTAATTTGAATTCTTAAATGTCAGTGTCCTCACTTATAAGTGGGAATAATATTCTTTGCTCCATCTAATTTACATGGCTGTTGGGAGAATAAATTTTGATCAAAAATATAGAAGAAATTTGTATATCTTAAAGTACAACACAAATATTTTATAATCCACATTCAGTGGTTCCTTTATTAACTAATTGCAATTCAAGCACCTAGATGAGAAAGTACTTCCTATTCAAACACTTTGTTATGGCAGTTATAGCTATAGAGGAACTAATTTTTAAAGACAAAATGGAATTTACCAGGGTTTTAAACTAGGGATATAAAGTAGTATCTGTACAGTAAGAAATAGGAGGAAACAGAAGAAAGGTTTTTCAGAATCTTCCTTCAACATGTCCCTTTGTTCTTCACTTTCCATTTAGGAGCAGTTACTTGTCTGTCCTTAGCTTCAAGGTTGCTTAATTCCTGCCTTGGAAGGAAGTACATAAGTTGAGGTACTTTTAAAGAGCAATAGATTCTGTTAGTATCTAGCTTGGTTGGCAGTACCCTAAATCTTTTGCATTTGTCTGGTTCTTCCAAGAAGCAGAAACCAAGATGGGTTTAAATGTCCAAGGATTTATTTAGGGGAAGCAACTGGGAGAAAACATGGGGAAGGAGGCAGGTGCATCTTGGAGAGCTATCAGACCACAACTTGAACGACTTAAATCTGACTCCTAATGAAGGAGAGGCTTGGTGGAAGCATCATATATGATGCACAGTCAAAGGAAAGCAAGGCTGTCAGGAATCATGTGTCTCCAGGAATGGGCTGTCATAGTGTCCCTGTCACACTCAGTCACTGGTTATGAGCAGCCCATGAAAAACTTGGCGGAGGTCATTGGCAGGGCCCTCAGTGAACCATGCTCCCTGTAATTGAAGATGTATGAGGCACATTTGCTTGACCACCTCCTCTGTTGTCGGTTTTTTTTTTTCCTTAATTCAGTGGGTAGATGAGGGCTGTCCTGGAAAAATCCAGCCATAATTGCCTCTATTTTTCACATTACATGGCTGGATACTCTCTGGAAAGCTCTTGTATATTGAGCACCTAAAATAGTCAGATACAATTATGGGCACTGGAGATATAGTAATAAATTAGATAGAATAAGTCCCTTCCTTCATGAAGCTTACATTCTAGTGGTCTGATTATTGACTTCCCATTGGATTTTCCTAGGTTTTATGTTTGTTTGTGCCTCATAAATAAATAATTTATCTACTCTCTCACCTCTACATAATCCTTACCTACATTCTCTCTGTCTAGATTGTTGAAACTCAGTTTTATTTTTTTAACTCAATTTTAGATAGTATAGTCTATCTAAAACTGGGATCTAATTTTAGAAAGATCTATCTGTCTTTGGGATAAAGACCATAACTAGGGAAATCACAAGGTTGGCTAGTCCCAAGGATTAAGGTTCAGGATTAGTTCAGAGGAGGGTCAAAGCCCTCCATGCATTTGTAGGCCCTTCCTGGAAAGTCCTTGTTAGTTAGCAAGATTATCTCATCGCATTTGGAAAGAACAGAAATCCTTTACCCTAGTATAAAAAGGTGTATTTGAAAATACCAAACTTGTTCTGCCCCACGTTGTTTTATCTGCCTGGAATGCCTTATTGTGGCAGGCAGATTCTTGTCTCTAGATCCCATCTCAAATATTATCTTCTCATGTCTCAGGGAGACCTTTGCTGATCACCCAATCTAGAGTAACCACTTTTTATCTGTCATGTTGGCTTATTCTAATTCTCTGCGTAGCCTTTATGAGGATTGGGCATTATTTTTTTCTTTCTTTAACTAGGATGTAAATTCCAAGGAGACTAAACTATTATTTATCCTGCTGGCCACTGAATTTCTAATTTAGAGCTGAGAACAATACTATTACAGGAGGACACCAATAATTCTTTACTGAGTGAAGGAAAATTGGTGAACCAGAACTTAACAGGTACAGGACCATGGAAAGCTCCACCAGGTCTTTTTGCTTCCCAAACATAATGTGAAAAGGATCAAATTTTTGACTGTCATTAGAGGGTAGATATCATCGGAGAAGTTGAGACCTATAGGTGTTCTGATGGAATGAGATGGCTCCAGTGTAGCAACTGTCAGATTTTTCCCCTGCTTGGGTCTTTCTTGTCTCTTATTGTTGAACCACCCTATGATTTCCCATGTCAGTCTGGTCAGTTTTTTTGGGAGTACTGTCTTAATCTAACATTTTCTGTGTCTTGTACAGGGGTACCTTTCTTTTCCTGAAGGCAACTGCTAGTTATTAAGTACCTCCTGTGTGCCAGGAATTGTGCTTGTTCTTAAGAATTCAGAATTGGATAAAGAGACCCTTTGTTCTTACAGGGCTTGCCGTCCTCCCAGGCAAAGATTCCATAAAAGAAAAAATAAGGAAAAGATAATGGGTTAAGATGGAACAGAAAGCAAGAGCAACACTTGATGTGTGTTTTAAAGAACTGACAGGAGTTTATAAAGCAGAACATACAGAAAGTTCATTTTAGAGAGAAAAGCATAAAAAGAGGCAGGAAAATGTATGTTGAATTTAGTGACAGGGTGGCTAGAATAGGCATGGTAGTGAGAAGCGGAAGGAAATGAAGTTGACGGAAGTAATTATAAAAGGTCTGAATGTCATACAAATGATTTTGGAATTTTTTTTTCTGAAATAGTGGATAGGCTTAGAAAGGGTTTTGAGCAGGGGAGAGACAATTTTATATAGTGCTTTGGGAATATCTCTGTGTTGTAAAGGCTGAAGGAGGTAATGCACTAAAAAGGGTTTTTGAAACAAAACTACCACCCTATAGTAGTTATTTTGATTGTTGTAAAACCCCTACTGGGGGCTATTCAGTGGGAATATCTATTTGGGTAAGTCCAATTTAAAAGGACATACAATACCTTTTTACTCAAATGATGTAAGTTTGTTATAAAAAAAATACAGATGAGCAATAAGAAAAATAAATTGCCCCTAAACCTATCAGTCAGAGGTAACTATAGCTAGAATTGTGTGTGTGTCTGTGTGTGTGTGTGTGTGTGTGTGTGTGTTGAAGGGAGCTATTCTGTATATATGTTTTGTACATATCCAGTATATGTGTATGCTTTTTTGGTTTATAATATACCATGGATATAATTCTATATTATGTCAATAATTATGTACTTACCCCATATAATACTTAACCATTATTTTAATGGTTACCTATACTTCTGTTGAGTTGATGTACCCCAGAGTCTTTAACCAATTTTGTTTTGCAAGATTTATTCCATATTTAGTAAGAGAAACCCTGTGGAAAATGGGGAAAGGTCCATAAAAGGTAAAGTTTGGGCAAGGGGAAAATTTTGAAGATTTTCAAGGAGGGGATTAACATGACTGGATACCAGCTTGGCATAAAATTGCAAACTCTGTGAAGCTTTCCAAATAGCTTGTAGCCTGTTAGGCTTGAGATAGGGCCACAGGGTGACCCTTGGGGTTTTCTCTAGATTCGGGGAACTCAGATGGCTTATTTGTTGTTATCTCCCTGCTGCCATGGCAGGAACTTGGCATCTGAAGCTGAGCTGCTCTCACTCTGGCAAAGATGACTGGAGACCTGGAGTGCTTCTGGGCCTGGGGTTTCCATACCTCCAGCTGCGAGCCTTTAGATCAGAAGCTGCCAAACTTTCTGGATCAGTTCCCTTCTCAGTAAAATATTGTTCAGCACACATCTCAAATACATGAACATTTATTTTAAAATTACATTCTAGTTCTACTGTGCCATATATTTAGTACATTATAAAACATAGAGCAAATTGAAAATTTAAAAGCATGAGAGTAGAAATAAAACATGTTTAAAATAGAAGCAAAATCTCGTTTGCTCTCAGTTAAATACTGTTATTCATACAGCATGTAAAACAGTTAAATATTATTACTGTTTTAAAGAGATCAGTGTGATTGAACTATATACTTCACTGTGCTTTTTAAAAAATCTTAGTTTAAGACTTTAATATTTATGAATTCTTGTTCAAATTCAGTTTATTTTGACTTGATTTTTACTATCAAAATGAAACAAATACTGCACAGAGGTAAGTTGATCTAATTAGGAGGAGGGTATAATTGGATGTACTTTATAAATCATGATGTTCATTTTCAAATTCTGTGCATTTTGAGTAGGGTTTTCATTGAAATTTAGCTAGTAAATTTCTATCTTTTTTAGATGTAAATTAGTTGTTTTATTTTTCACATAGGGTTAAAAGCACCAAAATTTTTTCTTTGGAAGATTTTTAAACAGTCTAGGAAGTAGAGTTTTTATTCAAGACACAATATATGTTGGAAAAATATTTCCAGCATTTGTTTCAAAATGCTCTTTTCATAGCAAAAGTTTCTTTTCAAGAAAATTTGGGAGATTTAAAATTTTTACTAAAAAAATGAATTAGCTTCACTTTAACAATCCTTAGTATTTACCCTGAAAATAACCAGCTACTCTCAGTGGGGCATAAAAGATTATCATGATTACTTCCTACCTCATTACGTAGTATTAATATTCCACTATTTAGAAGCTTTATTTCTTTTATAAATTAACAACCTTAGTGACATCCTAGAGCATATAAATTTTAATACAGTGTAATACTCTAAAGCCAGGCAAATAAGGGCAGTCCCACTTTTCTCTCCTCTGAGCTGTGTAACTCTCTTCTCCTTACAGGACCCTTTGTATGCTTTAGAGATAAGTGACTTCCTGATTTCAGACTCAAAGAACCAGTGCCGGCCCACGTATTATGTAGTAATTTCTTTCTCACTTTCAACGTAAAAATTAATAGAAAAAAGTTCTCATTTATTTTCTCCTTGTACTCCAATCCAGTATACCCGTTGAGGTTCACGGACACTATCAAGTCCCTTCTTTTCTCTGGGACACTCTTTAAAATGAGGACAATGCACAAGATTATGTGTTTGAGACATTCCTACTCTGACATTCTAGGTTTCTTTCAGTTTCTCAACATAACAAGGGTCAACTAGCAGAAACTTGTGTTGGCATGCTGGGCAGATGAGTTTTGATGCGGGTGCTGGGTATAAGAGAAGTACCATCGAACGCAGATGTGCTGTGATGGATAGTCCCAGGTGGGAAAGGATGTGGAGTAAGCAGTGGAGATGTGGCAGTGAGGAAAGGATGATCCTGGAGACCTTGCTCTTGCTTCTGACCTTGAACAGGTTACTTTTGACATTTTGTACCTCAGTGACCTCAAGGTAAAATGGGGTGAGGAAGGGGAGTAGGTTATCTTACATATCTCTTTCAGTTATAAGGGACCCCAAGTCTGTAGGGTCTCTATAAGAGTAGAGAATACCACAGAGCAGACTGGGTGGTCCTCACACTGAAGCTCCAGTTCTTCTCTCTAGTGTTGGCAAAGGTGACTTTGGTTAGGACTGTAGCTTCTGGGGTCTGGGAGACCTTTCCGTAGTAGGGCAGCCTCTGGGCTCAAAATGTCCGGCTCTGCTACTTACTATCTAAGTGACTTTGGGCAAGTTTTTGAATCTGTCTCTCATTTTCATCATTTATAAAATAGTGTTAATAATAGGACTTCCATCCTGGGTTGATGAGAGGATTAAAGTGAAATAATACAAAGCATAGAGTTTAACACAGTGCCCAACATATGGTACATGTTTAATAAACAGCTGTAATTTTTCCTGTAGTTCTTATTATACTTCTCTTCTCTCACCTGGAAGGAACCAGTAGACTTTTTTGGTAAAACCCAAACTCAGCCCCACCAAACAAAAGAGTAACAATGAACTAAATTTATAGAAATAGAAAGTCTTTCTTCCCACTGGGTATGTTCTGAAGTCCCATGAACGACCAATTCTTCCAGTTTTTTATGCTAGTCTTTAAAATATTTCTTCTTCCTTCATCCCTGTAAATGCCACCTCTTTGCACTGAAAAAATCTCAATGCCAAATACAACAAAGTCTTTTCTCTTTTTCTTTTCCAAAGAACAGCTTGAAGCTTGGTTGAAGCAGAACTATTACTGTGCTAGAGCTTAGAATTTGCAAGTATAAATCTCTTCCATAGCCAGGTGCGTGGGCCCAAAAAGATAAGGGTGTTAAGAGTGTTAAGAGGTGCATTTCCATGTTGGAAATATTCTCAGATTAATTTGAAGGCGCTTGTTAATAACATGCTATTTCCCCACTCTCGGGCACGTTATTATTGCTCAGCTCGCCAACTTGATGTCTTAAACATCAAACTCTTCATTAAAAAAAATGGGACAAGGAATTAAATATTAACACTTCTAAATCTCTCCCAAATAACCAAGCACATGAAATACTTTTGGCTGCCTTTTTGGAAGATGAAAGGTTTTCTGAGAAAGAGGGCAGGAGTGGAGGACTTG
Source organism: Lyroderma lyra (assembly GCA_004026885.1). Taxonomy (NCBI): domain Eukaryota; kingdom Metazoa; phylum Chordata; class Mammalia; order Chiroptera; family Megadermatidae; genus Lyroderma; species Lyroderma lyra. The sequence goes on along the minus strand of PVJL010000316.1, from coordinate 348,105 downwards.
AAGGTAGGAGGCTGCTCCTGTAGTGAGTGTTGTCAAGTTGCCACAGTCACATATGAACTGCCGGCATCCCAGCCTTGGGGAGCTGGCAATTTCAGAAAATTATCCAAAGTGCTCTCTGAAAAGATGTCAGAATAACCCTTCATGAATAAGTTTTGATTGACTATTATTGAATTTTCTGTGTTTCCAACTCCAACTGGCATGGTGCTGTGCCCCAAAGGCATGTGAGGGTGCAGAATAAACACAACACATTTTGTAGTATTGGTTAGTCTTGGCACTTCCTCCTCCTCCTGATTAAAATTGTCAGGGATGTAGTTTGGAAGCTGTTTTGCAAATGTAAAGGTTAGGAACACAGGCCTTGTGGTTAGGCAGAACTGTGCCACATCTGGGCTCTGGCACTTAGGAGCTTAAGCAAGTGACTTAATTTCTCTAAATCGCAATTTCACCATTTGTGGAATGGGGCTAATAATACCTACTATATAGGATGGTAATGGAGACTAAATGAAATTAAATTTAGCTCTTAGCACAAAGTCTGATACATGTAAGTGCTAAGTGGTGACTGTTACAGTCTCTTGGTAAGAGCACAATTAATTTGGTTGCAAGCAACGGTAATCAACTCAATCTAGCTCAGATAATGTAAGATTTATTGAAGACTATAACAGGCAACCAAAAATGGGAAGTACAATACAGCTGGTTTTGCAGGGGCTAGTTTTGCAGTCACTGGTAAGTCTGGAACTAGTGACTCCTTCATTATGCTTTTCTCTGTCTTTATTTCATTTGTCTCCTGGGACTATGTGTTAACTAATTCACCTCTGCCATTTGGGATACTTTGTTAGAAAAATTTGAGAAAGTTTGACTAAATGTACTCCTGATATTGTGGAGACAAAAGAAGAGAAATGATGAAGTGTAAGAGCAGATGAACCGTAGATACTATCTAGTTCATGGATGGCCACAACATAGCACAGGGGTTGCTCCTCACCCGCCTTAAGTCCATGGCAGATATCACCAATTGATCTTGACAGTGTTTTATGCTGAGTTCAGAGTTCCCCTCATAATCCTTCTTAGCATTACATTTCAATCAACTACTAGTAAATGAATGGAGGAAGCTCATGAGACTGATAGATTATTCTTTATCTAACCACTTTGTTATAGATGAAGAACAGAGCTTTAGAGAGGAAAAGTGATTAGCTCAAGGTCACCCGTGCTGAGCTAGAATTAGAATCACACATTCTTTGGTGGAGGGGATAAAAGTACTCTACAAGAGAATCAGAATGCAATAAAAAACCAAGCCAGTGGAAGCTGGAAAACTCTGGGATGGTTTTATAGCAAGGATTGGAACTACTAAAATATCTGGACCTGAGAGGATGTGGACAGGTAGAGAGAAGAGCAGCATTCACAGTAATGTACAGGTTTTGAAAGCTGAGGAGAAGACTGGAAGACCTGGTTTTTGAGGCAACATTCTTCCATAAGCTGCTTTCCTGACCTGTTTTCTGCCATAAAAACCGTTATCATCATACCTGTCTCTCCATAGAGGCCAGAAATACAGTCGAATGCAGGGGTCTCTTAATGGTCATCCTCATGATAACTGGCTTGCTGTCTTATCATTGATCAGATTAATGATGTTGACATTGCACAAGAGACTGATTGGTGTGCTTAAAAATGTTTTTTATTTTTTCTAGCACTATTTTTGCTATAAGCAGATATAACACCAAGAAGAAGGCACAATTTCTTCTGCTTTTGGTGAACCAGTTCAGATAGAGGCACACATACCTCTGTTCTCTCTTTAATTGGGACCAAGGCTATGGGTTTTGTTTACTATGGTGTCCATTTCTAAAAGGCTATACATATTTTAGAAATTCTTCACTATTGCAGTTCTTCAGGCACAGCCTGTTAATTTTAGGCTGGCCAGACATACCATTTTGAATGGAACAGAAAACAATGGTACTGTTTTCATTTCAAACAGTAGGTGTAGTCAGCCTATTCTCACCAGGCTAAATTCAAGGTGTCAGCAGGCTGACCATACATACCATTTGAAATGAGACAGTACTGCTGTTTTCTGTACCATTTAAAATGGTATGTCTGACCAGCCTATTTAATTGGGATTTTCAGAGACAATTTCTGCTATGGGTTAGACAGTTGGGTGAGAAGTTTCAGAAAGATGCTTTGGAGTAAAGCTCAGTTGAATTCCAAGTCCAGCTTCACCACCTACTAGTTGTGTGAACTCGAGCAGTTTATTAAACCACTCTGTGTTTCATTTCTTCTGTACAATGTGGGTAATATGGGCATGTATCTTACAGGGTTGTTTGAAGGTTCAGTGGAACGATACATGAAATACTCATCCAACTGCCTTCATGAGTGATAGCTGTGATGTTTTTTTGTTTATAATTAATTTGTAACTAGAATGTTTTCTTGGCTCTTAGGATTCTGTGATTTCCTATAACAAAATGCTCCAGTCTCATTTAAGGATTTCTGAAAAGGAGCAACATTGGGTACTTTTCATTTTTACTATGGCCTTCTTCCTTCCCCAAAGGTACATGTAGCATTTGGGCAGCAGAGGAAGGAAGGAATCTGAAAATGGGATGTCAGAGCTGGAAGAATACTTTAAGGCCAGGCAGCTCTAGTTCAGCTTCTTCTATAGATATAGAGATCCAAGCCCAGAGAGACTAAATGACTTGCCCAAAGTCATACAGCAAAGTTTGTTACAGAGAAAAAGAAATGAAGCAGGTGAGAGAAGTCAAGGGATGTTTGCATTGGAAAATATATTGTCTTTTTTTTTTTTTTTTTTTGAGGGGGGCGAGTTTAGGCACTGGTGGGAGGAGAGGGAGGATAAGACAGAAATGAATTCACATCCAGACTCTGCCAATTTGTAGCCACGTGATCTTGCAGCTATCTCTGAGCCTCAGTTCTCTAATTGGCCAGCAGAATAATTCATTAGTATTCATCATCATATTGTAGCCTTATAAGGCTGTTGGAGAAGTAAATGAGGTAATACATGTGAGATGGCTTGGGACAGTGCCAGATACATAGTAAGCACTCAATAAACATCAGCGATAATGATGATGACGATGATGATGACATTGATAGCATCAGATCAGCAGGAGTCAAAAGGAAACCAGGCAGTAGATCTAGGAAGATGTTACCATTATCAGCCCCTTCCTTTTTTCTTTCTTGGTGTGGTGTTCATGGGGTGTAGGTTTGGCAGAAAATACTATGCATGTCTTTTGTGTGGTGTGCTACTTCCTCTACAGCTGGGTGGAGGAAAGAAGGTTGGGAACTGGCCTGGGGTGGCCATGCTTCTAATTCTTTGTAAAACTGCAGCCAGGCAGGCTCTAGTGGTATGGAGTGTTGGTAGTATGGGATGGATTGTAGGAGGATAAAGTAATGCATTAAGGAAGCCTTAAAAAAACCAGGGTTCTAGTCTATCTGAGTCTTATTTGGGCTGGTGCTGCTTCTCCTCTTTCAGTTTCTGTTCCCTACTCTGAAAAGGATGTTGTATAACTCATTTGTGAGCTGCTGACTAGGTTTCTACTCCATGCTGGGCCCTGGACCAGGTGCGAAGAGACAGTGGACATCGTGGTTCTCCTTTGGTGTGTGGCTGAACAGTCTCTTTTGTGCTCACCACCTGGGGACACTGTGAGGACCAGATGCTCACAGAAATAGGAAAAATTAGCAATTTAAATTATAATTATAGATTTAATTGCAAATTCAAATTGTGTTCTGAAAGGAAAAACAACAACAATAAAAAAAAGATTATCCTGGCATATAATAGACACCTAAAAACTACTTATTATTATAGATAAATGAGAATGTGTGAACGGACAAGTGCTGAATGTGTAAAAAGATCTCCAATAATTACCTTTGTTTTCAAGACATATTAGGATGCTTTTCCCTTGTGGGGAGAGGAGTAGTGGGGTAGGAAAGAGGTCACAGATGCTATTAGAGGAAGTGGCCTGATGTCCAAGATAAATTTTACCTTGTTCACCTGCGTGTAGGGCTGTGTAGGCTTTAGTGAAATATATGTTATTTTCCAATTTTGCAACCCATCATCCATTCCTTCCCTTCTCTGGCTTTTCATTCTTCTGTGTTTATTTGGTAAAATCCTTTTGACACTTTCTCTTGTTGAAAATTTGGCTGTTAGTCAAATCCTTCTTCCGTTCAGGGAAACAAAAGCAAATCAGTATATGATATTAAACAATCCGGAAGACCCTAGTGATTTAAACTTCCATAAATGTCAGCCAGCCTTGCAGCTGTGGATGGTCTCATGCGTCACATCTCTCATTTCCTCTTGGTTCTCCCAGCTGCCCCTTGATATTTCTCTTGGAGTGGCTTGGGGAGACAAGGAAAAAATAAGTTTAGAAGAAATACTGAGAGGTAGAGTGGTCCCCATTACTAAAGACAATCAATGACGCCTGATGCCCTTTGTGTGGGACAGGCTGTCACTCAGGATTCTTTCAATTGTAAGTGATAGAAAACTCATTTTAAGTACAGGCAGACCTCGAAGCTATTGTGGGATTGGTTCCAGGCCACCACAATAAAGTGAGTATCACAATCAGAGTTGTAATCTTTTTGCTGGTGGAGGGCCTTCAATTTGTAAAAAAAATGCAACATCTGTGAAGCACAATGAAGTAATGCATAGTGAAATGCATGACTATAATTTAAAAAATGTAATGGTTCGAGGCACTTAAAGTTCAGGAATAGGGATGGCTTTAGGGATGGGTTAAAACTGGGGTTCAAATGATATCATTGGGAGCCAATTTATTTCTCTCCATCTCTTGGCTTCACTTTCTGCTGCTTAAGCTTCTATGAGGCCCGACAGTTAAGTTTGTGAACTCATCTTAGAAAACGTGCTACATACCTCATTGCTGAATGAGGTCGCCTTCGAAGTACTCCCTTTGGGAAGCAATGCACTGATGCCAGAGCCTAGTCCACTCTTCAAAGCAATTTTGAAACTCTTTTTCTGGAATGGCCATCAGAGCTGGCGTTGTACCCAAAATCTGACAATGAAGTTTGCAGACGTGCCACCGTGCGCTTATGTTGGCCCCACTGTACAAACAACTCCGTAAGGTGTCATAACCTTGGCCTTACCAAGTGGTACAGTGCTCTGTACACCAGGCTCTGGCGTTGTTGATCCATAGCTTCCCAAGGGCAGTACTTAGAAGGTGACTGTAGTGATATTCAGCAATGATGTATATAGCACTTTTTCTAGGATGAGTTCGCAAAATAATTGTCTGACCTCGCATATGCATAAATAAGAAATGTAAAAAGCTTGCATATTGTATAACTTGAGAAAAACCCTTACTTTTATTTTTTATTTTTTATGTGGGTAGTTCCCTGGTTGGGAATCAAACCCAGGCCGCAGCATTGACAGCATTGAAGCCTTAGCCACTACACCACCAGAGAACTCGCTTGTATAACTTTATGGAAGTGGAATCATACTATATGTACCATTCTGTAATTTAACTTTTTTTTTTTTTTTTTTTTTGCTTTTTGGTATGTGGGTAGCTCCATGACCGGGAATCGAACCCAGGCCGCAGCGCTGACAGTGCCAGTGCCGAAGCCTTAAGCCACTGTACCACCAGGGAACTCCCTAACTTTTCCCTTTAATATTTTTTGATATTTATCCTTATTGAAATTTGTAGTTTTAGTTGATTCATTTTAAATGATGTATAGTAATCCCTTGAATAACAATAATATATAGTCTACTTTCCCATTCTCCTGTTGATGAATGTTTAGGTTTCTATGTTTTTGCTATAACCAACACTCTGTGTTAAACTTCCATGTTAAGTACCTCTTTGTTAGGTGTATATGAGTTTTTCTGGGGCATGTGAATAGGAAAAAGATTGTTAGGATATGTGTAGCCTCATCTTCAACATTATTAAATGTTGAGATAAGTCTCCAAAGGGTTGGTACCAGTTTTCAACTCCCACCCCAAGCAGTATGTGAGAGCTCATTCCTGAATGACGTTGACCAGCCCTATGAAATACCTAATTGTACTTGTTCCTGCCATGACCTGTACTCTTATTCAAACAGCAACAGTCTTCCTGAGGAAGGGTGGTGAAAGGAACAATCTTTGGGGACATTTAATTTGAGTTATAGGTAAATATAGATGTTTTGGGGGGAGCCAGTATTATGCAGACTGAAATCTGATGAATTTGAATCCTGGTGCTGCCATTTACTAGTTTTATGGCTACACACAATGTGGATTGTCCCTTGTCCCTCAGTTTTTTTTCCACTGTTAAATGAGTATGGTAATTGTACTTACCTCATGGGTCATTTGAAATATCCAATGAGCTAATACTTGTAACACACTTAACATAGTATATGGCCCAGTTTGTAGTAAGTAGTCAATACCATTATTACAGGCACATTAGCATTACTACATTCATTACCCCTTTTTTTCATCCTTGAGGTATCTTTTTCAGTCAGAAAGCTCACATTTTGAAATATTTTTTTATGCTGAACAAATTGCATGAATTAAGCAGCACTTAATTTTTTATTTCACTTTTAGTACCAAGGCCATATATGACTACTAACCAGCTTCTGACTAGCGGAAGAAACAGTGTTGACACACTGGGTTGTGTAATTCCAGCTCCAAACAAGGAATCTCAGTTTTTTATTCATCACGTCTCAATGTGCCGCTGCCATCAGGTTTTTAGAAATCTTGTCTTTAACCAGTGACTCCCTGATGACCTGTAGGTTATGACCTGTTTTAGTCCTACCTCTATGTTTCATAGATGGGAAAACAGAGGTACAGAGAAGAGCAAGATACTTAACCTTGATCCTTCATGGAAACATAATCACTCAGTTGCCAAGTCTCATCTTGGTTCACATATTAAGACTAATTGGAAGAAGGTTATCTGGTTATCTATTGCTGCATAACAAACCTCCCCAAAGTTCAGTAGCTTGAAACAATAATTTATCATTTTTCATGTTTCTGTGGGTTGGCTGGACTCAGCTAGGTGGTTCTTGTTTGCTGTTGCTCATGCTCAGATGGTTGCTGGGGTTGCCCCCATGCTCAAGTGGACTGGATTTCCATGATGGCTCTCTCACATAATTGGCAGTTGAGGCTGGCTGTCAACTAGAGAGCCTGCACATGGTTTCTCCATGTGGCTGGGCTCTGAGAGGGAATATCTCAAGAGTGTACCAAGAGGAAGGAAGCAGGCGCTGCCAGGCTAGTTAAGGGCTGAGCCCCCTTGACTTCTGCCATATGCTACTGGTCCATGCAGTCACAAAATTCAGGGAGAACAAGTAGATTCCACTTTTTGATGTGGGGGTGGCAAAGTCACATTTCAGAAGAGCATGTGGGATGGGAAGTGTTGCAGTTATTTTTGGAAATAGATAAAAAAATGTCTTTCATGGCATCTTTTTTTTCCCCTTCCTCCCAAGGATTTGCAAATATCTGTGGTCACCTGCTGGGGAAAGTAAATAAAATTGTGAGCTTTCCTCCCCAGCTCTGTCAGTTCTGGGGACAGATGGGAGAGGCACCTTAATCCTAGTTGAAAGAATTGAAAGGGCAAAAAACTTTTTGTTCCCTAGCAAAGCAGGAATATTAAATATTTAAAAAAAAAAAAACCTTACTGGAGCAACTATGTGCATACTAATAAGGCTGAAAAAAAATTTTAACTTGTTTTTGGGAAACATTCATAATAAAACATCCTGTTCTTGAATTATTAAAAACAATGTTGAGTAAAGAATTGCTTAATTTAGTAAATAATTTTAAAGCAAGCCATTATTTTCTCAAACTTGAATTTGCTGAAAGCACTCCAAGAATTTTATTACCAACATGACTGCATAATGTGATTGTGTAATTAGTAATACATCTGATAACTGTTGAAGAAATTTTGTTATACTTGGAGCAAGAACATAATGTAGTATTTTATTATTTTTTAAGACTGCATGAGGGACATTGCCCTGATTTGTTGGTTCAGTTTTTTTTTTTTAATTAAAAAAATTTTTTTTATGATGTGTATGGCTGAAGTCACAGAGTAAAAACCAACATTTATGGTATCAGATCTGTGGATAAAACATGTGGTTTGAAATTGGAGCAACCTAGGCTTGAATCCTGATGCTGCCTCTTGCTATCTTTTTCCTCCTATTCAGTGCTCAGATCTCCTCCCATGCAATGGCCTTGTCTCTCTGACTGCTACAGTATTAGGTGATATACCCATTTGACCATCATGGCCCCGTGGCCTGACTGCAAATGGCTTCGATACATATCTGGTAACCCATATGTCAGACAACACAAGAAACAGAATCCAAGAAAGGAAAAGCAGCTGAGATCCATCCTCACAGTGGCATAAGCCTCTAAAATGATGCGTAATAGGAAGGCAGGGCAGAGGGTCTTAAAATGTAAATTGAATGTTTATTCAGCATGTCTTTATGCCCAGAACAATATTAGATGCCATGTGGGGAAAAGGAAGCAATAAAATTCTCTGTTGTCTAGGAGATTATAATGCAGTGGGGAAAGAAGGCATGCTCTTGTGGGTAGGAAAGACAATGCAAATGAGAGGAGATGTGGTGACACAGACTAAACGTCCAGGGACTCAGTAAGGACTGAGGAGATTAGACAAGTCTTTAGGAAAGGGAGCTTGAGAAAGGAGTCTTCTGTACACTCTCCAAAGGTGGTCTTCACATTCTATAATCTTATGTATTTTTAGTGGTATATTTATAACCATTTCAGGAAAACTTGGAAATGTTTATAATCTGTTGGCATGCCACATAGCCTTCATGAGTCTATATTCCTTTCCACATTAGTTTGTCTCTATGAAGGTCGCAAACATAAATGCTGTCAGAAATGGGATTTTTTATCATTAAGGCCAAGAAACGAAGCCATAAAAGGTTCCTTAGAAGAAGATCAGTGAAGGATTTTAAATGTTCAAGCTATAAAGGTCTTTAGTGCCATTTAGTCCAGGGGTCAGCAAACTATGGCCTGCCTCCTGGTTTTGCAAATAAAGTTTATTAGAACACAACGTACCCTTTGTTTTACATGTTGTCTCTCTCCTCTCACTACAATGGCAGAATTGAATAGTTGTGACAAAGACCGTAAGGCCCACAAAGCCTAATATACTTACTCTCTGGCCCTTTAAAAATATTTGTTCATCTCTATTCTCTTCCAACATCCTCATTCTAAAGGTAGGAAAATTGAGGCCCAGATAGGTTCAGGAAATTGGCCAAGGTTATTTACTGAGTTTGAGTATCACCGACTCGGAATAAAGCAAGTCACATGAGGGTTCACCATCTTTCAGTCACTTGGTTGTTGACTCAACAAGTATTTTTTATCATCATCATATGCCAGGCACTAGGTAAAGATACTGCCATGCAGAAAGCCTATAAAGACACTGCCCTCAGGGTTCATACACTTGAGGGAGGAGGGGCATCCAGGACAGTAAAAAAGTGAAAAGAATAACTACAAAATGTGCACACTGCTATGAAAAACCCCCACAACTAATAGAATAATGAGATGTGGTGTGGCTTGGGGAGAGAGGAAAGTATTTTGGATAAGGAGTCAGGAGAGGCTTTTGCAAAGAGTTAAGAATTAAACTAAACCATGAGGGATGAGGCCATGAAGAGTAGACAGAAGAGCATTCGTGAGAGGGAATAGCAACTGCAAAGTTCCTGAGGTGGCAGTAAGCTTGGCACATGCATGGAAAACTGAGAAGTTGCTTGTGGCCAGAACACAGCAGAAGAAGAAAGTACATACAGCAAGTTCAGAGGTGAGCCAACGCCTGTAGGCCCATGGTGATGCATGTGGATGACCAACTCTCCCTTGAACATATTTTCCGTGTAGTTACTTCATCATCATCATCTTTATCACCCCTATAATGGGTTTGAATCCTGGCTCTACCAATACGACTGCATGTAAGTAACTTACATGATTTTGAGCCCCCAGGAAATGGGGATATTTATATCCACATCCTTGGGTTGTTTGAAGAATTAGATAAGGTGGATTAACAGTTTAGCCTTTGCACAGTGCCTGGCACATGCTCAACATTTTGATATTCATTGTTGGTGAGACACATGAAGGTAGAACTTGTCACAGATCCTTGACAATGACATCAAATTGTCATTGTATCACTAGGAAAACTAATATTCACAGAGGCCAAATGACTAACCCAAGGTCACAGAGCAATTAAGAAGAAGAATCACCCAGTAAGACAACCCTTCAGTGCCCATTAGGCTGCTCTTTACATTTTATCAAATTGGCAGCCTTAGTGACACTTTGATCATTAACCTCTAGGCAGATGTCACTGCACTTTAAAAGCAGTAGTGGGGAGGAGATAAAAGGGGTTCTTTGAGCATCCCTGTAGAATTCAATTCAAAAGAGTCCTGATGATGAATGTGCTGCATATCATGTGTCCGAAGTTGAATCCTCTATGCTCACTGCAGTCTCAAGAAACTCACAGTCTTCCATGGAAGGCGGTTATGCAAACAATTATAATCTTGGGGTTTACAAGTTTTACTAGAGGCACAGGCAGATGAGGGAATTATTTACTATGCCCAGGGAGTCAGAGAAGGCTTCAGAGAAGATAATGAACTTACTCTTGAAAAGTATTAAAGAAACTAGGAGTTTGGTTTAGCTGAACAGAGAGGGCAAGAGGTACATGGTAAGGCTGGAATGATGGGCACAGCTTAGGAAGGGCCCCAGACTCCTAAACTAAAGAGCTTGGACTTGATGAACAAAGAGGAGTGCTGGACAGGGGAATAGGCTCAGAGTGACATGTGGCAAGATCACTCTGGTTGGGGGAAGATATATTTGAGGGGGCAGGACCAGAAACAGAATGACTGGTTTGGAGCCTCCATTGTGAGTCCAAACCTAAGCTATCACAATAATGTAGGGGCAGAAAGAAGATGATTCTAGGGAGGAGAATCAGCAACACGTAATGACAGACAGGATGTTGAGATCAGGGAGAGAGGGAAGGGTCACCTTTTCACCAAGATGGGAGCATCTACAGAAGAAGCAGGTAGAACAGGGAGGCGGCGATGAGTTCAATTCACAGCAACAGCAGTCATTAAGCACAGGGGCTTTCAACAGTGTTGTTATTTTTCTTTTCACTCCGTGAATATCTTTTCAAACCTCCATAGAATTAACAGATAAAATCAGAGCTGCTTCTGGAGGAGGCGGGGAAAGAACAGAAACTGTACAGCTACCCGCTAGCCCCCCGAGAAGTGAGAACTCTGCTGCCCTACAAGTCTTTGACCCAATGACATGGGAGGTTGAGCACCTAAGACCATAAGAATGTGGTTTGAAATTCTCTGCTGGTGTGTACCAGCCAACAAGAGGCCAGAGAAAAGAGGGCCAGTAACAAAGGCCCACAGAGATGCAGCAAATTCAGATTAGATCCAGGGCCTTGAGTGCTGTTTTACTCCCTGCCATTGTTTATCTGCTCCAGTCCCTCCCCCCAAAGTTATGCAAGTGTTAAACTTCAAATCTATACTACGAAAGAGTCTGGAGCCCAGATGCAGAGCTTTTGGTCTCTTGACCCACCGGCCAGGGCAGGGAGCAGATTGTGTCCCACTCACGTTGCACCAGGCTCCCATCCTATTTTCCCTTGGCCTGATTATTTTAAGCTGCCTTAGAGGCCCCACTGGGCTGGGCTCAGTGTTATCTCCTATGCACAGTTGCTGCCGTGTTAAAAGGCAATCAGAGGAGCTGACTTTAATAAATGTTAACACCCTCAGTGTGAAGTCTGACAATTAAAACTCATTGCCAGGACCTCTGAAATAGGTCTGTGGAAAACCCCCCATCTTAGTAAGCTCCTGTCATCAGAGGACACAGAAAAAGGAGGAATGAAATGGAGGCCTTTAAACTTTCAAAAGCGGGGGGAAGCAACCAGGAAAGATGCTTCCCCAGTTCTCAACCCTTTCTCTGAGAACCATACCAGGTCAATGTCATCCAACAGAACATTATAAGCAAATACAGGCAGTCAGGGCTGGAAGACCTTGGGGATCACCTAGTCCCTTGGTTTTCAGGCTTTAGGGAACACCACCATTAAAATAAACAATTTTAGAACTCTGGCAATTAATTAAAGCCACAAAATGATCTGAAAATAATTTATGCAGAAAAACTACTAAACAGCAGCAATACAGGAGAATCTATGACATTTTAACTTGGGATATTCAAATCTTTTTCCACATCAGTGTCCTGGTAGCCAAAGGCCAGCCGGATTGTGGACACCAAAGAGATTTGACTGCACTGGGGCTCCACTAAAAAACGCACGTATCAAAACTTATAGAATGCAGTAACAGCAGTTGTTAGAAGAAAATTTATAGCTGTAAAGGCCTGTGTTAAAAAAGAAGAAAGATCCCAAATCAATGCCCTAAATTTCTACTTTAAGGAAGTAGGAAAAAAAAAAAAAAGAGCGAACCAAACAAAAAGCAAGCATAAGGAAGGAAACAATAACAATTAAAGCTGAAATAAATGAAATAGAGAATGGAAGAAAAAAAAATCAGTGTAACCAAAAGTTGGTTCTTGGAAAAGATCAACAAAAGGGGCAAACCTATGGCTAGGCAGACAAAAGAGAAAAGATTCAAATTACTTAAGTCAGGAATAGAGAGAAAGGATATTATTATTGATAATACTTTACAAAAGGATAATAGAGGAATACTATGAAAACTATATGTCAATAAATTAGATAACTTCAATGAAATGGATAAATTTTTAGAAAGACATGAATTATTGAAACTAACTTAAAAATAGATATTCTGAGTTGACCTATTAACAAGCAAAAAGATTGAATTAGTAATTTAAAAATTTTCAACAACAGATGGCTTGACCCAGATGGCTTGAATGGTGAGTTCTAAAAAATATTTAATTCTACACCATATATTCCTAAAATAGAAGAGGAGAGAATACTTTCAAACTCGTTCTATGAAGCTAGGCCCTGAGGTCAAACCAGGCAAAAACATCACAAAGAAAGGAAATCACAGGCAAATACCCTAAGTGGAATTTAGCTCAGGAATGCAAGGTTAGTTTAGGATGTAGAAGTCAATCAACGTAACATACCATATCAATAAAATAAAGGCTCAACATTACTAATCATCAGGGAAATGCTAGTCAAAATCACTATATCATATCACACCTATTGAGATGACTGTGATAAAATAGGTAACAAATATTGGTGAGGATGTAGAGAAATTAGAATACTTGTACACCATGGGAATGTAAAATGTGGTAGCCACTATATAAAACAGTATGGATATTTCTCAATAAATTAAAAATAGAACAACCATGTGATCTAGCAACTCCACTTCTAGGTATATGTATCCAAAGAAAATGAAAACAGGAGCCCAGAGAAATATCTGCACCCCCATGTTTATAGCAGCATTATTCACAGTAACCAAGATATGGAGATACAACCTAAGTATCTGTCAACAGATGAATGAATAAGGAAGTGTTGTATACATACAATGGAATATTATTCAGCCATGAGAAGGAAGGAACTCTTGCCATTCCAACAACATAGATGGACCTTGAGGGCATTATACTGAGTCAGACAGAGAATGACAAATACCGTATGATCTCACTTACACGTGGGATCTAAAAAAGCCAAAATCATAAAAAACAGAGTAGAATGGTAGTTACCAGATGCTGGGGAGTAGGGTGTGGAATTAGGGAGATTGGTTAATGGATATAAACTTGCAGTGAGAAGATGAGTAAGTTCTGGGGGTCAGTGTACAGCATAGTGACTGCAGTTAATATTGTATACTTCAAAGTTCTCAAATGTTCTCATAAAAAAGAAACAGTAAGTGATATGATAGAGCTGTTCAAGTTATGGTGGTAATCGTATTACAATATATAAATGTATCAAATCAGAATCTTAAATTTATACAATTTATACAGTGTTAATTATATCTCAACAACAAAAAGAACACTCCGCCCAGTTTTTCCCCAATCTTCTTAATATATTCACCTCCACCTTTGAAAGTGCCTGCAAATGGACCATAAATTATGAAAATACAATGGAGACTGTTTTAACTAGAGGAATGCTTGTCTTGTCTCTGTCACTAACCAGCCCTGGAACCTTGGGAAAGTCACCTCTGAGTTCCAAAGCACCCTCCAACTCTAAAATTCAAAGACTGGGAATCACAAGCAAAAGTAAATCAGATCATGTCACCTGGTTGCCCTCGTCTGTAAGGTCCTGAATTACTTGGCTTCTGCTACTCTCAGCCTCATCTTGACCACTCTTATCTGTGAGGTTCTCCTATTCCTATACTTGATCTTAGCCAAAAGGCTGAGAAGTGATCTCTCCTGTTCCTTTAAACACACAAAGCCAGTCTCTCACGTCACAGCCTTTGCCTTCACAGCTCTCCTTGTCAGAAGCAGGTCACCTGCAGCCCTTCCCACAGCTGGCTTCTTCTCGCCATTCAAATCTCGGCTCAAATGCTACCTCCTTAGAGCTGATCCCCTGATTACCCATACAAAACACATGCTATTATTTTATTCTTACCACTTATTCAGTCTCTGAAATTCACATTTCTTTGTTTTCTTGCTTCCTAGCCACCTTCCTTACTAAACCACAGCTTCCATTAGAACATGGATGTTCTTAGAACAAGGCCTGGCATTTACAGGTTTTTGACAGTTATTTGTTGAATGAATGAATGTTCTTAACTGAATGGGAACCATATCAGCTAAGGAAGACTTAATTTGTCTGGTGAATTTATGGACTCTTAGATAGGGAGCTTACTCCTGAGGCCACAGGCTAGGTAAGATTTGATCATGTCGAAGGCAGGAGGTTACCCTGGCATTCAGGTCCCAGGAAACAGCTGGAAAAAGGGTTGCTACCAGGGCAAAGAGGTTCTAAGGACCAATCCCAGACTCCGTCCCTTACCCCAGCAACACACAAACTCATATGCACTCCTGCAACCTGCCTCCTAAGAAAGGCAGCTTAGCTCCCTGAATCACACTGTAAGATCCCAGATGGGGGGAACATCATTCTTTATAACTACTGTGTATCAGCTTTCATACATCCCCCTGCTGAAAGCAGAGAAGCAAGATGGGTCAGAACAGACGGCTTATTAAATTACCCACTGCATCAACTCAATGAGCACTTCCAAATGCCTTTATCTCTTTTCCCTCTTCTTCTTTTTTTAATCCATGAGTTTTTAATGTTTGCTTTCTTCTCTCCACTGTTTAGGATTCCCCTTAGGTGTTCAGATCACTGCTTTCCTTCTACTAGCTGCTGTCTTTTATCATCCTTCTCCCTGAATCATTCATGTAGTGTGGGAGATATAGCAAGAGTAGTGCTGCAGACTGGACCCAGCCTTTAAAGTTAGAAGACCTACATTTGAGTCTTGGTTCTTCTGTGTGATCCCAGGGCAAGCTATGAACTTCTTTGAGGTGGTTCCTCAGAAATAAAATAGGGGTGATGACACAACCACCTTGCCTCCCAGGATGGGGCAGAGTTTAGAGATGATGATGTACTGCTAAAAGGGGAAACAGTGGTGAGCTCTCAGGACCATGTCACCTGGATCTTTGCCCTTCATCTAAGACACAAGATTTTTCTCACAAGTGCTAGGAAGAGGTCCTCTGCCTTCAGAGAGCTCTGCAAAAGTGCTCCTGAGAAGACCTCTTCATTTTGATGAATGGGAATTCACTTTGAAAATGTAAACAGATTGATAAAAGAATGGATGGGGTCCTACCAGTCATTCTCTCTTTAGTATGAATCTGGTGAAAAGTATTACTTTCTTTGAAAGGGCTAGATGAGCCCTCCCTGAGTGAGAAAAAGAATCTTCTGGTAGAGTCTGGACAGATAGGAAGGAGATGTTAGAGCCTGGGAATGCTATGTAAGAATGGAGTTGGGGAGAGGGGTAGATAGCACCTGTTAGAAGCTGTGTGACCTTAAAGAAAACTCAAACTCTCTAATCACCAGATTTCTAATCTATAATAAAGTGAGGGTTATAGTACCTACTCATTGAAGCACCATTAGAATTAAATGAGATTAAGTGTGAACCCCTTAGCATGAGCATAACAAAAACATTTAGTCAAACTTAGGTACTGCTACCACTGCTACCATCACTAATAGTGATACCATTATTTATTATTATTATTATTATGATGATGATGATGATGTTTATAACCACTACTACCATCACCCCCATCAGTTGTCAATAAGCTGCATAGGGCTTCATAACCTTGTTGGTAAAGATGTCCACATTTCAAAGCCTCTTTTGTATCATTAATCTATTATTGTTTAACAAACTGCTCTAAAATTTAGTGGTCTAAAACAACAAGTCATTTATTTTGCTTATGAATCTATAGTGTCGACAGGACAGGGTGGGGGTTCATTTCTGTTTCATGTGACAATAGCTAGAGTAGCTCAAGTAAAGACTAGAGGACCTACTTTCCAGTTAGCATATTCATTTGGGTAGAAAGTTGGTGTTGGCCATTGGTGGAGAGCTCAGTCAGGGCTGTGGGACTCACTTCCTCTCAATGAGCTGATTGGGTTTCCTTGAAGCATGGTGACGGGGTTGCAAGAGTGGCAGTCTTAAGAACATGTGATGGCATGCCATATTTTTTTACTTTTGTCTCAGAAGTCAAATAGTATCACTTCCTCAGTACTAAGTTTGTCCAGGCAGTCGCAAAGACCCACCCATGGTCAAAGGGTGTGTGTGTGTGTGTGTGTGTGTGTGTGTGTGTGTGCGCGCGCGCGCGCACAATCTACCCCATGATAGGGAATATTGAAATTTTAGAAAAACATGTAGAATGTGAGAATTATTGCAGCCCTTTTTGGGAAAATACAAGCTACCACACTTCCCAAATGCCATTTCTCAAGAATGTCTTTTCTAATTCTTCATACCAACCAGATACGGTCTCTCCCTTTTTGTCCAACATTCTTTTTTTTTTTTAATTTATTTTTATTGTTAGACTTATTAGGGTAACATCTGTTAGCAAGAATTACATAGTTTTAGGCATCCAATTCTACAGTGCATTGTCAACTTGTGTAGTAAGTTCACCACCTAATGTGACTTCTCTTTTACCATATATTTAGCTCTCCCTCCCTCCTCTCCCACCCATCCCCCTTCTCCCCTTTGTCCAACATTCTTATGGTGCTCATATTACCCTGGACTTCTCAGCACTGTCCCTTGTTTTTTTTTTAAATATACAAAACAAATGGCACAGAGATGGTGGTAAAGGGAAAAAATAGAAATGCTTTGTAATTTGAGCCTTCTGTCATGATTAGGACCTAGGCAAGTCTGAAATATAACTTGGTTTAT
Source organism: Lyroderma lyra (assembly GCA_004026885.1). Taxonomy (NCBI): domain Eukaryota; kingdom Metazoa; phylum Chordata; class Mammalia; order Chiroptera; family Megadermatidae; genus Lyroderma; species Lyroderma lyra. Next base: position 330,894 of record PVJL010000316.1, on the reverse strand, counting down.
TTAGAAAAGCTTTTGAAACCTCAATGTCTTCATCTTTAAAAGAGAAAGTAATAGTAACTACATCTCAATTAATTTTTTAAATGGATTAAATTAAACAAGTCAAACTTCATGAAGCACTTAACACATATTAGTAAGCCTGGGCTCCTAGTCTTAGCACAGAATTGTTAGCTATTATTATAATGGCACACAGTTGGAGTTTGTAACAATTCATACAGAAAATAGATTTATCTTTCCCTAAGAACACGCTTGCTTTATAGACAGTGAAAGATAAAGGTGAAGAAAATATCAGGAGGTGGGGAAGAAGAGGAAAGATACTTTTAAGGCTTGCACATGGAAGAGGTGGGGGCTTGTACAGCATTTCCACATGAGTCAGTTTTGGAGGGATTAGGAAAAGGGGGTGGTTGTCGCAGATGATGGGGAAGGGGCATTTGTGAGGCTAGATAGGTGGGACAGTTTGAATGGCACAGAGGATCAATATAGGATAGAGACAGGTCTCACTGCTCAGCCAGACCACATAGTGAGGCCGAGGACATTTCAGACCCCTTCTAGCTCTGAAAGCCTCTGCTCCTCTATTAGCAGAAGTCCTTTAGATGGCCAGCAACAGAATCTGACTTTGGCATCTTAAATCACAAAGGGAACTTAGTGGAAAGATACTGGAATATGAAAACAGGAAGGAGGCAAGTCTGGTCCAGGGGCCTGGGCAGCAAGGGAGTGAGGGTGAGGGTAGGGGCCTTCTTACCAGAGCGCTGCCATTATGGAAACTTTGGCTCCAGACCAGAATCTTTTCAATTCAAGCTTCCAATTCTCAGTGCTTTACCTTAGATTAGCTACAGCCAGGGGAGCATGGTCCCACGGTATGGGAGTGGCTGCTGTTTGTCCAGCCCATCTGAAAGTACAGCTGCGACTAGTCAGGCAGCTAATCCACTGATCATTACTCAGTTGTGGCCTTGGACCCAGGTCCAAACATGTGTCTACAATTCCTCATCTGAATACTGCGCGCCTTGCTCTGCTGGGACCCATCAGGGAAATAGCCTAAACCAAAGCAGAGCCTTGTTGAATGGTGAGACTTAGCAAGTCTGGCCTTTGAATAGAAAGAGTGAGACAAAAAGCAGCGTAAAGAGGTGGGGGTGATCAAGGTGCCCTGCTGTGGAAAAGACCCTTGCCACCTTCCTCTTTCTTTCTTTCCATTGTCACAAAATGGCTGTACACTGGGTAAGGACAGAGGGACCCAGAGAAGAATTTATTTTTATTTTTTATTATTTTTACTTTTGTTTTTAGAAAAACTCTTTAATTTTTTTTTAAATCGTTTTTATTGTTAGACTTATTGGGGTGACATCTGTTAGCAAGGACTACATAGGTTTCAGGCATACAACTCTACAGTGCATTGTCAGCTTGTTGTGTAATAAGTTCACCACCTAATGTGACTTCTCTTTCCATCACCTTATATTTACCGTCCCCTCCCTCCTCTCCCCCAGAGGAGAATTTAATCACAAAAATGTGTGTATCCTGTTCATCGACCATGTGCAACACCTGGTATGTTTGGTGCTACAGAATTGAATAGATGCTCTTTTACACGGCAGGCAGTATGCTGAGTGGTTAAGATCCCAGCTAACAGTGGCTGAGACCAGGGTGCAAATCCCAGTTCTAACTCTTCCGTACTGTGCAACCTTGGGTTTGCATCTTCAAGCTGCAGTGATATCTGGCTAATAATTGGGGTCTACCCTACAGGTAATTCCAAGGCTTAAATGGGAGAAGCTAAGTAAAGCCTTCACACAGTGCCTTTTACCTAGTAAGACCTGCATCTTCATGGCTATGATGCTTACTAAAACAAAAACAAGCAAACAAACAAGATTTCCTTGTCACTTTTACCTCTCAGTTTTATAAGGAGCTATAGAAATAAATCTAGGGTAAAGACCAAGTCCCTGACTAGTGTGATCGTAAACAGGACCACAAATACCAGAATCACCTGGGAAAACCTGTTAACAAAGCTGGTCCTAGGCTTAACCCCAGGTCATCTGATTTAAGAGATCAGAAGAGAGGTCTGGAATCTGCATTTCAAGCTGCCCTTGAAAATCTAAGTGATTCTGATGCACAATTAATGAATGCCAGTGTTGTAGACCAGAACATCCTCTTACTTAAAGGCAAAGGAAGTGACAAGTGTAGAAGGCAAATAATTCAACTTCAGATCTTTACAATGAGAGTTACTGGGCATATTAGTTTTATATTGCTGCACAACAAATTACCAAAAACTTAAAGGGACTTTAAAGCAAGCCAAAGCCTCAGTTTAAATTATCTAAAAGGGGATAATAAAGTGACTCATGTTTTTTTGTGAAGATTAAGTGAAATAATTGATGCAAAGGCATTGGTGAAGAGTGAAGGTCCATAGTAACATCATAATTATTAGCAGCATCTTCACTTACCTCCTGTCTGGCCTCCCTGATTTTACCCTTGCCCACTGAATCTGCTGTCTAAATGGCGGCCAGAGGTGTTCTGCAAATGTGAGTGGATCTTAGATTTGTCACTCCTCTACTAACCCCCCAATGCCCCGCATCACCTAGCTCTGTGGCTTCTGACCTCATCTCTGATCACTCTCCACTCTACCCACGCTATCCTCCTTGTTTCTGCTTCAGGGCCTTGCGTGTGCTCCTCACGATGCCTGCGGTGTTCTCTCCCTAGATATCTACATGGCTCACTGAATTACTTGCTTTAGGATTTTACCCCCAAATCATGTTCTTTCTCAGTGAGACCTTCCCTGACCATTAAAAAAAAATATCCCCCTGCTTTCTATGATTTTCTTTGCAGCACTTACTACCACTGAATAGAATATTTATATTACTTGTTTTGTTTTGGTCTGTTCCTGCACCAAATGGATGGTTAATGAGGGCAGGGAGTTTTACTTATTTGTTCACTGCTATATCCCAGTGTTAAGCACAGTGCTTGACACATAATGGGTGCATAATAAATATTTCTCAAGTGAATAACAGAAGTTATTTCATTAGCCCAATAAAACCACCTGCAGGGGCACAGAGGAGCTGTGTAGCATTCAGTTTAATCCTTGGTCAATCTAGATTCATTTATTTCCTATAGCTTCAGCCAATTAATGCTTACCTTTTCCCACTGGGCATCCATGGAGGCAGCATGTTGAAGTGATTAAGGGGTTGGGCTTGGCAGTCAGACCAAGGTCAAGTCTGATACTTACTTCTTACTGTGTGAGCTTCAGCAGATAATCTACTTCTCTGAACCTGAGTTTCTCAACTGAAATGACAGTTTCTATTTTGTAAAGTTATTGTGAGTATTCAATGGGGATTATCATTTATGTGAAGTATTTAGACAAATTCTTAGCCCATGGTGAGTTGTTGACTATTGGTTGCTATTTTTTTTTTTTTGTCAATAACAGTGTAACAGTATTATCCGCATCTTCTAGGAGTACGTAGAAAAAAAGCATAATTTTAACAGCCACTCTTTTTTTTTTGTTCTTTTTTTGAATTTGCTTAGAGTTGTTCCAAATATGTCTTTTGCTTTTAAATTTTGTTATTTTTGTCTGCTGTTTTGAAAGGTATGTAATTTTCCATTTCTCTACTGCTTTTCATTCTCTCCACCTTTTCTTTACATGAAGAAACATATCCCATGTATATCACTTTCTGGCCATGCATCATGACTACAGTCCTCATCTGTGCAATGGGGCTGAAAATCTCCACCCTGCCTACTTTGCAGAGATATTGAGCAGACAAATGGAAAAGATGGATATGAGAGGAAACCATAATGAGTTCTACAAATATCAGATCTGCCATTCATGTTTAATTATTATTATTATTATTTTTTACCTCTTCCTAGCAACGGTTGTTTTGGAATGCCCAGACAAGCCTTCCTGTTAACACCCATCCTGGGGAATTAGATGTAGCATGCACACAATGTGAACAGCTTGCTTTTCTGTCTCAGATTCTGGGGTGCTTATGATAGGTGCCTCCCTGAAGCCAAGATTGAGTTTATCTTTGGAGAAGCATTTATAAAATGCTGTATTGGAGTTTCCTGGTGGTGTAGTGGCTAGGCTTCGGCGTTATCAACGCTACAGCCTGTGTTTGATTCCCAGTCAGGGAACTACCCACGTAAAAAAAAAATGCTGTATTGAAGACGACTTTCAGTTCAGCACAATAATTTAATTTTTATTATTGATGTGACTTGAACTTGGAATTTTGGATCTTTTTTAGGCTTCTTAAAAGCTTGAAGGATTTTCAGCATTGTGAGGCCCCTAATTTACTATCTAGTCAGAAGTTTTTTGCATCAAGTAAACATACTGTAATTCCATTATTACAGTTCTCTGGAGAAATCAACTCTATCCTTGGTGCTGAACTGGAAAATTCATTAGCCAGGAGAGAGTGGTGGTGAATGCAGGCCCAGAGATGGCAGTTAGTGGGCAGGGAGTCAGAGTGGTTTTCTTTTCATCTCCTTTGTCTGTAGGGCCCTATGGAGTCGAGGACTTGAGCCCTCTGTTCCATTATGTTTAGAATATTACAATGGAAAACAAAATTAACCCTCTTGGAATTCAGCTAGTTCAGGATGGCAAATGGGTTTTTTTTCTATGTACCAATAGACAGGTGGTACTTGACTAAAGCAAGTTGTTAAGGATTTTTGAGTCCATATCCTTTTATTTAGCAATGTATATTGTACTTACCATGCACCAGGCATTTCCCAAAATCCTTCCATTTGTGTTAACTCACGTAATTATAGCAACAATGTGATGAGGCAGTTACCATGGACAGTCCCTTTTCTATAGATGAGGAAACTGAACTAACTTGCCCCAAATGGCATTCAAATGCAGGCAGTCAGATTATTTTAAACTCTAGCAGTACTGTAAAGTGCTTGGCCCAGAGTCTGACAAATGGTGAAAGCTGATAAACCTGGCTGGGGCAGACGCTGCTGTTATTACCAGCTGAGGTTGCCATAAATAATGCGTATTTCCCAGCACAAGAGATGTGTAAGTAGAATCTCCCCTAACCATCCCCTCCACCCTTTGCCTGGCTATACTACTCTATTCATTGTTTGGTCCCCCCTTAAAATTCCTCCAGGAGAGGCTTTGTCATCCTTTTGGTCCAAAATAGGTGCCCCTATTATCGTCTCATTGTATCTTTTGTTCCTCCTTTTCCACATTGGCCTCAATTTGCAGTATTAAATACGTATTTGTGTGATCATTTGTGTAACACCTGTCTCCCCCATCTGTCTGTGAGTTTGATGCTGTATCCTCAGAGCTTAGATAGTGAGCACTCCATTGGTAGATGAACAGGCTGGTTGGATACTTAAACAGGATACCCAGTGTTACCATTTTTCACACTGGGTCATGACTCTTTAGTCGCAGTGGTTCTCAACCTTCCTAATGCCGTGACCCTTTAATACAGTTCCGCATGATGTGGTGACCCCCAACCATAAAATTATTGGTAGCTGCTCTCTACACATGTGTGACTGATCCGCATAAGTACATTACGTGTTTTTGAATGGTCTTAGGCGACCCCTGTGAAAGGGTCATTCGACCCCAAAGGGGTCGCGACCCACAGGTTGAGAACCGCTGCCTTAGTGGGTCTTGAAATCTAATTCGTGGCTTTTAATAGCATTTAAAAATATGAAAAAAAAGCGTGTATTGGGGTACTTCACACATGGAAATGATATGTATTATTTTGTGAAGCTCATACTGTGGTGTATGTATAATGGCTTGTATGTAAATATATTTCTTTGCATTGTAGCTGAAGATTTTGCAAGCCCTGGTCTAAAGTGAATTCCCACATCAGACCAGGTGACCACTGAGGTCTCTCCTTGGTAATGGTGGGGGATCTATAAGCCAGGCAAGGGCATTTGGAGCCTGGGTCTAATTCCTCTCCATCTGATGCATTATATTTTTCAAGGCTATTTGATTGTGCCTGGATGCTTTAGAAGCGATTTTTCTCTTGTTCAATTAAACTCATGCTTGCTTTCAGTCTGCTAAATGAAGCCTTTGATCACAATTGAGAATTCACTGTTTCCACTGGTATTACAGCTCTAAATTTGCCCATTTCCAACAGCCACCGATTTTAATTGAAATGGAAGGACTATGGGGGATTTTTTGTTGGGGTTTAATTGTGTTTTTCTCCTTACATATTGCCAAAGTCTGGTCTCCTTTGAAGTGGAAACAGGGGATAGGGTTGGAGAACAATGTGACTGAGCTTTGCAGGGGGAGGGGGGGTTAGGGTGAGTGACAGGTGGTAGCATTTAAGAACGAATGTTTCCAAGATGGGATTGAACCAGAAAATGAACTGAATTTTATTTTACTTTTGTAAATTTATGTGTCTTGGTGGTAGATTAAGAAAATTCAAGGGCACACTCTGGTGTCGTCTTTGCTTTTGTCCCTAGAATCTTGATACTCAAAGTGTGGTTCATGAGCTAGCACATCAGCATTACTTTAGAACATGGTAGAAATACAGAATCTCAGGCCCTGCCCCATATCTTCTGCAACTGAGTCTGTACTTTTACAAGTTCTGTGGGTGATTCCTGAGCAGATTGCAGTTTGGTAAATGTGGTTCTGCAAGACCCAACGTATAGTTGGCATGAGAGGATGAATGATTGAACTTGTTCACAATTTTTTGGATGAAGCATGAGAATTTTGCTGCAGTCAGAACGTTAGGTTTGTGTGTGAGGGATGGAGAGAGACCAAGAGAGGGAGAGAGGGAGAGAGGAGAGAGAGTTTAATTTAAAGGAATTGGCTCACTTGATTTGGAGGCTTGTAAAGTCTAGACTTTGATGGGGGAAGCTAGCAGGCTGGAGACTGAGTTGCAGTTCTGCCCATTTCTGAAGGTGGTCTGCAGGCAAACCAGGAAGAGCTGATGCTGCAGCTTGCCTTAGTTTAAGCTGCCATAAGAGAATACTGTAGACTGGGTGACTTATAGACAATAGAAATTTGATCCTCACAGTCCCAGAGGCTGGAAGTCCAAGATCAGGGTGCCAGAATAGTCAAATTCTGGTAGGAGCCCTCTTCTGGGTTGCAGACTGCTAACTTCTCGTTGTGCCCTCACATGACAGACAGCAGAAACAGGAAGCAAGCTCTGCCCTGACTCTAAGAGCACTGATCCCATTCATGCGGGCTCTCCCGTCTTGATCTCTGCTATTCCTTATCACCACCTCTCAATGGCTCCCCGCTCTAATATGATCATATTGAGGGGTAGGATTTCAAGATGTGAATTTTGGGAGGACACAACATTTCAGTCCATTACACAGATGAGGTCCCAAGACAGTCTGCTGGCAGAATTCCCGGTTGCTTTGGGGAGGTCAGCCTTTGGTCCTATTCAGGCCTTCAGTGGATAGGATGAGGCCTACCTACATTATGCTTTACTCACCAATTTAAATATAAATTTCACCTAAAAGTACCCTCACGGAAACACCCAGAATAGTATTTAACCAAATATTGGCATTGTGGCCCAGGCAAGGTTACACATGAAACTAATAACCATCACAGTTGGGAAGACATTTGGGGGAAAGACAGGAAGAGTGACCATGTGAGGTCACCAGGAGACATGATTTCCAAAGATTTATTTTTTTCCATCAAAGGATCAGTGCCTGTATTCTGTACTTGGGATCCCCCCGCCCCAAAGCCTGATACCAGCTTAGATGGAAGAGCCAGGTCTTGGGAGGGGCAGTAGCCCTGCCCATCCTGGTCATGCCTTGTTGGCCTCTCCAGTTGGCTCCATGGCTCAGAGCCCTGGCTCTGGAGGAGGAACAGGCGCTCAGCCCCCTCTGTTACTTAGTAGCTTTGTAATCCTGGGCAAGCCTCTCACCTAACTCCAGGGCCTCCATTTTCTAATCTGTGAAAAAGGCATCACAGCGGCTCTTGGTCATGGAATTGTCAGCAGTGCGAAAGGAGGCAGTGGCTTACACGGAGCCTGGCACAGCGCATTTCATAAAGAATAGCTGCTTCTGTTGCTCTTGTTTTCTGCTACTGCTGTTTCCTTGAATTCTGATGTGTGCTCCCCTTACCTGGTTTAGGTCTTAAAATTACCATCTATAGGTTACATACCAAGGGGTGCCTCTTTGAAAAGCAAGACAGTTGGGTCAAAGTCTGGTATCCTTATAAACAGGTGGAGAGGTCATATTTTTATAATTGCTTTTGCACTATAATGAATCATTCCAAAGTGAGGGGGGAAATATACCCCTAATTTGGAAAGACTTATTTCCTGGTAAAATGCATTCTCCAAAGACTGGAAGTTCCAGCCTCGCTGGAATAGTGGCTGGAAAGAAATATATCGCTTGTTTCTTTCCCCAAACCCAGACTAGACATCTGTGTTTCTGCTCTCCTGTGTCTTTCCTGGCCCAGTTAGGTTCCCTCCTGCCCCGTATACTACATTTCAGTAGCTGGTTTCGTCCAATCCTCTCAGGCAGATAGCGGAAAGTGTTTTCAATTAGCAAGATCTCATTGCAGGAGGTGCTAAGCGACAGTTCTGCTGGAGCAGAGAAACTAATTGAACGTATGTGGCATGTTTACTGGAGGAGGAAGCACGTCACCAGGGTTTAGTGCTCCCATGCATGCTGGCCTTGGGCCACTCCAGCCATGAGCTCACAGTTTAACGACATCTAGTCTAGTTTCCCTTATGATACATAAATTCCCTTTGCGATGGCCTTGGTAGTGACCGTGTAGCTCCTTCTACACATACTAAGGGAGTGACTACCTCAGAAAGCAGCCCATTTCTCTGTTGGATTCCTCTGACTGTTAGACATTCAGAACTTCCTTTTTTGTTTTTCGGTTGAGTACAACTTTGGGCATGATCACGTTGCCTTGTCATATTTTTCTAAATTCTCATCATCATGGTCCTTACTCTTTAATGTCCTCTGTATCTCCATTTCTGCCCCCTCACAGAAGTTTTAAAAGACACGGAAATGCGAGTGGCAATGATGAATTTATTCATTTTTTCAGTTATTCACTATTCATTCAACAGACACTTATTAAGTGTCTAGGATAACATTTGCCAGACAGATATTCTCCTGCCTGGGAATAGAGCAACAGACTAGGTCCCTACTCTTGGGGACTTTAGCTAGTAGAGTAGACAGAGGACAAACAAATAAACCAACAAGATGATTACAGGGTGACAAAGGCTTTGAGAGAAATAAACGATGAGCAGTGATCATGAGAACTCTGTGTGTGTGTGTGTGTGTGTGTGTGTGAGAGAGAGAGAGAGAGAGAGAGAGAGAGAGAGAGAGAGAGATTGGGATTTATTTATTTATTTTTTCTGTAGATGAAGTTGTCAGGGAAGGCTTCTTGGGGAAGTGATATTTGAGCCTAAATCTAAGAGGAGGAAGTATGCTGTGCAAAGGATTGGGAGGGAACAGGAAGTGCAAAGACATTAGATTAGGATAGGAAGAACTAGGTGTGTTGGATGGACAGAAAGAGCCCATCAGGGCAGAAGTTTAGGGAACAAGGGAGAACATGGTTAAAGATGGCAATGGAGAGGGAGGCAGGGCCAGCTCTGAAAGTGCCAGCCTTGCAAATCAAGGAAAGGAGGTTGGATTTTATTCTAGCTGCAGCAGAAAGTCACTGGAGGATTCTAATGGGGTTTGGTGATATGATTTAACTTTTGTAAAGAGCACTCTAGTTATGTGTGGAGAACGAATTGCAGAGTGGAAAGGGAATAGTGGGAGAGTAAGTGAGGAGCTATCATAGTACTTAGATTATAGCCAAGAGGATGGATTTCAGCTACGTGTTTGGAAGCAGAAACACCAGGACTTAGTAATGAATTGGACACTGTGGGTGAAGAAAAGGGGGTCTTCTCTGTATCGCAGGGTCTCTGAAAAATATCAGAGAGGTATCTGTGTCATAGATCGAATGTTTTCTCCCCTCAAAATTTATATGTTGAAATACTAACCATCATTGTGCTGCTATCAGGACGTTGGGCCTTTGGGAGGTGATTAGGTCGTAATAGAAGAGCCCTCATGGGTGGAGTTAGTGTCTTATAAAAGAGACCCCAAAAATCTCCCTTGCCTGTTACAGCATGTGCGGTCATAGAGAGGAGATAAATTAGGAAGCAGACCCTCACCAGGCAGTGAATCTGCTGGCGTCTTAGTCTTGCACTCCTCAGCCTCTAGAACTGTGAGTAATATATGTTGTTGAAGCTATGTAGTCTATGGTATTTTTGCAGCTTGAACAGTCTAAAACAGTGAGAGGGAGAGAAGGAATCAGCTGTAATTGACAACCAATGAGAGCAGGGCATCCTATTCCTGGGGAAATTGCATTTTTCACCTGGAGGTGCTTAAAGATGTAGCAATTCTATGAATGAGTACACACAAGTTACCAGAAAGAGGTCTTAGAGACAAAGAACTATGTCATGAACAGATGAGTCAGTAGGGAATAGACAAAACTAAAGTCAACAAAACAAATTAATGGCAGAGCCAAAAGTAGAATTAAGTTCTCACATTCAGGCCTGTGCTCTTTCCATTAGCCCACTCTATATGAGGCTTCTTGGACTAGACTATTAAAGGTCATGAAAATGAGGCAACCAAGAGGCTCCTTGGTGCATTGATCATTTGATGGGAAAGGATTTGGAGAATGATAGAATAATTTTTCATCTGTTTTTTTCCTTTTTCTTAAACCCTCTATGGCATCCCATTGCACACTATACTCTAAGCTTTGCAAGGGTGGGAATGATTTCTGTGTACTCAACCACATGGCTCAGTCCGGGCAAATCTGAGGTACTCAGTAAATGCCTTCTGAATGAATGAACACATATTTCAGAAATTGGCAGCTTATTCACACACATTTTCTAAGAAGTCCCTTCTGTTGGTTAAATACTTATCTAATTTTGGGCTGGAATTATATCAAGAGTCTGTTTAAACCAAAGGTCAGATAGTTCTCCATTCTACACTAGTTGAGTGACCCTTGGAGACAAATATTTTTTAGGTCACACTTTGAAGAATGTTGGAAATTGGACAGTCAGAGAACTTGGAACAATATCAAACACTGTTAAAGGAACTGGGAATATTGAACCTGAAGTAGAGCCAAGACAGTTTTATATCCAAAGGGCTGTCTTATTAAAATGATCTGACTTCCTTTTTGGCTATTTCAGATTGTACAGGGAGGGCCACTGGCTCTAATTTTAGGAATAAAGAAATTCTCATTCGGAGTAAGGGTGAACAGAAAAGCACAGGCATTTGAAAATGAAATATAAGAGTTGTCCCCCAAAAATCCCACTATAAATGCCTCTATTTTTCGTTTTACATGGTTGGATACTTTCCAGACAGCCCATATACACATATGTGAATTTATTCTCTCTCTCTCTCTCTCTCAGTGGGAGTATATACCTAGTCTTCGTACTTTTGAGTTGCAATCCTGTAAGGTAGATGAGGTTGTCCACTTGTTCCCCCACAGTTCTAGAGGCCTCTTGATCACCAAACCCCCTAAATGGCACAGTATGTCTTTAAATATAACTGTACATTAGAGCCAAATGGAAGTCCAGAAAACCCCAGCTAGAACTGTAATGGTAGAAAGCATAGGAACTCTTGTTTTCCCAAGTGAGCTTAATTGTTTAAAAGCCAGTTGGCTTCCAGGGTCCTGATGCCACCTTTTTATTTCCCTACAAATGAAGTTCTTCTGCACCCTGTTCCTTGTCGGTGGGTCGCAGCCAAAAGCAAGCTCTGTCTACAAGTACCTTTCAGTGACAATTATAGTGGATATTGTTCCAAGTGCCATTGTTGCTGGAGCCAGGGGACCTGGTCGTGCGGTGAGTCATCCAGGTTGTGTTTGAGAGCAGCGACGATAGGAATATGAAAGCTGCTCTGACCACGCTTTCCTCCCTGGTGCTATCCTTGGGGGTGGGGTGGGGTGTGTGTTTGAAGAAGGCAGCCAGTTAAGTAATTGGAAATAAAAGGATGGGGTCCAGGATGTACTTGTTCCTTCGGAGCTTGGTGTGGTCACCAAATGGTTCATCCTTTTTTTTCTCTGGGTGCTTTGCATTTCATCTTGAGCACATTCGAAATCTGCTCCTTGGAAAGAAGCTGCCTGCCTGGGAGCAACTGCACTGAGGCAGAGAAGAGATTCACCATGTGTCTGTCTACCCAATTCATCCTCACTGTTTCTTAAGCTGCTCTCCCGAAAAGGCAGATACTCTTTATTCCAGCTTCTCTTGGTCTTGTTCAATTTATTTCTTAACTTATTCTCATCAATAAACAGGGCATAAATTGTAGGCTGAAATCTTTAAGTCCCTTCTAGGCAGTTCTCATCATGTCCATTCAGTGACAGGCAATTCCTCATTAGTGCTCACTAACTCTGAACCCTGAAAACATATTTATCTAAGTTACCATCTGTTCAGAGCTCCAAGCCCCAGGGTTTCTTTCTTCTGCCCTCTGAGAAGCTCTACTTGCCTTTCCCCAGGGATACCCATTTAATACTTTATCTCTGACCACAGTGCTTAGACTTCATGGACAACAAAGACCAAGAAGGTATTTATAGAACTCTATATATTACCTTATCTTTAAATTTTTAAGCATTTATTTTGATAACAGGACACATAAAACTAGGTAATTGGTACAATGACATTTATTATTTTATAAATGTTGGCTACCATGATAGCATAGTAGTAGGTTCTGGAGTCAGAACAGTTCAAATTTTAACTTAATCTTTTCCCATCCATGTGAATTTAAATAAGGTACCAGCCACTCTGAGCATCAGCAGCCTGATCTGTAGAATAGCACTATCAACAGTATCTTCCTCAAAGAGGGTTAAATGAGGTAATCTGTATCCAACATTTGGTATATAAGATATATGTAATACATGTCAGGTGTTAAGAAGCCATATATACCAGGGAAAAAGTACCTCCTTGTCATAAATCCTGGAGTAACTGAGTTGGAACAAGGGTTAAAGAAAACAAATTAATCATAGTGTTACTAATTATAAAGTGTCTTGTCTCTAAATATTTGACTGTTTATCTTTACTTCCATCTTTATACTGCCCTAGGTCTTTTCATAGCTACTGAGCCCCATCTGTTCTCATTTATATTCAGCTGCTATTCAGAAAATAAGTGTTAATTATCTCTTTAACACCTCACTGCTACTAATTCTGAGCATTCTTTGTTCTTGGTTCCTTTGGTTTATACCATCTGCCCAGGGTCTCATCCACTTGTCTTTGTTATCTCTTCTGTTGTTTTAGTGATTCTTGACTCTATTAAAAAATGTTTAAAATAATCTCCTTCCAACTATTATTTTTTGTATAGTTGATCCTTGAATAACATGGGTTTGAACTGCACAAATCCACTTATATGTGGATTATTTTCAATATGTAATGCTGTACATTTATTTTCTCCTCCTTATGATTTTAATAATGTTTTCTTTTCTCTAGCTTACTGTATTGTAAGAATATAGTATATAATACATATAACATACAAAACATGTGTTAATTGACTTTTTGTTATTGGTAAGTTTTCTAGTCAACAGTTAAGCATGGATGTGCTAAGAACAGCAATGTGGAAAGTGGACTGAATTGAAGAGAAAGGGAGACAGATAAGCCAGCTAAGAGCCTGTTGTCAAACTAGAGAAAAGAGAGAGATATGAAGACATCGAAGTCTGGGAGCATCTGAGCAGAGGAGATGTTGAAACCATGTATGTGAATGTCTGGGCCTCAGAGGCATCATTTCCATAGTTTATCAGTTCTATTTTGGTAAATATTCTACATGCACTTGAAAAGAATGTGTATTTTGCAGTTACTGGACATAGTGTGCTATGTATGTTAATTATGAGATATCATGTTGTTGACTTCGATATCCTTGTTAATTTTTTACCGGCTTAGTTTATCAGTTACTTGAGAGAGATGTATTATAATTTCCAACTATTATTGTGGATCTTTTATTTTTGTTAGCTTTTGCTTCATCTCTTTGGAAGATATATTTTATCCTCCGCCATAAAACTTTTGTGTCCTTATATATAAAGAGGGTGTTTTGTAAACACTATATAAATAGATTTTGCTATTTCATCCAGTTTGATAATCAATGTCTCTTAATTGGAATATTTAGTCAATTTACATTTAATTACTGAGATAGTTGAGTTTAATTACTCTCTTGCTATTTGTTTTCTATTTATCTTTTCTTTGTTCCTTTTTTTAGGTCAATCAGTTACTTTCATTGCTACTTTTTTCTATTACCTTTTTAATTAGCCATTGTTTTATTACTTCTGTAGTGGTTTCCCTAAAAATTATAATACATTACTCTTCCTGGGTCTATTTAGGCTGACCAGATGTATCACTTGTAATGGGACAGAAAACAATGGTACTGTTCCACTTTAAATGGTATGTACATATGGTCAGCCTAGTCTCACTGGGTTAGATTCAAGGTTACAGTAGGCTGAATATATGTACTATTTGAAACAGAATAGTGCCGTTGTTTCCTGTCCCGTTTCAAATGCTACATCTAGTTAACATATTTATTATAGACTCTCTCAGATTAATTCTTTTACCACTTCCCAAATGATAAAAAGACCTATAACAGTTTAACTCCCTTTACCTCTCATGTCTTTTTACCATTATTGTTATATATTTTATTTTATTTATAAAAGCCGGGGAAAATATATATTTATTTATTTACATACATATTTTTTTAAACCCACAAAAGAACTCACTTATCCTCTGTACTCCCTTTTCTAGTCTTCTATCAAACCTGCATTTCCCATTCTTAAGATTGGTTTTGGGAGGGGTTCCCTGGTGGTGTAGTGGCTAAGGCTTCGGCGCTCTCAATGCCGTGGCCTGGGTTCGATTCCCAGCCAGGGAAATACCCTCCCCCGCCCCCCCCCCAAAAAAAAAAAGAGATTAGTTTTGGTACTTTTCAGTTATAAAATTATGTTTGATTTTAAAATGAAGAATCCAAGTCTTTGGTAAATATCTACATTTTTATTTATTATTTGGAACATAGTCATCATGGTTCCTTTAGAATTCTTACTTTATGCCTTTACTACTTACACATTATCTGTGGGTCTGTTTCCATTGACCCCGTTTCCTCGATATTTTAGTCTTTTGGTCCTTTTTAAATTAAAGCATGATTTGTCATAATTTTTTTGTTTTGTTTGTTTTTAAATAATAATAACAACAATAATAATTATTATTATTTTGTTTTGGATGATGGATACTGTGGATAAAAAGTTGTAGAAGTTCTAGATGATGTTATGTTTCTCCAAAGAGTTTAAATTTTCTCCTACCAGATAGAGTACAGGTGAATCAACTTGATCTTGTCATAGGCTTTCTTAAGATTGACCTATTTTAATTTTGTCCTATTCCTAGGTTGTGGCTCTTATTCCTAGGGTATGACTCTTATGGTACCTTAGGATCTTTACAATGGCTTCTCTACCTGGATTAGACATGAACTCCAAACTCTATTTTTTGACACTGCACTGTGGATGGCTGAAGTATTTGCTCAGGTTTTTAGGCTTCCAGTTGTTTTTTTCTGCTGTATATCGTGGAGCCTTTCTCAGCAAATACATCTTAGGAAGTGATCAATAACTTGAGAAGAGTTTCTGCCCAGTGCCTAGGTTTTATTTTCTATGGGATTGCCCTCAGATTCCAACTGCTTTGTCTGCCCTGAATGGTGGCTTTTTTCTGTTTAGCCCAAGAAGGCTGCCATTTTCTTGTTGGACTCTATTGACCTACACCACAATTTGGAAAATACTCTCAGAGAAAAAAGCCAGAATGAGTAACCCCTTCTTAGAATCTCTCCAGAATCATAGCCCCTCATATTATGACTGCACTGATTGTTCTACAGTGGCTTCACATATTCTAAAAAACTTACTCTGTGCAGCTTTTATACTTGTTATATTTGGCAGGAGAGCTAATTCTGTAGACACTTAACATGGTAAGTCTCTGAAGTCTTTTACCTCAGTTTTAAGTGGAGAAATTAAAGTGGCGAAGTAATGTAAATTGCCCAAGGTCAAGTAGCTCGTAAATAGCAGAGTTGAGATTTAAACCTAAGTTGTTCTGATTCCCAAGCTTATGTTGCTATCTACTACATTTACTATATCCTTATCTTAATAGTGACTATGTATTGAGTGCCTTTTAGGAGCCAGGCAGTGGTAGTTGCTTTCCAAATACTACCTCTTTACTTTAGAAAAACCCTATAAAAAAGGAGATATTACCTGTATCTTACAGATGTAGAAACTCAACTCGGAGTTCACATCCCTTTTTCAAGGATATTGGGAACATAAATGACCATGTGTGAGTCTGTATCCAACTCTTGTGGGCTTCAAATCTCTTACTATCCACTGCCCTCATATTAGAAATTAATTAGATGTATGAATTTGGCCAATCACTTCTCTGAGTCCTGGCATTCTAATTTGTATAATGTAAATACTAATTATGTTTGAACTATCTAATAATATTGGTCTTGCAAAAGAGATCATGCATGAGAAGACTTAGGGTAAAGCCAGATGGCATTTCATAGACATGAGTGTTAATTGGCAGACAGTTTACCAACTCATGCTACAGTGATCTGAAAGTGGGTTTATATATGGGTTGTGGAAAAAAATATAGCCATAAATGCCTCTATTTTTTATATTACATGGTTGGATACTTTCTGGACAGCTTGTGTATTTCAGTGTCCTCTGCACACTGAAATTTCACTAATTTTGATTTTATTTGACTCAGTTTCAACAAATATGCATTCAGCAGCTACTATTTGCCTAGTACTCCAGGGGAGACAAATAAATGCTGGTTCAGCCTCTGTGTTCTGTGAGTCTACTACTTTCATTGTAGAAACAAAGATCACAGGCCTATGATTCGATAGTATAATAGAAACGAATAGATTAAGTACTATGTTAAGTAAGCACAGACAAGCAGTAAAACAAGTGGCGCATACACTTTTGTTTTGAGTGTTCAGGAAAGGTCAAAGAACTTTTAGAGGTCATACTTTACAGTTGTCCTGCCTGGATTAGAACCCCAAATCCATTGCTTACTGACTATATGACCTTTGGCAAGTTACTCACCCTTCTAAGCTTTGTTCTTCATTTGTAAAATGGAGATAATAATAGTACCTAATTAATATAATTATTGTGAGAAATTTATCCATGTGTACATTTAACATGATGCTTTCCTTAATACAGACTTTCTATAATTCTTATTACCAATTTAAAAATCATTGCTAACTGAGTTTCTTTGGAGATGACAAGATTTTATTTTAAGAGGTACCAAGAAACATTCTGCAAGGTGAACTTTTTTTGTGGAAAGACAAGAGCCCATTCTTCAGAGTGCTAATCAGAAATGGGCAGGAGAAAGAACAGCTAGAAATGTTTATGCCCACAATTTGCAAAAAAGTTTGTGGCTTCTTCCTTGTATTTGACACCAGTCTTCATATTCCCTTTGCTAAGCCTGGTATTATCATTTAAGGATTTGAGAGTTGATGAGGAAGAAGCAAGTAATGTTACTTTCCTAAAATTGTGTCATTTCTTCTCTGTTTCTAGTGGGCTCTTACAGAATCCTGCCATTCTTAAGTTCTTCCTTTCCTTGTCTTTCCTCTGATATTCCCATGTAATTGAATGTTGCCGGTTCTAGAGAGTTAGGTTCACTTACCTAAAGTTTTATTCATCCTTTTAAATCTATAGCTTATGGAGCAGCCATAAAAAAATGCCTATCTCCACATTTCCATTATGGTTAAAAGTTGGGTAACTTCAGCTTTCCCAAATGTGGAAGTCTTGTTCTCTTTCCCACCCCATGACTTTGGGGCCAGCTGTGTTGCCACCACATTGCAATGGCTTAGACCTTTGGTCCAGGTGTCCTCAGGAGTAAGTCAGGGCCCATGCTTGAGAAAAATCAGTGGGGACTCAATATTAGCGCGATTGCTTCCCTATCTCCTCTTCCTCTAATCCTTGTACTGGTGAATTATAATACAATTTAGAGACAACGTCCTCTTAATACTATTACTGACTGTGCTGTAAGGGTTAAAGCCCTTTCATAAGCAGTGATTTTGTGGGGTATGAAGAGTTGATAGGGTGATTGGGTGCCAGAGCTCTGTACCCGCTCCTCTCATCGTCAGGCGGCTTTGGGCTGACTCAGAGGCGGGGTTTCTCCTGTGTTCAAAGCCTGGCAGAGTAACTGATAAACCCAGGGTCAGGCCAACATAACAGCAAATTGAATTGGCAATTCTATGAGAAGCAGAAATGTTAGCAAAACAAATAAAACAGATGACCAAGAATCTCAAATTAACCTAAAAAAAGATCAGGGAAATAATTAAAAATATAAAGCAAAGCCAAGCAATAACAAAACAAAATGAGCAGAAATATGTGTGTAAATTACTGTCATTGTGGGAAACTGTGCAAGTATACAGAGATCTTGCTATATTATTTTTTACAACAGCATGTGTATCTATAGTCATCTCAATAAAACTTTCAATTAGAGGAAGAGTGAAGATCTCGTATTGAAAGGGTATGTAGAATGCCAAAGAAGAAATAAGAAAAATCCTGCACCTAGTAATATTATGGTGGTTTTTAAGAATAACAAAGACAAAGAAAAATCTGAAAATTTCCATAAAGGAAGAGATTACATTAGTATAAAGATTCTGATGACTTGTCAACAGAATCTTGGATGCAGGAACCATTGAGTATTTCTCTTATTAAAAAAGAGAGAGTGAGAGAATATGTCCTTGGTAGCTTAGAATTAAAGTCTAGGTAATGTCATATGACACGTGTGTGGAGGCAAAATCAAATAGTATGAGAATATGCTAAATTCTTTATTTCAAAGAACTTGATTTAAAAATTGGTCAAAGTTCAAGGAGAAATTGAGAAATACATCATCATCATGGGAGATTTGAATCTCCCTCTGCCTTGATTATTGATAAGAACACAAAAATATCAAAAGGGCATAGAAGATCAAAACTACCCAATTAATAAACTCAACATGATGGACATATAGATAAAATAAATATAGTGACATAAACAATGAGAATAAATTTTAAATTACATATTAAGCAAAGAATGTTCTAAATAATTATCTGTGGCATAATTACTCTTTTTATGATGATAAAACAGTCAAAATTAAAATAAATACTTTTTAGGAATATATACTGTTGTAATGACAGGGGAAGGACACACATGAAATTCACGATGATGGTTATTACCTTGAGTGGGAAGGGAGGCATGAGATGGAGTCTGTGTGGTTAGATGAAGAGTTTTGTCAAAATCCTAGCATTTATGGAGGGGTGAGAATTTATGAATGTTACTCACTAATTAAAAAGAACTACTTGAAGAATTAGCCATGTAATAAAAGCTGGCCATATATTCGCAATATATCTCATTTAAATTGCTTTGAGAGAAAGTGGTGCATACAGATAAATAGCAACTGCTCAGAGAAGTCAGAAAGTGCTTGCATTTGAGCTACTGCTTCAAGACTAAGCAGAAAGTTATCATGTATAAAAGAGGAAGATCATGCCATGCAGAGGGAGCAGCATAACCAAAGCATTAGAGCAGAAAATTTACCTGTTGGTGGATATTCCAGTAGTCCATACGGTTGTTAATAAGCGCCTGCCAGAGTGGAGGAAGTGGGAATGGAAAACATGAGATCATTGGGAAATAGAACTGATTTGATGACAAATTCAGGAGAATCATACTCAGCACTCCCCCTGTCACTTAGTGAACATGGCAGTAAAGGAACCTGTTGTTTCTGTTGCTGATTGTGGTGATGAAGGTGATGCTCAGCCTTTGGTGACAGAGGATATTGATAGTATTTTCTGAGATGACAAGAGAAGAAGAAAGAGATTTGTGAGATGGTTATGAATTGAGGTTGTTTCAGCTATGTTATGTTTCAGGCACAGTCAGTTCTGTTATAATGCGACATATGTGTTCCCAGATATCACTGTGTTATTCAAAATTGTGCAATAGAGCTTAAGAGAAAAGTTGGTAACACAAATTTGTCAGTGACATATTAAAGATGGGAACCTCACAAAAATGATAGCATAGTTTTATACATGTTAAATGTTAAGGAATACATAAAAACTGTAGTAAATATGGCACTTTACAAAATCCCTGAAGTTTTGCTTGTGGTGGTGAGCATAGGAAAGATGGCACTTGTGTGTTATTGTGAAGTGGACAGGGGGCTGTTGGAAATCGGAAGAAAGTTGTAACACTAGTTGTGAATGGATGTAGCTACACAGACGTGGTGAACCGAGGCAGTTGGTAGGTATTTGAGGTGATTTCGTATGTGCATTTTGTTACTTGCAGAGGAAATTATATGCATAAGCTAATGTGAAATTTGCATTATACTAAAATATATGGTAGACTGTCTATTAACCGGAACTCAAGAAGCTGGCAAAATCTTAAGCAACTGTCAGAAAACATTTTGCCAGTTTCTTGAGAGTGCCAGTTGCTTGAGTTCTGGCTAATAGAGAGTATACTTATATTTATTTGGCATCTACCAATCCCCATGAGTGCTGGTTAACTGAGAGTCTACTGTATATCATATACCCTAATTATCAATCAGATTGCAAGAAATTAGTTTTTCAAACAAGTGTTCCAACAGAACTGACTGTACCTTTGGGACATTCAGAGGAAATTAAGCAGAGACATAAGGCATGCCAAAAGTCTTTAATAACGACACGTTTCTTAACCCAGCAATGTCACCTTTAGGAATTTATTCTAGGGAAATATTCAGAGATACTGCTCATGAAGAAATAGCCCTTTTGAATTTGAAAAATTTGGAACAGGGTTAAGGTCAACAATATAGGACTGGTAACCTGGCCACGAAAGTTAAATAAATTTGTTGACCATAACAAAGTACTATGTAGTCATTAAAAGTCGATTTATAAAAGGACATATTCATATATCAAAAAGAAAATATTCATGGTAAGTTACCAAAATTTGAAATGATCACATTTTACAAGTCTTTGTATAGGGTAGCATTCTTGTAAAACCTTTAAATATATACAGGTATAACACAGATACTGAAAAGACATATTTTATTTAACATTATTTCTGATGGTGGGTTTGTGAATGTTTTATCTTTGTGATGTTCTGTTTTTCTTCCAATCTTGCAAAAGTAAATATACAATTTTTTTTTTAAAAAGGAAAATTATTGGCTCATTTAAACTAGAAAGGCACAGCTTGGTTTGATTCAGGTTATATCTTATATTTCTAGGACCCATCTTTCCCCTTAGCTTGCCCAGAGCACTTTCGTGGCCAGGTTACCTTTCCCTGCTTTATGAGAGTTGGAAGAAGGTTACTGGTTCATATTTAAAAGAAGACAGTCTGTGTATAGTTTTATGGTTAAAGGAAAATATACTAAATTTTTAAAAGGAATAAATAAGGATGCTATTGATGAAGCAGGCTTCTGGAAGTCAAAGATAGGAGAGGGTCCAGGACACCTGGAGAGAAGCCAGCCTGAGGTAGCAGGACACACACGTTTCCCCCTATACCAGCGGTTCTCAACCTGTGGGTCGCGACCCCTTTGGGGTTGAACAACCCTTTCACAGGGGTCACCTAAGACCATCGGAAAACACATATCAGATATTTACATTACGATTCATAACAGTAGCAACATTACAGTTATGAAGTAGCAACGAAAATAATTTTACGGGGGGTCACCACAACTTGAACTGTATTAAAGGGTTGCAGCATTAGTAAGGTTGAGAACCACTGCCCTATACCAAGAGGACTGTTGTGTGTGAATATGAATAGATTGCTGCATTACCTCCATCTGAATAGTCTCTGATCTCACAGAGATGGGATGGGCCTATGTATCCCATCCCAGCCTGATTACTATTCTAGTCAGGGATGTGTGTGGTATGTTTAACCTAAATCACCCTTTCTGGAAAATGTAATACTTTTTTTGTGTGTGTTTTACCTTTGGGGAAATCAAGTGAACATTATCTTTCAGCTATTGGAGTGTGATTACATTAAATCTAGCTGTAGCCTTCTCCAGCAGGGTGGTCTGTCTTTTCTGCATAATCTGTGGAGTGGCTATGATGATGTGCAGTAGGGAATGAACTGTGCTTAGCTCATGAGGAAGAGAGGACAGGTGCCATGGGTGGAAAGAGGTACTCCAGAGCCTGAAATTCTCCATCCAATGTGCTGATAATTTTGTGATAATTCAGAAAACCTATTAATATCATTGACATTAACTTAGGTTGACTGTACACTTTGCATGTGCTGGCAAATTCAAAGGGAGGGAGACAGTTCAGCTCGGGACATAGGATAGGCCTGGATGCAATGAAGTTTAACAGAATCAGTGTTTACAAGTGTTCGTCAGAGGGCAAAGTCACTTCAGGCAAGTCACTGCAGTGGCCCTTATGTGGTTTGTGGACTACCTGTACCCCCTTCTGACTCACTGGGGTGTTCAGATGCTGATTTTTGGGCTGTGGGATCTACTGAGTCAGAATCTGTGGGAGTGGCTTGGCATTTTAAGTACTCTTCCCCCAGTCCCCTTTATGCACGCTGAAGTGTATGTTTCTCTAGGGGAGGTTCTGAGAAGGTATGAGAATTGAGCTTGGTGTTGAAAGGCTGAGGGGAGTAAGGCCCATTCTTTTGGGCAGTGAGAAAAGCAGTTTGGGTGGAACCAATGGTAACAATGTGGGAATGTGGATGATAAAACTGAAAAGATCAATTTAGATGTAAGCATGAAAACCTAACAGTTCTCTACTTTAAAAAATGTGTTTGATGAGATATATATGAATTTGATATTTATATGCACAACACACTGTCATGAGCATGTGTAGTTTTTGATACTACCTCCCAACTCACCCTCTACCCAGCAAACACAAAACTTCCCTTTTTCAGGGAAATAAAAAAAATTAATGCCATACTCTTTTTATTTTTGTTCTGGTATTCATAAAAGAATTTAAGAAGCATGCAGACAACAACCCTTAGGGTTTTAAAACATTGCCATTTATACGGAAAATAAATTGACTAATTTAATATTTTCACAATTAAATTTATCTTAGATAATGAGTTTTGGGGTCCTTTTCCTAAGATATTCATTCTACTTCCATAAAAGTGAGAATGGTCTATGAAAAAATAGGCATAAATAAATCCTATCTTACATGGGTAGTTAATAAAACCTATGGTATTTACCAGTTTTGACTGGTGCCATTGATACGTGTTGGTGCGAAATCTGCTGTCATCACTTTGCTTTTGAAGTAGTAATGGCCCTGTTAATGCTATAAATGTTTTTTACAATATTCTTATCCATGTGTAATGAAGAGAGAGATAAACTTTATTCTCTTACCTATTTCTGCTGTGCTCCATATTAAAAATTATCTCACCTCCTCAGTTTAGGAGATTTTTTAGCCATTGGAAAATCCTGAAGTCCCCATATTGAGACTGCTGTGCAGAATTGCTGGAATGGGGAACAGCTCAATTGTGTCTATATCTGTATTATGCTCTTGTGACTTTGGGTTTGAGGCTCACATTCAAAACCATAGTGAATTTTTCACTGTCACTGGCAGCTTAACAGGGATGCGTATTCTCCTGCACATTCAGTGAGGTAGCTTTGGAAAATTAATCTAAATTGGCTTTACTCCTCTCATTTTCTGTTTTAAGGCACACTATCACAAACATTTAAATTAGGTGAAAGTTCATCAAGTTGTTCTTATAAGATAAGGTAACAAACAGAAATTTAATACTGTGGCTTAACTTGTGAGTAAAGCTCTAAAAAACGGAAGTCACTGTAAAACCAAATCCCTACCAATTTAGTAGTTCATAACTCACAAAATGAAGAATATGGGTAGAAGGCCATGAGTGATATGAAATCCCCACTTAGCTGGTTAAAAAGTCCACCTGCTTTTTCCTAACTTGAGAAAGTATATCAGGATGAGTCAATGATAGTAACTTTGTTATAAGGATACCCTTGAATTTCATCCTATAAGTAACTTGGCCTGAGATTTGGTATTCCTTATGTAAAATGAATATATTGTTTATAATCTTTAGTAGCTTAAGTGCTTTTTCATGTAATGATTCTGAGAACTAAGCCTGATAGTTGATGGATACTATACCCACAGAACTGTGGTATTTGACAAAGAGGGTGTCCCTTGCAGGGCTGTGATGTGATGAAACTGCTGTATAATCTTAAGATAGGCAAGATAACCTGGGGGTGAGGATGGAGCAGGGAGATCAATGAGAAGCTTATTCCCATAACCCAGGTTAAAAATGAAGCAGGTCTTCTTGGCTCTTGGGAGTGGGACTTGGGTAGAAGGGAGAGCTGAGAGAAATTGGTAAGACATCTTTGGAAGAGGCACGTAGGAGGACACATATGGCATCTGTAAGAGAGGAATGCTTTCTAGTGGCATCCTGTCTCCTGAGGGATGTTAAAAGAACAAATTGGGGCAGTAATGCACTCTGTGTGGCAGCAAATATTCAGGTTACCCTGGGGAGAAACATGAAAAACCTCTGTTTGCAGGGCTGACAAGTCATTTCCATCTCCCTGGGCTGAGCGAAAGCCCCAGCTGTGTGATTTCTTAGCCAATTATGGGAATTTCCACAGCAGATGCAGTGCACTTAATGCAAGGCCACAAATCTGGGGAAACTTTCTGCTTTGAAGATTTTCTTGTTTCATCCATGATTTCTCACTTACAGGGACATGTGGTGGTGGCGGGCAGACTCTAAGGCATCTTTCTCTTGCATTTCTGCCTTCATCCTGCTTCCTGAGAGGCAAGTGCCAGGCAACTCGATGGGTGCCGAGTGGGGCCCTGCAGCCAGGTCCCTGAGCTGGGTCAACAATAGATGGGGCTGACTAAGGCGGTGCAGGCGGCCTGTATTAGCTTTATTTGTTGGCTACTTGTCCCACTGAGGAAGGAGCCTGGATGGAGATTTGGGATTCCTTCATGTAAAGAGAAGTTGAGCAGGAAAAACTGGGCATATCATAAAAAGCTACTGAAATGCTAAAAAAGTGGTTCCAAGGGCCTTTGCCATTATTTTATTTCTAGTTTTGCCCAGTGACCACGTGGGCCTCTTGCCTTCAACTATGGGGGATAGTGACTCATGCCTCCCCACAGACTTTATTTGGGTTGTGATTTACTCAGATTGCTTGACCTGACTGTCTGTGGGTCTGAAATAATAAATTTTTATTTTTTTAAGCCACTAGGGTTGTTGTAATTTGTTACAACAGCCACAGGAAGTGAATACAAAGCTGTTTTTCTGTACATGGCTACATTAAGGGTCTGAGCCTCTAACTATGGGAAGTGTCACATGGTAAATTTGGGGAGAGTCGGAGGTACAGAAAAGATCTTGCCAAGGCTATAGTCTTCATAGAATCTGACACTTAGATTTGGAAGAAACAACTTTAGGTCATCTGGTGTCCATCCTTTATTCTACCCTTCCCTCTAACAATTGAGCACCAGCTATGAATCACTCTGCCAGGCACTGACTTTTGGCTTTTCCCTTTCCCAAAACACCTTCTTCCGTGTAAGTTTAACCCTTCTCATCTAGTCATGACCTTGAGTTTTTACTTCGTGGAGAAACCTCTTGAATAAGGAAATGTAAAAAATTTAGGCTGACAAGGCTAACTGAATTGGTAAGAAAACTTCCAGGCCTTTCCCACCTTCCCCCATCAACCACCAGTGGCTGACTTTCCATGGCTCTGAAATTGGATCAAATCAATAAAAAATACTGATTGAGCTGGAATCAACATCTTGCTAATGCAAGAACAGAAGGACACATAGCCTTGGGTAATGGGAAAATTCCAGGTTAAAACAGAGTCAACATGGGGACAATGGCCAATACTTTTTTCTTTAAAGAGGCTATTTTAATTGAAAGCATGTAGCCACATTGGTACAATTGAATCCAGGTCACCCAGGATCTGTGAATGTTAAAGGGCAGCAAGAAGGAAGGGGAAAAGGAGAGGCATGAAGGAGAGTGGGAGTTTCGCAATACACAAGGGAAAGCCCTTTGGATTTCTAGGATTGTCTTCTGTCTAACAGCAGGGCCAGCAGGGTTTTACTCACCAGGCTTAGCGGCTCATTCAGAAGCAGGAGGTATGTCTGCAAGGGAGATGCGTCTGCAAGGGAGATGCATCTGCAAACACACCAAATCCACCTAAAGTTTTTGGGTCAAAGTCTGAGGCAATAGTTTGGACTGAGTCTTGCTTAAACTAGCTTATGTGTTTTTCCCTCTGAGTCTTAGTTTTCTCATCTGCACAGTGAATGATTTGGATTAGAGAACTCTTAATTCTGTAGCACTAGAGCATTAAAAATAGTAGATCTGAAAGGGATATTAGAGATCACCTTGCCTCTTCCAGCTGTTTTATGTATCAAAAGAGTGAGGCCCAGCTTGTAGAAATGACTTACCAAAAGCCACACAGCAAGATTTTGCGGAAGCACAGATTAGAATCTAGAATCTGGGACTTCTGGTCCAGCTTCTTATCCTGTGGATTTTTAATTGAAAGGATTGACTCATGGATGGATTTCAGGGTTTCTCCAACCCCCCTGAATTTGTATGCCAAAATTTTATGAATGTCTCTACATTCTTTTTTAAAGAAAGAAAATCTTCAGTGCTCCCCAGAAATGATAAAGGACTTTTCATAAAGCCATCCATTAATTAATTCACACAGATGTATCGTGCCTCTGCTGCATGTCAGGCCATTTTCCGGGCCCTCAGGATGGAGCAGTAGATGTAGCAGGCAGACGCCCCTGCTCTCAAGGAACTTACGTTTTATAGGTAGGGATGATGGACAGTTAACAAGTAAAATGTATCATATGTAAGGTGCTGATAGGCATATGGAGAAAAATAAAGAAAGCACAAAGAGTGCAGGGACCACTTCTGCTGTATTTGAGTTGAAATTAAATTTTCCCTATGAGTGCCAAGAAACCTTGCCCTGAAAATGGGGAGCACACCACAATAAAGGGATGCAGCATGCTGTGCTACAGCCATTGTAAGAAGGGACAGATAGAGGCCGAGGCAGTGTCCTCAGAAAGCCCCTGATCTGCTCCCTTTGTGATTTTCAGCAATGCCTGTGCCAGGAAAGTGAGCAGTTTATCTTGCCGAACCACCTGAAGCTGATTGCCAGGCCATCATCCCTCACAGGCTTCCACATGCTGTCCACTGCTTGAGATAGTGATGATTTCCATGTCAGCATTATTCATGACTTATTACCCACTGCATCCCAAGGAGAAGGGAAGACAGGACCAGCAGGGAGGCAGCAACATCAGTTCATGGAGGGTTTGTGTTTGGGGACGAATCAAAGACGACCTTCCAGTGGTCTGTGCTGCTGCTTTTTCAAAGCATTTTGAGCTTGATTTGATCTTCACATGGTTCTGAGAGACATGCAGGTATGGTTCATCCCACTTTAAAGATTTATCTTCCAGTACACAGAGGGGTGTGGGGTTGTATGTCAGGTTAGAAGGATTAAAAGCCAGATTCTCTCGTCTCCTTATAAGAACCCTTCCTCTTCCCTCTACATTCTTGATTTCATCTCTGTCTCCTTTCTTTACCTTACATTCCACATTCAATCCAGCAGCCAATATTTCTTGGAAATAGTTCTAGAATCTGACTTCTCACCATCCCATCATTGTCTCTTGCATGGACTGTTGCAATAAACTGCAAACAGCCTCCCTGCTGTGACCCCCACCCCAACTCCTACTCCATCCTCCACTCAGCAGCCCATTAGCTAAGAGTGACTCTTTTAAATGCTCATCAAATCAAATTATTCTCTGTATAACCCCCTTAATCACCAAATAGCTTTACATTTCTCAAAATAATAGCCAAAGTTCTACCTTAGGCCCATAAGGCCCTATATTATCTTACCTCTTGCTACCATTTTCATCTAATTCCTCCCTCTTGCCCCCTTTGCTCCTCTGCTCATTGGCTTCTGCTGTTCCTTGAATTTGACAAATATATTGCCATTTGAGCCTTTTACTTGCTCTGCCCTCTATATGGAGTTCTTCCCCCACGTATTTTCATGACGTCTCCTTTACCTCATTCAAGTCTCTGCTCAGAGACTTGTCAGAGGCATCTCTCTATCATTCAGTATAAAACATTAGCTCCTCTTGCCACTCGTGCTTCATACTGCTTTCTTTTTCATGACAGCTTTTATCAGTACCTGGTGCTATGTAACAATGATTCATTTAGTTATTATCTCTCTCATGAAGGCAGTGACATTTCTTGATTCACTATTCAGGCCCCAATGCCACGTAGAGTGTCAGGCACATAGTAGGTACATTCCTTTGTTGAACAAATGAATGAAAGAATGAAAGCATTCCTCTAACCAAAAATATTTGTTGAGAATGTTCAATAATAATGATAATGATAACATCAGAGGCTGAATTGTATAGTTTGCTCTGGGTGCCATGTCAGCAAGAGTAGGATTTGGAAGGCCTTTGAAGAGGCTGTGGTAGTGGTTTAGGGAGGAGATGATGGTGTGAATTAGATAAAGTGGAGTAGCAGTGGAGATTGAGAGAAGCGACATAATTGAGATATATTTTGGAGGCAAAATCTAAAAAGTTTACAAATGAATTGGATGTAGGTGTTCAAAGAAAAAAGAGAATGACTCCCAGGTTAATGACTTGGAAAACTGAGTGGATGGTAGTACCACTTAATGAGATGGGGAAGACTTGGGGGGAACTGGATGGTGATGGAAAGTGAGGTCATGAGTTCTGCTTTGGACTGGTTATGTGCAAGGGGTTTATGAGAAAGACATTAAGTGGGCCTGTCAATTTGATATTAAATCCGCAGCTAGAGCTCAGAGCTGCGGGTGGAGTTTGAATGTTGTTCTCTTGTAGTGGCATTTAAAAGTCAGCATTTTTTTTCTTTTGGTGAAATTATTATACAACAAGTTGACAATGCACTGTAGAACTGTAAGCCTGAAACCTATGTAATCCTTGCTAACAGATGTCACCCCAATAAGTCTAACAATAAAAATGAATTAAAAAAAAAGTCAGCATTGTTTAAGATTTCCCAGGAAGGAAGAATATAGTTAAAAGGGGACTCATAACTAGGGCCATCAATACTAATAGGATAGGTAGAAAAGGAGGGACCTCACATAGTGGCAGTGATGGAATAATAATAGTATTGATGATAGTGATGATGATGGTGGTGATAGTGGTGCTGATGGCGTTCACTGAGTATGTAACTCATTCAAGGCACTGTTTTGTGTACTTTACATGGATTGCCTCATTTAATTCTCATATCAACCTCTTTACAGTTAACTGTATTTTCAGCTTATTGAGGTATAATAGACAAATGAACTTGCAAGATATTTAAAGTGTACATTGTGATGATTTGAGACATACACACACACACACACACACACACACACACACACACACAGTGAAAGGATTCTCCCCTTTGAGTTAATTAACACATCTATTACCTCACAAATTTATCTTTTCTTTTCTTTTTTGATGAGAACATTTATATTTTATTCTCTTAGCAAATTTCATTTACACAATACAGTGTTACCAATTATAGTCACCATGTTGTACTTTAGATCCTTAGACTGTGTTCATCTTAT
Source organism: Lyroderma lyra (assembly GCA_004026885.1). Classification (NCBI taxonomy): domain Eukaryota; kingdom Metazoa; phylum Chordata; class Mammalia; order Chiroptera; family Megadermatidae; genus Lyroderma; species Lyroderma lyra. Next base: position 301,496 of record PVJL010000316.1, on the reverse strand, counting down.
AACTGAAAGTTTGTACTCTTTTACCAACCTGTTCTTATTTTCTCCACCACTCTCTGCTTCTATGAGTTTGACTTTTTTTTTCTTCTTTTGTTCCACCATGCAGTATTTGTCTTTCTCTGTTTGGCTTATTTCACTTAGCATAATGCCCTCCAATTTTATCCGTGTTGTCACAGATGACAGGATTTTCTTCTTTGTAAAGGCTGAATAATATTCCATTATATGGGGGAAATTTAAGTTGTTTCTATACCGTGGCTATTGTGAATAATGCTTCTATGAACATGGGAGACACATATCTCTTAAAGATGCTAGCTTTGTTTCCTTTGGCTCTGTACCCCCAAGTGGCACTGCTGGATCAAATGGTAATTCTATTTTTAATTTCTTGAGGAACCTCTATATATTTTTCATAGTGACTGCACCAATTTACATTACGATCAACAGTGTACAGGAGTCCCCTTTTTCTCACATCCTTATTATAACTTCATTTTATAGATGAGGAAGGTACAAAAAAGGTTAAATAACTTGCTCAAATCTTACACCTAAAAAGTGAGGATGAGGTGTTAATAGGACCCAAGACTCTTGACTTCTATCCCAGGACTCTTGTCATACCACACAAAGGACAGAAGGAAGCTGGGCCCCTGTTCCCTGGAATCCTGAAGCCTACCGACATTGATGGCTCACTTGTAGAAGTTGGTAATATTACTGTGTCATTACCTCATGTCAGTGTATATATCACCAAAGACCTCATGGGTGGCAGAAATGTACTCACCTGGGAGGTGGTTACCTAGCCACTGTGGTGACAGTTACAGATGAGACACATTTTCTTAACAAATAAGAATCTAATGGATTAGGTCTTATCTAATTATGCATTCTGCATTAAGCTGCACCTCTCCCTGCCTGATGCTGCTGGCATAATTAAACTTAATGTACTTTTAATGATGTCTTCTTAACTCAAGCATTCACATGCGATTAGCATCAAATGGGGATGAGCTGTTGCTGGAGGAGGGTCTGTTCTCCATGATGCCCCCATAAGACTCAGGTTCAGATATGAATGTATCATGGACCTCAAGGTTTGCAAATGCTACTTTGGGGATGAAGGTGGCTTGTAATGCTAGTTACCCTAATTTAAGTCAACACAGTGATATCCTTTTCTACTTTGGCGTAAACTCCAAGTCTCAAGTCACTGAAACCAGTATGTGTTGTAAGTTTTATTCTGTTTTAGACTTAAGTTATTGGCTGGTTGATGGGTAAAGAAAACGTCAGGGAACCAATATATGAGAAAATGAGCGTTGTACTGGGAGTCAAGATGCCTGGGATCTAGCAAATAGCATCCCCTCCTTGAACTTTTCTTTAATCTGTAAAATGAGAGAGTTAAATGAGATGACATTTAGGATACTCTTCAGCTTTGGAGATTGTTATTTAAGTATTATCTCCTAACTTCTGATTTCTACTTACCTCTAGTCCATCTGTTTCATAACTTCAACTTATAAAACACAATCTCTGTTAGTTTCCTCATCAGAAATCTTTCATAACAGTAAAAACTACTAGTATTTATTATTTTACTGTATGCAAGGCACTTACGTTTGTTATCTCATTTCAAGAGCCCGGTGACATTTACTGTTTTGTCAATTTGAAGAGGAAACTGTAACTCAGATAAAAAGATTTTCCCAATTCTAACAGTTGGGAAATGGTGGAGGCCATTCTGTATTTATTCACGATGCCATGTCCTTTCTAAAATGCTTGCTGTTGACAGAAGGAAGTAGAAGCTGCGGCAGACATTTGTAGCCCTCATGATCTTGTCCCAGTTTAGATTTCTAGCATTATCTTTGCTCTTATACTCCATCTTCTGCCCTCTTCCATCACCCCACCGTGCTAGGTCCTTCACCGCTCCTCTCGTGACACTGATATGCAGACTGTACTTTTGCTCAGGCTTTTTCCTCTGCACTGTATCATTCTATCACAGCTTCAAGTACCAGTTTTGATTTTTGCCTCTGCCAAGATTCCTTTCCCAATCCCTCATGTTTCCCTCCCCTTGTTTTTAAAGCACTTCATTTCTATTGCTAATATAAGAAAGGCTTTGATGTGCCATATAATTAAGTTATTCATTTGTGTCTCTATTATGTAACTTGATTGTGAACTGCAGGGGACAAGGGTGTTCATTATGCCTCTCCTCTTCCTTCCCTGCACTCATGTATAATTCTGTGCTTATTACATAGTTGGCTCTGATGCAAGGATGATGTTCAGAAATATTTAACTGGTACGATATGTGCACTGACCCATGAGGATGTACTATGGCTGTACTGCAGTGTACATGTGCAACATCAACCCTACCCTAATGGGGACAAAGAGGATAGAAATAGCCAATGGAATGGCCAAATCAGGCTTGGGCAGACTTTTTCAGGGCAAGGGTTGCTTTTAATTTTCTCCAAGTGTCATGGTCCATTAGCTGTTTATTTTATTATTCAGGTGGTTATCCCAAAATTTCTTAGTGGTAAATCAGTGGAAGCAATCGAAGTATTGCCCAGCCCTGCACTAAACCAATATTAAATTGGCACTGATTTCTTGATAGATTCCTTCCACTTTACCATGGTGCCTCTAGAATGATCCACTGCACCCCCTGTTCCAAGATAATCTCCCTTCTAGGTTCATTCTCTCTCTCTCATATCTCTTCATTGGCTGGGCTTAGTTATGTGGCCACATCTAGGACCCATGCAAGGGATGGTGGAAACATGGCCTGGATATGTGCCTGAAACAAAGAGAAAATGGGTTTTGGTAAGCAGCTGTCAGAATCTACCACTTTTTTGAAAAGAGAAATCTAGACAGTAAGAAAGTTTTGCTTATTGATATGTATCAATATAAAAGATTTTGCTGTTTTCTAAAATATGGGAAATACTTATTTCCTACTCCTTCATATAGCTCATTTCATTTTTCTTGTTTAAGTTCAAGAATTTCAGAGGTGGAAGGACCCTAAAATTCATCACTCTTAATTTACAGCTGAGGCCCAGGGAGGTTTTTCTCAGAATACCTCAGTGTGTTGTTGTTGCCCTGTCACCTCACCCACAATGCAGAAGTAACATTAGTCAGAAACATTGGGATCTGTGTTCGGTAGTTAATGAGACACAAATTCAACAACTATTGAGAATTGTAGGCTGTTGGCATTGGAAGGGGATGTACACTGACCTTCACTCCAGGAGTCCTCTGCAGTCTCTAGAATAGCCATCTTAGTCCTATTCTTTGGGGGCACTCAAAACAAGTCCATTTCCTCTTTTATCTAACAACCCCTAGGACAGTGTGGTGGTTCTCAGGAAGGGTACTCTTGAGTTGTGGGGGTCCCACAAAAGGATCCCTGACTTTATTACCTTAGGCTAGAAGTAGGGTTGAGCCCAGGTTGGGTTATGACTGCTGTAAGTCCTTTCTTCTATAAAAATATTAAAAATTATATTTTGTAACTATATTATGTAGGTGAGTGTATTAATATTATATATTAAAAACATTTAGCCTAAAGTTTATTTTTTTAACTTTAGATTTTAAAAGAAATTAAACACACTTTTGTGGGCTCCTGAAAGGACTGTGGTCCCTTGACATTGCATCCACTGTGCTTAATGAATAAGTGTACCCTAGCCTGGGCTGAATTTTCCCACTGTCTCTATCAGAGATGTTAAAAGTAAAAAATATATATCTGAGAATTGATGGGATATGGTAACTGCAAATCCTAGATGAGAAAATTTAGGGTGTGAGAGAGTGACGTACAAGGATATTTGGTAGGTAAGTGACAGAGCCTGGACCCCTCTTTCCATATTGTATGCCTTTTACATCCATTTGTTCAGTCACACATTCCACTACAGCACAGCATCACAGGCCCTATTTGGTCCTCAGGGGTTGGGTAAAATTTATGTTCATTTTAGATGTGCCAACTTGGACTCAGAGGGATGGACACGGATGGGGTTTCTCCATACTCTTCTTGCTACAGAGAAAAAGAATGCAAGTTCTGTTATGTCACTTCCTGGTTCCAGCACTTTCTTGATCCTGGAATAATGAGACAACTTTTATTTTTTAAACATCTTGGATATTTACGACTCACGGCCAGGTTCAATGACTGCCTCACCCTCAATCAATAAAATGTGACAAAAAAGCCATCCAGCATAGTCACTACCTTGTGTTCACTCTACAAATAACTGCCATGTTAGGGTGGTGCATATGTACCATGCCATTATTACTGTTATTATTTCCACTTTACAGATGGGGAAACTGAGGCTCTGTGAGGCCTGGAGGTTTGAGCCCAGCCTGACCCCACGCCTCCAACTCTTCTCCCTCCCTTTTTCTGGCTTCCCTCCACCACTTTCCTTTTGAAACAGTTTTCCTTCTAGCTTTGATTCCCAAAATGAAAGGCACAGGAGATCATTCAGCAGTTGAATCAATTCCAATAAATCAGTCAGTGCTTGGTCACCAGGAAGGTTTAGAATTTCATTCATCACCCAAATCAGCAGGTCCTGAGTAATTGAAGAGAGCCAAGTTTATTTGTCTCCTGGCTACTGTGTGGTCAACTGCCCAGAGCCCTTTCAAACACCCAAATGCTCTCAGGCTTGGCTCCATCACTGGGTAGCACAGGATGGGATTTCTTTCCTTGAAGCCTCTCTGGTTGGTGATATATTAAAAAATGCATTTGAAAAGGAGACTTTTTATTTATAAGTCTATGCTAATTTTCAAGATAGTCAAGTATTATGGTAAAGCTATATAATGTATAAATATCCACAGCACATACAAAAAGGCCTGGAAGGATTCACATGGAAGTAGAACAGTGGTCTTTCCTGGAGAAGGGAGTGGGAATAGGCAACTCTAGTCTTTATGAGACATATTTCTATACAGTTTTTATTTTTTTTCCAGTGGACAGTTGCTTGTTTAATTAAAGAAATTAAACACCAAGAAATACTGTATTATGAAGAAAGGGATATGGTCTTGGGTAAAATCCTGTATCCTCTCTGGGTTCTGGTTTTCTCATTTACAAAATGAGAAATTAAATGATCTCTAATGACCCTGCCAAAGCACTAATATTCTCTAATTCTTTCTATTCTGTCTTATAAAGTGCAGCCTGTCACCCAGCAGATCACCAGCAAGGGCAGGAGACCACTGTAATTTGCTTTTCAAGAGTAAATAAAGTTATAGGCTCAATTTCTTTTGTCCCTAGAAGCCATGCAACATTGCATTTGGCTCATTCATTTCACTGATACTTACTGAGCATATACTGGGGGCCAGAGAGGATTCTAGGTATGGAGAGCTAAGCAGCAAACAAGAGTGATGAGGCCCTTGTATGTGCCAGAAACAAGATAGAAAACAAAGAGGAAGATAAAAAATATCAGTCATTACAGGTTAGAATAACTGGCATGAAGGAACCTACAGTGTATGGAGAGAGGGTGCTGACACCTGAAGGATGAGAATGAGCAGGTATGCAGTAGTCACAGGAAGGACATTCTGGGAGAAGGGGTAAGTGCAAAGGTCTGGAGGTGAGCAGGGCTCAGTGCATTGGAGGAAGAGAAAGGAAGCTGGTGAGGTTGTGGCACAGTGCGTGAGGGGGCGATGAGATGAGTGAGGTCAGAGGTGTTAGGCATGGGCCACGTCTTACAGAGTAACCATCTTGTGGGTCCAAAACTTAGAGTTTGTTTTAAGAGTAGTGAAGGTCAGCACAAGATTTTTAACACGAGAGTGATGTGCTCTAAGGAGGCTGTTATCAGTGGGGAATGGGAGAAGGAAAAGGACTTTTAATATATTTTGAAGTGGAGCTGACAGGTCTTCACAATGGAATACATGATGAGAATGGGGCAAGAAAGGAAGGCAGGAACAACACTGACCAGAGTCAAGGATGGGGGTGCTCAGATAGAAATGTTAATTTCATTTAGGTGTAGAGTCCCTGCTCCATGCTTAATGTTGAGGGGGAGGTGTAAGATGTGGCCCTGACCTCAGGAAGCTTAAAAGTGTAGACACAGCTACCTGGAAGAGGTGGTGAATATCCACATTCCTGCAAGTATGCAAGCAAGAGGCATGTGTTAGATAGTGACCATCCCACCCAGTTCCCAAGCTGTCTTAATTATGACAGTCCAAGATTCTATGAAATTGCACATAATTAATTCAACAGGTAGCCAATGATAATCCAGGGAGTCCTAGGCCGCTGCCACCATTCTTCACCTTTCCCTCCCTGGCACAGGCATGGCTGTGCCTTCATAATAAAATTAGAACAGCAGGCATGTAATATCTGTGGGTTTGGGGCAGCAAGTCTGGTCTGCCTGCAGTCTTCTGACTTGAATTTCACATATGCTTCTTGCCAATCTTGGTTCTGCTGCACTGGACTGGAGGGTGGGGCGTGGGGAGGCAGAGATGGCTCATCGTGTGGATGCCAGAGGCAGAGGGTGGTGAGAAGTGTGGGCTCTGGCAGAACACCAGCCGGTGGGGAAGGAGCAAGTGGTAAGACAGATGAAAAAAGAGCAAATGAATCGTACCCACTGGGAGGCTGATGTCACTCTGGGTGGGGTGGGGTATGACAAGTTGAAAGGAAATGTCACTGCAAACACCTGCCTCATGGGACCTAGGCAGGAAGTGCTTCTGCAGATTTGGCCATTTAATGAGTGTTGATTTCTGTGGCAAGGAGACAGGCAGCTGCATGTGGAGAATTTGAAAGCATAATCCTTCTGAGATATAGTCCTTGAATTGAGTATTATTAACTAATTAAGTAATTCGTTAATTTTATTGAGTACTTAATACATGCTAGGCTTGGTGAGATGGCGAAGTGGGAAAATTTCTGGGGCTGTAGGTAAAAGTCCTGGGTTGGCCTTGGGGGCAACCCATTAAATCCTCTAAGTCTCTGTTTTCTAATCTGTAAAATAGGGATATTAGTGCTTGCCCTGTGCTCCTCACAGTGTTAATTATAAGGCTAGAATGAGGCCACATGTTTGGCAAACATTTTGCTAATTGGCCTTGCAACAACCCTTTCTTTAGTGGGGATGGGAAAAAAGATAGGATAATGAGTAACCGATGTTCATTCTAAATCCACATCTGTAAAGAATGAACCAGGAGCTAGATTACAAGGTCACGATTCTGGGTTCTTAATGAAGATTCTGTGTTTTTCTTTCTCCAAGACTGGGATAATGGGAAATTTGGAGCTGGACAACTCTGACTTGAAAACTCGGCTCCACCAACTGGCAGTTCTGTGGGGCTGGGCAAATTGTTTAAGCTCTCTGAGGATCACTAGTGAAAACAAAGGTAATGATGCCTGCCTCTTAGACCATTTTTATGGGCATTGAGAGAGAGAGAGAGAGAGAGAGAGAATATGAATGAATATGTAATGCCATTAGGCATAGAAACTGGTTTATAGAAAGTTATATGCATCTGACTGAGACCTCTTGGTGCTTTAGAATAATCTCACAGTCTTCTGATGGATATTCTCTGTGTTTTTCATCATCATATAGAAGATAGAGGACATGCTTTTAGGGAAAGTGGCAGCACCATCTGTGTTTACATATCTCACAGAGGAACACAAAATGCTCTTGGTTAACTCCTTAAAAGGCATTCACTGCAGTTATCTGGAGGGCTCTCCTTGAGGCATTCTGGTGAGCAGAAAATTTCCCCACATCCTTAAGATTCTAACAAAAATATCTGTCCTGTCAGACCTCCCTACAGTGTGGCTCTGCCTGCAAACAATATTAGTTTCCTTCTTTTCAACCCTTTGCTTGTAGAGCCCCTGACCAATTATATCCTCAAATTAGTAAATAGATGCTTTTACTTTTTTTTCCCCTCCACATAAGAGGTATCACATGACCAGCAACTCATTCGATAGAGTATGAGATCATGAGTCAGGAACTTCATATTCCAGTCCTAGCTCCTCCACTTTTGCATATGTGACTTTGGACAAGTCTCTTTATTTCCCTAAGCCTCAAGTTTTAATTTATAAAATGGGAATGATAACCTCTATTCTGTCCACCATTCAGGACTTTGCTGTGGATCAAGACAGACCATAGTTATGGTAGAGCTTTGCAGCTGCAGAATTCTGTGGCAATGTGAAAGATGATTATTCCAGAGCAACCATCACTGTAAGTAAAAGAATCAAATATAGTGAGTAGAATTGTGTGTGTGAGCCAATAGGGTAGGAGTAGATTTTTCAGGGACTTTGGAAAGCACTAAACTGCTTGCTGCTTGGCTTTGTTGACCAGTGTATCATTTTTTTTCTTTATAAACACTCATTTATCTAGGAGAGTTTATCTCCCTCAGGTCCTCATGGAATTTATGCATTTAGTATGTTTCTTTCCGTCCAAGGCAGCACATTTAATGCAAAGTTATAGCCAACTGCAGGTGTTCAACCTCTGCTGCAGAACAAAAATCAAACATGAACGAGAAAAGTTTCCTTTCTCCCTGAAATGATTCAGAGGGAGAAGGGAGATGGGAGAGGGGTGAGGGGGCGGGGAGAGGGGAGAGACCCCTGCTAATACACTTTTTTCCAAAGGATGAAGAAAATAAAATATTATGGACAGAAATGAACCCCTTTGAGATGTTATTACACTTAACACCAAGTCTTTTTCAGAGAATTTTGTTATTTATGAATTAACACTGACAGTCCCACCCCCAACCCCCCACCCCTGTTCCACCAGGGAGGTAAGCAAAAACACACATTTTCTTGACAGTAGAGGAGAAAATGGAGGCTGACAGATGTTAGGCTGGTGACAGTGGTGCTTCAATACATGCAAATGGGTTTGGACAGGGAAAATTTGAATTTGGTCAAACCAGTTTGAGACTAGTGCCTAGCCATAGAAACAACTGGTTAGTGCCCAATTACTGACTTTCTTTTTCTTAATTAGTTATCTTGTGATTCCTAACTGGTCACTGGTTGGTGAATAAGGGTACTTAGGTTGTCAGAGATGGAACTCTAACTTAGAGTACCTTAGGCAAAAGAGGCAACTGGTTAACTCTCATCACAGGGAGGTCTGGGTAAAGGCTGGCTTTTGGAACTGGTTCCAGGGACTCAAATGACATCATGACTTTTTCTCTCCATCATGCATCTTGACTTGGGTGAGTTGGCTTTGTTCTCTCTACTGCAGAAAAAAATGTTCTCTCCATGACTCGGAAGATAGTCCATGGATACTTTTATTAAAAGCTTGGACTTAAAATATAAAGCCTCCTTCTCATTCAAACTATAGATTTAAAAAGTCCCAGACAAGGATTCTAATTGGCCTGACTTGGGTCACAAGATCATGTCTAGCCCATGATCTTGTGGCTAGGACAAAATAATTATAATTGCCTGGGCCAACAGTGTGGGGAGGGGGTTAGGTACTATGACTGGTAGCACAATCGGGACCACATGGTGGTAGGAGCAGCTCCCCCCCAAAAAGGGATGTCAGGGTTCTAAAACCCACATATGTCTACTACCAGTTAATGAATTGGTTTCTTTCTAATGGCTTTCCAATGACTGGGAAATTACTTTTTATATAATTGTTAAATGGTTTATAAGCAGTTCATTAAGCTGATTACTCAATCAAATTAAATTAACAGATTCTTCCCCCCCCCCTCACTAAATGAAGTTTTGTGTGAAAACAAGTTCTCTAGGTCAGCACACATTTTTTTGTAAGAAAAACCGAAATGAGTTTTTTATTCCCTGATAATAGTTTCCAGGCAAAATAAAGACAAGGATGATGAACTATTTTATTTGTCTAAAATATCTAGGTAATTAAGGTTTTTTAAAATTATTTTTTCTCCTATAATTGTTTGAATTACGGCATAATCATTCACTTTAAACTTCTATACAACCAACATGAGGCTTCTCTGTCGAGTAACCAATTTCTTATGTCTCTTTATGGCTACTTTTAGGAATGTACATGAAAACAAGGACTTCCTAATTGTAAAAATCATGACATTTGCCTTCAATATCCTCTAATTTTTTATTCTAAATTCTTTGCTTACTCCCCTGTGTACCTACTCCATCCATCAAGTGCCTCTTTACTATTTGTATTGAATGCGATGATCAAGAAGACAACTTGTAACAGTCATTTAAATCAGGTTTGAATTTGGCAGATATTTTTCCCCACCATTTATGAAGAAACTTAACTTTGTGGAATCAAAGGATTTGTCCTGGATAAGAAATTTTGGGAATATAGTACACATCAAGGAAATGTTTTAGGTTGGGGGACATTTTTTTTTCTTTTTCAATTACAGTTGACATACTATATTATATTAGTTTCAGGTGTACCACATAGTGATTAGACATTTATATACCTTATGAAGTGATCACCCCAGTATGTCTAGTAGCCGTCTGACACCAAATATATTTATTATAATATTACTGACTCATTCCCTGTGGTATACTTTACACTGTTGTGAGTATTTTTATAACTGGCACTTGGTATTTCTTAACCCCTTTCACCTTTTTCAGGTTGGGGGAAAATTTATTTTGGGGGTAGTTTTGAAGTCCTATCATCTAGGCATTTGCCTATTTATTTAGATTTGAGACTAGATTTGATTGCGGTTTTCAGCTGCCTCAACCTAAAAATCTTTTCCTAGATCATGGTCTAGTTTATCCAGGTCCACATAAGTATCTCTACAGGGTTAAAAAACAAAAAAACAAAAAAACCCCCCAAACTTTTGAGTTTTGAGGTTGAATGTAGGAGGATCTCTGGACTTTGAGCCAGGAGAGCTAGCTTCTAATTAGTCTAAGTTTAACTAGAAAATTACATGACCCTGGGCAAGTCATTTATTCTCCAGGGCCTTAAGTTCACTCATTTATAAAATGTAGTTGGATTAAATTATTTGATGATTTCTAAGGTCCCTAACAACCATTATGAACTTTCTGAGTTCTCATTCATTTATGTAAAATAATTTATTCAGTGGAAATGCAGTTCTCTCTCCCCAAGGATATGTGAGCATGAAGTTAGACAGTCTTATGTATTAATAAAATACCCAGCCCAGAGCAAATGTTCAGTAACTGGCAGTGGTAATACTTGTGATAATGCTATTAATTATTATACTACGTATTTCCTGTGACTTGGTGTTTATGGACTGAATTTGCATGCTGTGTTCTTTGTTGGTAATAGCAGCCTAACAGTAATAATAGTCCACACACACACACATATGTATGTACAATCCTTAGTTACATCCAAGGATTCCCTTGCCATGTGATACTTATAAGATACTATTGTCAGCATTTCCCATGAGTCAAAAGGTCTACAGTCCTTTAGGAACTGAGGCAAGTGCTTTACCATAGCAGGAGTGGTGAGTATGTTGCAAAGCAGCTGTCCTTCCTCATCTTGTGCTCATGACTTGGTTTATGAACCTCCCATGGTTCTCTTTTATAGGGTATATACACTGGGCCTAACATCCGTCTTATCATGGTATCTTTGGTATGACACTTATTGGTATCCACTGGTTCTTTCTCTGGTGCCTTTTTAAAAATATTCAAACAAGTGCCATGCACAGGTGGCAGGTCTGTACCCTTCTTGGGCTTTGTACTGGAATCTGTCATGAGGACAGACGATCTGTTATGAGACTGTGTAACATAAGATCTGTTATGAGACTGTGTTACAGGAATACACAAATTATAGGTGGCTAAAGCTCTGTTTCTACTTCTGAGCCTCAGTTTGCTCAGGTATAAAATTGGGATGGTAATTCTGCCAAAGGGTTACTGCCATGATGATTAAATGAGAAGAGTGAAATGCCTGGCATAGTGTCTGGAACATTAGCAGATGCCTAAAATAACTTTTCCCCTCTAAACTCAATGCATGATATCTGGATGAATTTCTTCCTCAGGCCCTCCAAAGCCTTAACTCCCTATTTTGTGATGGGTTGATAACTCCCCCTGCCCAGTCTAGTCTCTTGTTCACAGATTTCCTTGGCCAATTACATTGGGTACTTGCCCTTTCCCAAATAGGCCCTGCCTCTTCTGAAGCCTCCATGCCGTGGCTTGTTCTGTTTCACCTTCTTTGAATGTGTTTTTCTCTCACAGTGTAATGCCTTCATACCCTCAAGGCAACACACAAATGTAATCACCTCCTACCCTTATTTCTCCAGGTAGAAATGATCTCTGTCTCCTTTGGACATCAAAGAGCATTCTACTTCTCTCATTCATCAAGTTATTCAATGAATATTGATTGAGGATCTGTTATGCACCAGGCATTGTGCTTGGGGCAGACAAGGTCCCTGGTCTGGTGACTGTGTATTCTAGATGGGGAGGGGCAGACAATAAGCAGGTAAACAAGATATTATTAGGTGGTGATGAGTAATGTGACACTGAGTGACTTCAGAGCTAATTTGGATAGGGCTGAGAGGGAAGGCTCCTCTGGGGGCATTACATCTTCAGCTGAGACATAGATAATGAGGAGCCAGACTCACAAAGATCTGGTTAAAGATGGTTTCAATATAAGGAAACAGCACATGCAAGGGCCTTGAGATGGAACTAAGTGTGGCATGTTTGAGGAACAGGCCAGAAACTGGGATAGCTGGAAAATCATGATCAAGGGAGGAAGGGCATGAAGTGCCATCTGTTCAGAATTCCCCTTTTAGAGGCTGAACAGAAGGTAACGAGAGGCATGTGGAAGACTGGACCCAGACACTTAACCTTTATTTCTATTTACCGTTGAACTTGTGTTATACTGTTGGTGTTTGTGTCTTATTTTTCCTTCCTATCAACTATGTGAGAGACACAACTATCACTTGTCTCCCTATTCCCCAGGACATCTATCTGTGGACATGGGTGCTCATTATCTGTGTTTGTTAGAAGGAAGAGTGTCTATTTTGGGATAAAAAGGAAGCTCATTCAGTCTTTCGGGGGTGGGGGTGGGGTGGGTGGGGAATGGGTAAGGCTGACCTGTAGGTCTCTCAGCTGGATGTGACTGCAGAGTCATCTGCCAGGAGATACCAGGCAGAGTGCAAACCACTTCTGCAGGCAGAGCCCACTGGCTGTCTCCTAAGCCAGGGCTATTGGCTCTGTCTGGCTGCCTGATTGAATCCATAGCCTTGGCTTCTCTAGCCTGTCTAGCTTTATACTGTGGGCCAAACTCTTCTCACCTCGCCCTAAACTCAGCTTCTTCCTTGCCTCAATGTAACTGTTCATCTTCTCTGATGGTTCACCTGATTGAGGATCCTTGCCCTTTTCCTATTCAGACTTGTCCTGCTATTACCCACCTCCCAACATTGCTGCTGGGATGCTATAATATAATTATAGAAATCAGGGTTTCTCAACCTCAGCACTATTGACATTTTAGGCTGAGTAATTCTTTGTTGTGGGAGGCTGCCCTGCGTGTTTTAGGATGTTTAGCAGCATCCCTGGATCTCTACCCATTAAATGCCAGTGGCATTCTCTAACCCCAGTTGTAATAACAAAAAATATCTCCAGGCATTGCCAGAAGTCCCACGGGGCACAAAATTGCCTCTGGTTGGGAACCACTGACATAGCTATAGCCAGGAGAAAACTTAGAGATCAATTAGATTACCCCCACTTCTCTCATTTCACCAATTATGTCACTGAGGCCCAGAGTAGGAAAATGAGTTGCCCAAGGTTAAACTACAAATTGACAGTGATATAGGGAATAGACTTCATGCTTTAAATCTCAGTTCAGTGCTTTTCCTTAGCATGGTGAAATCTCCCAGGAGGTAGTCAAGTAAAGTGGAAGGGTAGTGACTTTGGAGACAGACAGACTTGGCTTAATATCTAGCCAGATCATTGGTTGGCTACGTGACCTTGGGTCCCGAACCTCTCTGAGCTTTCATTTCCTCTCATGTAAAATGGGGGTGTTAAATCCCACCTTGCAGGATTGTTTGGAGGATTAAATGGAAGGTAAATGAAATCCTAGCACAATATTGACAAGTTTGAGTTTCACCAGTAGGACTCAGAGTGCCCAGTGAGAGATGAGGCTGTAGGCAGTGCTTTCCGAAGGACTGTGTTAAAAGAGCAGGTCTTGGGATTTGGTGTCTGTGATGGAAACAGCCAAGTAATTTTCCAGTTTGGATTGGAAAATAACTTGTTGTGTCGGAGGCTGACTCATTTGACAAAGTCCTTCCCCACCCCTTTCCTAAGGAGGTACCTCTGATGATTATGTCTTATCTCCAATGTCCTGTGTCTCTATCTTACCCTAGCAAAATGTTATTACAATCATGCTGGAAGGGTAAAGGAGCATTTAGAGCCCCAGTTGGGGACTGTATCTTTTCCTTCTCTTTTATTCTATGAATATGATGGCATTTTCTCCCTTGGGACTGTGGATATTTGACTGCCATCAGGTAACTAACCTGACTGAGGTGTAGGTGAAGTATCCCTAATATAGTGCTTTGTAGTTTTCAAGGATGTTTTTATGAGCATTTTCCTTGATCGTTTTCATGGCCCAACTATAGTGGTTCCCAATCTTGGCTGCACATTTTAATGACATGAGAGTTGAAAACAAAACAAAATAGCAACAACAAAACAATGGCAACTATGCTTGCACTCAAACTGTATTTGGAGATGTACCTTGGGCCTTGATGATTTTGTTTGAAGTTCTCTAGGTGATTCCATTGTGCAGTTAGGGTAAAAAACACCACCTTTTTTCATCAGGTGCCCCATTTCTCTTATGAGGAAAATGAGGCAAAGCGTAGTTAATTTTCTTGTCCAAGGTTGGAAAGAAGGAGGAGGAGAATCCAGGTATGGTGAACCCTAATCTGTGGTCCTTTCCATGATTGCACATTGCTTCTCTACTCATGTTGTGATATTGGAAAAGTAGCTTCTTATTCAAGAACCTCAGTTTTCTTATCTGTAAAGTGGGATAGTAGTGAACCTCCATTGACATTCTTTCCTAGAGAGAATATTAGCATTTAGTAAGCAAGGAACTTGCTACCTTGTCTCTAAGTTGATTTTTGACATTATTTCAGTGGAAAATATTTATGTCCATTTCTGTAGCCTTGCTGACCCCCTCTTAGTACCTATCAGAGTGTTACTGATCAGATAATCTGAATAGGGCTATAAAAGATGCAAGAAAAGGGAATATTACAGGATATATATTTCAACTTTCACACCTGTGGCGTATTCTTGATAGGGGCAGTATTAGACCCCAGGAGCAGTTTAGTACTACTATGGGAAATTTTGACCATTAGGGATTCCTTTCTTTAGCTGAGCCTGGGCCCATTGTCCTGTAACCTCAAGAACTGATCCTCATCTTGTTCACACAGAAAGATAGCTCCCAATACAGTGCTGAGGATCCTTCTCCACGCTGAATCGGTTATTGTGCAGAGGACCTCCTTTTCAGTCCCCTCCCCATCTTGCTTGCTGCCTCCTTGCCTGAATCTCTTTGAAAGGAGCTAAAAGGAACTATTTCTCCTCTTTTCCATTTTTTTTTTTTGTAATCCTGTCTGGATTTCTCGTGCCCCAAGAGGATACAGGTTGGCTTTCTCAAAGGTATGACAAGTGTAGCTTTAACCGTTCCATTTGCAGTTACTTTGGTCTGACAGGAAGATCAAGAACTGTTTGTTATTTTCCTGTCTATCATGCATCACAGCCTGGTTATCAGAGAGATGATTAATATAAAGGCTATGGATTTAAGCAGACCCAGTTCAAATTCTAGCTTTGTCATTCATAGGACTTAGAGTCAGTTATCTCTTTAAGTCTGAGTTCCTCAGCTCTAAGGTTCTGCCTTAGAGGTCCATTGTCATATGTAGTAGGTACGAAGTGTGCTTAACATGTGTTCAGTACATGGTAATGTGTGCCTTTATAGCCATTATGATTATTATCCCAACTATTTGATGGTAAGGTAACAGAGATCACTATTCTCTACCTGTCAGTTGGTGTTAAGTGTTTCTTTATTCAGCCTTAGATGCTGGAGATGACTACATGTGGGTGTGGATGATGACTGGAGCTTTATACAAATCTGCTAGTTTCTTTTCTTTCCCCCACTCCTTTCTATCATGGTAGTTGCTGCCTGAGAAACCAGTGTTAGAGCTTTATTCATTTATTTTAGGCTTCTGACCCCCTGTTAATATGCAGAGTTTCTTGAGAAAGAAACCACTTGAAACTGTTCTTAACCATCAATATCTAAGTGTAAAAAAGTGTAAGATGCTTTGCAGAAAGCCCATCTTACCTGAATGAAAGAAAAGCTTTCAGGCAAGAATGAGGATCATGTAATCTGAGGACCAAGACTACGTACTTATAAGCCCAGTCTAGATAGGATTTGGTTGTGACTGTGCACATCACAGATATACCTGAATTACAGTTTGGGGATGTCTGGGAAACATTCCCTGTGAGCCATCCAGTTCCCTAGGGATACTGTGACCACTGCAAGTCAAACCCTGCTCCTTATGCAATTGAAACTGTAGCCCTTGAAAACCAAATACCACTCTTTGTTTTTTGTTTTGTTTTGTTATCCTATTTGGTTCAATAACTCACAATGATCTAGTTCAGCTGAAATGACTTGTTTGAAAGTTGTTTCTGATTGATTCATAGTGGCCATCTTTAAAAAATATACTGGACTTAGACTCAGCAATGAGGAAATAACATAACCTCTAGAGCTCTGGCTTCAGAAATGGCACAAAAATGGAATGGACAAATATGAAAAGTAGATAATGGATCCACAGTGATTTAATTCTCGGTGATATTTTCATTTTATGCAAATACCAAAAGGAAAAAAAAAACTGACTACTTGGGGGTGGGGTGGGGGAACAAAACAGGAACGAAAAAATATTTAGTGTTTGATCAAGCAAAAATCCTTTCACACATCTGCCAAGAGAGTTAAAAAAAATATAGATGTTAAATAAAAGGCCCAGGTACCAAAGAGCAAAATTTAATGAAATCTAGAACTGTTGAGTATGGATTCTTGTTGAGAAAAACGTCAATCTCTGTCAGAGTTTTCCCATTGCTATATTTTTAAGAAAAGTGTAGTAAAAATACGTAACACAAGTTAACTTTTTTTCTTGCTTTTGTTTTCCCCCGTCACTCCGCCATTGATGAAAACCACCTTCCAGTGGAGTCTTGGGCCCCCACAAAGCATAGACCCTCATTTCTAGCATAGATGGCCTCGCCCTGTCAGATCAGGTTACTGGTGAGCTCAGTAGCTGGAGAGGCGTCTTACCAGGCCAAAGGCAAAAGGTCGTTGAAGCATGTTGATGGTAGAGGGTTTTTTCCAACTCCTCTGAAATGCAGATTCCCTAATGGTTGGCCATATCTGATTCTGCAGTGGTAGGTTAAGGGCTAAGAAGAATCTGATGAGAGGGCAAGGGCTCAGAAGGATATCAACTGGCAGTAGTGCAAAGTGGTAGTCTATCTTGAGGGTCCTGCTTCACGTACCATGCCCACATTGACACGTGAGACACTGAACACCACCACTTGAGTTAAAAGGGTGAAGAGTTTGATTCTGGGATGGTTCTTTGCTATTGATGACAGGAGAATGGGAGGGACATAGAGATGGTGAGTATCCACTGAGAGAATCCACAGATGCAGCCAGTCATGCTGTACCTACTTGTAGGCAGGCCCCAAAACTGTTAGTTTGCCAATTGCTAATGATAACCCCTAGCAGAGAAAACTGGATAGAAGTAGGGGGTAAGGGAACAAGCCAGAATATGGTTATCAATAAAAGCTAATGACACATGGCACACACTGAATCATGCACCTGGGAGAGTGGCTGCTGGAGAGCTGGAAGCCAGTTGCACCAAGAATGAGAGTTGGGATCTCCCAAGAAAACCATGTGCCAGAAACTCCCCCTCCCAACCAAAGTTGCAGCTAGCTTGGACTTTTCACCTGTCACCTCTCCAGTCTTGCTTTCGTTCAATTTTATAGTCACAATCCTGGGTGTATTGATTTTGGTTATTGGAATATAGTATCTCCATCTGTCTTATCCAGGGGCAAGGTCTACCTCCTTGGGTTAGAAGTTGGGGTCAAGGGGTCTGAAGGACCCCAGTGTCATTATCAACTTAATCCATATCCCTTTTCTCCTTCAAATATTTCAGCCTTGGGTATTTTACTTTCTAAAGATGACAGATGCTATCTGGCCACATGCTATTAATAACACTTTCACATGGACATAAAAACCCAGGTTTTCTGGGTCAGCAAAACCCTAAGCTTCATATTCCATCTCTCAAACGTAGGTGAGGGCACACCGTAGAAGGTGCTATTGCTTGTGGGCATCGATGAAGCTTCCTCTTCCAAAATTCTTTCACCACCTTTCTTTCATACTTAGCTTGCATAGCATTTCCCCCCATATCAGAGGCTCTGAAAAGGAAGAGCGTCTACTCCACAATGGGGCTCCTTCTCAGATGTTAAGCAAATAAAAAGTGAGAATCGTGGGTGATAGGTCCCTGGCTGTCAGCTGTCCCCAAGTCTCTACTTGGTTCAGGAGGCCAATGACCCTTCAGCCACCAGAGTGCCTTTGGGCTTGAGCATAGTCAGAAGAACATACTCCTCAGAGCTGAGGTTAGCTTTGTGAAGAAATATAACCATTCCACCTAAGGCCTATAAGATTGCTCTCACACATTAAAGCAAGCTTTATCTAAGTCTCCAGCAATAATTTCATGAGTCCTCCTCTAAGTGTACACCTGACTTTGCCCTCTCCGCCATCCACAGTCTGAGTTGCTTTTCACACGTATTCTCAACTAAATCAGTGCCTAGGCAGTAGTACCCTGTCTGGGGAAGGCAGCTCACTCCTTCAACAACCTCCATCTTCATCCAGGGCTTGGGGCCCAGGAATGAAGGGCAACTTGGAGCGCTCCCAGGGCAAATTAGTTTGAAGGTTGTTTTTTTTCCTTTTGCTTGCTTTTAAGGTGGAACAAATTTTGAATCTTCAATCTGAACACTGAAGAGGGGTGGGTAAGGAGTTGTGAATAAGAAGTGAGGAAAAGGAAGTCACCTAACAGAACCTGCAAACCATGAATATGTATTAGTAAGAAAAAAACCTCACATGGTAAGACACATTAACAACCGAATTAAAAGAAAATAGTACAGTTTCCTCGTCAGTGTTTCTGGAGACTCCATTTTCAGAGACACGAGCTCTGTTAGACAGGGTTATTCTCCCCTTATTGCAGTACAGTGTTACTTATCATCCTTACTGAGCCAAAACAGAAGGGTGAGAGAACACCAAAAAAGGAAAAAGGACAGCAGAATGGTTTTCAGTTCTTCAGGAAAATCTGTTGAATCATCCGTTTTGTGGTCATTGTTAGTGGTGGTTGCGTGTTTTTTTGTTGTTTTTGGCACTGAAGGGTCTGGGATGGGGCTGGGGGCGCTTGCGCCTGTTCCCCAAGGGGTCTCCTTCTGCTCCAGTTATAACCCTGTGGCTCCCAAAGGCATCCCTGAACTGTGGCTCATGCAGGGCATTGATTGCATGGACTTGGGGAAGTCATGGCTGACCACACGTCCATTCTCTCCACTGCCACCACCGCTGGCTGCGGCCCCGCTGTTTCGGGGGAGCGTCGATGTCCGTATGGCTTCGTTGATGGATTGCTGTGGGATCAAACAGAAACCCTTTTCAGGAGGACCAGGGGTTCTTCCCCGGGTCCTTGGCAATGATTGGCAAAGAGAACAAATCAATGCTGGATTTAAAATGTCACTCCCGTCCTCTTCCCAGTCCAACTGCTTTCCTAACCTCTAATGCTGCTCTTGACTTGCCATGAACTGCATGGCTCTGGACCAGTCTGATTCCCTCTCTGGACCTCATGTCCTCTCTGTTGATTGAGGTGTGCTGGAGTGGGTGATCTCTAAGATCCTTTCTGGTTCTTTTATTCTCAGTATAGTTCCATGATCGTATTGATGACAGTCATGGTAGCAACATGAACCAAGTGGATAAGCTCTGGAAATGGGGTTTAGGAAACTTAAATTTTAGTTCTGGTTCTGATACCAACTAGTTGTGTGACCCTGTACTTATCTCCTTACTGTTCTAGAACTTTTAAATCTCCATGTTTATAAAATGTATTTATGTACCTACAGACTTTTATTACCCAAAGTGATGCCACTGTGTAAAAAAATTATTCAAAATATATAAAAAAAATAAGGGTATGTTGCTATTGGGTTACAATTAAAAACTACCTTTGATTTACTTTAGGGAAAATACTATCCCACCTCTAGTAGCATGTGTTAAAGGAATGTAGGATTCATTTAAATAATAAATTAGACAAAATGTAATCGGAAAGTGGCATGTGCTAAAGAAAATGAGAATGCATTACAAAGATCATTATCTGTGTCTCTACCACTTCCTATCAGCACCTATTACCTGCATCTGTCTTCTTTTTAAACCTGCAATGCTAAATTAACATTTCAGGTCATTACTAATAAACTTGTGATTTCTAGAATGTTGGCATTTTATATATGAAATGGACTGCAACAATCAACTCCAGGACCAGATGAGTGAGGTAGAGGAATTAATGGTTACTTATTTTCACCTACAAAATGTTGAAAAGCAAATAAATTTGTTTGTGGGTGTAAAATACGGAATCTTCTATAGATTAGCTTGAATTGTCTATCTTCTATGATTTTTCTGTGCCACACCCCTTTAATTAAAAAAAAAGTTTAAAGTTCATACTGATCACCACATTTCCATTACATATAGAGTCAAAACTTTGAAGTCGAAAGCAATACTAAAAATGACTAGATCACTAGTTCTTCAGCTCAGCTGCACATTGGAATCACTTGAGGAGTTTTCAAAAAAAAAATCAAAACAAAACACTGAAGCCTGAGACCTTACCCCAGAGATATTTATCATATTTTGCTGTGTATAATGTGCTTCTGTGTATGATGTGCACCCATGTTTTTGGTTCAGGGGAAAAAAAATCTTTCATGTTAATTTTTAATTTAAATTTTTGTTTCTATTTAGGTACTTGTTTTCTGTATTATAAAGGAATTTTAGCATTTATTTTTAATATTATTTTGCATATGGATATCATTATTGATTTCCATAGTTACACTTTTAACTCATAAGCTTAAAAGAATTAAAAATATTTATATAGGTATAGAATTAGTACTACCTGTGTATAATGTGCATCATGATTTTCCCCTCACAAATTTGGGCAAAAAAATGCTCAGTATATATGGCAAAATATGGTATTTATTAGGTGTCGTGTGTGGCCTGGACATCTGGAGTTTTAGAAACGCCCCAGGTGATTCTAATATGGAAGCAAGGTTGAAATACACTGGTCTAGTTTATTTCATTCACTTTATGAGAGAAACTGCCTGACTTGTTTAAGGGTACAGTTATGTGGTCTAGTGCCAAAGTGGATGACCTTTTAACTGTGGTTCTTCCTCCTATAGCTAAGCTGTCATGAGCTGATGTCATTCCTTCTCTTGCCTCTGGAAATGTGGTTCTCCCTGCTCTATCCTTGACATGCCAGCCATTCTTAAAGCTCATTCATAGAGTTGTTTTGAAATTGATACTCAGGGAGTAAAAAGTCTTGCCTCAAAGTCCCTCGAACTGGCTCTTCAGAGACTCATTTCTCTAACAGTGATTATATCCTAACCTCTCAGCCACCTGCTTTTTGAAGAAAAGTCTGCCCAGCCTCTGCACATCATAGAACACCCTAATAGAAGCCCAAACCTCAGTAATGAACTCATTCTAGCACTTGTGCTAAGAGCCAAGGTGACTGCCTGCTGTGGTGGATGCACCTCCTGCAATACCAAGTCTCTCAGCTGTTCATTAATTACATGGAATGTGCAAAACCTCAATTGCTGTGGCTTAAATATGGTTCTTATTTGCACCATCATGTACAGTTACGAAGGTCAGAGGCTCTCCTGGGGGTGGAAAGGCTGGGGATTATTTTCCTTTGGGAGCAAGGTGGTAAATAATAAAGACCTTGGTAGTCCTTCCCATCACCTAAGAACACAGATTCTCATCCATTTTCCCAGACCAAAGGAAGGGATAGAAGATCTGATAATATTTAATTTGGAGTTTGTCTTAGCTTATATATTTTTGCTACTATATGACAAATGAAATTATACTCAGATGTTCTGGTTACCTGAATCCCTTTCTGAGTCCCCAATTCTCCTGTGCCCTAGTCTCCCTGGCATTCTTCCTATTTTTGAGCAAGAGTTCTGGTCTTTGGGTCTCTGACACTTGTGCATCCTTTGCTGCAACTCTCTTCCTCTGGTTAATTCCTTTTATACTTCAGTTCTGTTAAACATCACTTTCTCAGGGAAGCCTTTTGACCTGCCTCAGCCTCCTATTTCCTGATCAGGACTGGGCACTTTTCTTCATAACACTCATTGAACATCTGTATTTACTTATTTTCTGTCTTCTCCATCAAACTCTCAGTGTTGTGAGAGCAGAAGCTGTGTCTGTTGTTTTCCTGACTGTATCACCAGTGCTGAGCAATGCCTAGCATATGGTGGTGCTCAGTATGTCTTTGTGGAAGAAATACTGGCAGGATGCCCTTCTCGTCTTTCCCTGTGACACTTGCCCTGTGTTTTGCTCATGTTGACATCAAAGGGGAAAGGAACTCAACAATGCATAGCAGAAGATAACATACCATAGGTGACCTCAACAACTGGGCCAGGTCAACCTAAGGATAAGTGCTGCATATTAAGGATTCTAAGGATTCTTATCTTAATCTGAAGGTTGTGACTTCAGTGGTGAAGGTTAGCACCATCTAGTTTTAAGAAGATATCTTTAGTCACCCTGGTATGACTACCTAGCACTGACTATAATGAGTGGGATATGGTAATGCTATATGGAGGGTTGGATGTTCAATAGGTTTCCTGCTTGGTGGATACCTGGTCTCATCAGATTTTATGAGTACAAACAGATGGGGTCAGACTAACCTTGGATGATGTTTGTGCTTCCAGGCTGGGTGGTTTTAATGATTGTATTTGCCTAACCTAACAGGACCTTCCTCCCATGCCTCACTTTATCCCCAAAGAGACTTTTTCTTCCAGATATAATTCCACATTAATTTTAGTAGTTCTTAGGCTGATGTTTTAGATGGAATAGGCAAAGAAAACTCTGTGTAGATTCTAGGAGGCGTTGTTGTACCCAGCCATGGTCCTTGGAGGTCTGCATTGAATTTAAGGTCTGAGGCCCATGCTTTTGCTATGCTTGGTCCTTGGACCCAGTAGTGGGTGAGCTAGTCAAGGGTAAGATTGAAGTGTTTCTAGGATCTCTGGGCAAGTGCCATCATACTACCATCTCTTAACTGTTCCTGTTATTATATCTTGGGGAAGTTGCCTTTTAAATGGGCCCTGTGGGACAGAAGACAGGAAGAGGCATTAGCCTGCACAGAGGCACATAGGAGGGAAGCATGAGGTGGGGGGCTGGAGTATTAAGAATGTAAGGAGAGCAGATTGCCTGGGAGGGGAAAGTAGGCTGGAGCCTGGCGGAGAAATGCTGAATGCCAAGATGGAAGATTTGAATGCCAAGACAAAAGGCCCTCCTCCCCCAACTCCCAGTCCCTGTGTACAGAACTGAATACAGAGTTTCCAAATAGGGGAAGCACATTTCCAGCAATGTTGTCTTCAAGAGTGACCCTGGAGGTATGTAGAGGGCTGATGGCCCACGGCAGGGAGGGGCAAGCCAGGAGGCTATGGCCGTGATCCAACAGTGGGGCTGCTGAACTTGGGAGCAATTAAACATTGTAAAATGGGCATATTAGGGTGCATTCTAGGACAGCAAATCCTACCAATGAACCTCTTTGTCTAGTCAAGCCAAAGTAGCATAGCTCAGAGTGACTATGCTTCTCTCCACTTCCGTTGGTCTGAGTCCCACTTGACCTTCCTCTTAATTTCTGCCTCTTCCCAGAAGCATTGTCTAATTTCTTTTCCCTCCATATTGCTATAGGCCTTCCTATCTATACCATGGGTTGCTTCACTGAGTAATTGTTTTGTGTCATTTGCTAAACATGCTGAAGGTCACAATTTGCATCTCATCCTCTCTACCTCCTCAAGATGTGTTACTCACATGAATAACAATATTTTCTTATTGAATCTAAATGATGAAATGTGAATTGTCTTGAAGGTCATTTAATCTAACTCCTTTGGATACCTGAATCTGTATCCTTGTCAAGAGTCATTCAGCCTCTACTTGTTGCCTAGCCTCCAGTGACAGATACTTGCTACTTACTGGGACAGTCCATCCTATCTTTAGGTATCTCTGAAAGAAAAGTAGACCTCCCTTACTGTGTTAACATCTGTTCTCCATAGCTTTTATTCATTATTCTTCTTGTATACTTTGGGACCCCACAGAACTGTTTTCTTTTCCACCTGAAAAGTCTTCTTATTTGTATAGACAGCTCTCGTTCTCTGTAATTCGTCTCTTTGTTGCTTTCAGCTGTATTTGATGTGGTTTGGGGGTCATCTAATTAATCTGCTTACCCTTCCCTGTACATGATCCTCTTTGCCAAAGTCTGTCTCATAATATGATTGTTAAGAAAAAACCTAATTCACTATCCATGGCAAGATCATCCATTTTGCAGAGGGTGACACCCTCTTCCCTATATTGGGAGATAGACTTCTGTTAATGCAACCTCAGCAACAATCCAACTTTGTTAGTGTTTGCTCTTGCCTCCTACTGTGTTCACTGTCTATTTCAACTCCTAGCTTTTAATCTCACCACCCCATCTTTGGCTGATGCAGTTGTTTTCTTGAGCTTTATGTTTACTGTCTTCCTTTCTTCCCATCTTCCTTCCATTCTCACAGCTGCTTCTTTCCCTATCACTTCCTTATAACATCTTTGTGCCCCCTGCCTTGGGCTGACCTCAACCTCCTGTCACCCCCACCCTTTCTAGTAGAGGGAAACCCAGCTGTATCATAGAACAGGTTAGGAAAATGGCCTGGGAAGACGATGCCACCTTCATCCGCTTGGACTCGCTACGGGATTTGTAGCAGAACTCGATTAAGGCAACCAGCATGGCTAGTCCAAGTCCTCCGATCAGGATGTAGAACACGCCTGCCACATTGCTGAGGCTCAGAGCACTTGTCTTGTCCTGAGAAGAGGAGGGGGAATGGGGGAGGGGAAAAGAGGAAAGTGAGCCAAGAGCCTAGAGACCATCTAAGTAACAGCATTTTTGCACACATACACTCAATCCCATCACCCTCTTTAACATTTATATTAGTCGGAAAGACCTTTTATTATTCACTGACAAAGTATTAAATATTCCCCAGAAAAAAGTGTGCTGTGTATGTGTGTATAACAATTTTCCAGGCATCCCTGATTATTTTTAGTTTGTAATTACATTCCCCCACTCTCTAGTGCCTGTTCTGGATGGTGGTTGTGGGGATGCCAGAAAAAATTCAGGGCAGCTTCTACCAAAATCTGCACCCTTGAGCTTATTCTAGTGTTTCAGAAAACTGTCCCTTCCTTTTTAGCTCACTTCCTGCCTTCCATCCCCTCTGTTGCTCAGCAACGCATTTGCCTTGCTATTGTTTGTTTCTGAGCATTTTCCTGAGAGGTGGTATTTAAGATGAACTGCCCTAGATGTGCATGTGATTTCAATTTAATAAGACAGTTATTTTACATGTAATAAAGACCTACCAATGTATACCTTGAACTTAACTGCTCTGAGTCCTAATTTAGGTAAAACAACCTGTGGGAACTTGGATTAATAAAAAGGTGCTAATAATTATGTTTAATTGGTGTCATTTTTCTGTTGGAGATCCTTGCTAAAAAACACTGTAGGCAGACACCAATGACTGAATTTAGAAGTCTCTTTTGCCTGCGGTACAGGGTCTTGCACTGGTTTTGGATGAGGAGGGTCATGGAGCAGGGTGCTCAATTCCTAGTACCTATATGTCCAGTAGCAGGTGGACAGAGCTCATTTTTGTGGAGCCTGAGAAAGGCCATCAGTCTGGTGAGATGATCCCTGAGTTCTGTCACCTCTAGTAGGGTTCAAAATGGGATCTGAGGGATGACATCTTCCCAAGTGGTGAGACCATCCAAATAAAACTAGTGATCATGTAGGAGGTAATGACTCAGGGAGATGGGAAAATGCTCAGTGAAATTCTTGACCACAGACAAGAGAACATCTTTAAATCTTGAAAGAATAACATCCCCAAATGTCATGGTGGCTCTCCCACTCTTGTTTATATTATTTGCTCAGGTAGAATTAAAATGAAATGCATGCCTCAGCTGGCATAGCACACACCATGGTTGGTTGGTCAGTGGCACTGGAAAGGATATAGCTTTTACATCTCTCTACATGTTCTTTTTCAGTTGGGGATTTAGACAAGCAAAGGGTGAACTGTCTTGCTTTAGGGACTTTTTTGACATCCGCTATTAGAATCTTGGCATATGGAGAGGGGTCTGTTACTGACCAAGTCACTAACCTCTGCCCTAGTTCTACTCGGTGCATTGTACAGGATTCAGCAGGCTGAGCTTGGGGACTGCAGCTGGCAAGTAGCAGCATGCATTTCCTACCCAGAAGTAGCCTGGTCCAGCAGAGCTGGAAGATTATCTAAAGCACATCCCTTTGGTGGCTTCCTATATTGCTAAAGCAGATGGCCCTTGATTATGACTTATACTGGGCAAGGCATATTTTGGCTTTGGAAGTAGTGGAAATGATTATTTAAAGCAGTAGAACTTCTCTTGCTCTGGTATAATGGCCTGATAAGGAAATGTGCAAAAATGAGTTTGGTGTTTGGTTTAAGAGTTGGTTGAACAAGTAAATTCCCACTTGGCATGATTTTTTAGAACACTCAAAATGTTCCCGTTTGTTGTTCAGAGGTCTGTAATTCTGCTTCCGTAATTTAGCGTTCTTGGAGGAATTATGGTTCGTAGAAGTTCCTTTAAAACTTCTCTGTTATAGATAGGGCTAGGGGTGTGATGGGGAGGCATGTTAATGAATTGTCAGACAGTGATGCTCAGAGGGAGTGGATGGGGAACAGGCCTGGGGGAAGGAGGCAGAAAAGAGACAGAGAGGAAAGCAGTGAGTCCTACTGACTTTACAAGCTGACCAGCCTTTTGATAGCTGAAGTGCACCTTGCATCCTTCATCACCAAGGCTATTTCTCTTTCTTTCCTCATGGTTTTTTCAAGTTTATCTTGGTTGTAAATTGCCTTCAAGGATAGGGGAGTGGTGGGCATCTTTTTTTTTATGTAACTGTCTTCAAAAAATCCTAAGAAGGCATCTGCTTCCCTAACCATAGAAAGTGGAGTGCCCAATTCTGGTGTATCTGAGAAGGAAGTAGGGAGGTATTCATGTGAAAGTGGCAAGTAGGGGGCACATTCTGTGTAACTGCAGAAGGAGGAAGATCCAGTGACTGAGCATATGATTATGTCTGGAGCTGGACAATTTAGAGGGAGGTTTCTGGCCCATGGAGATGGCAGTATATGTGTATGGGGAGGGGGACACGTCCCATGTAAACAAAGAGGGCAGCCAGAGGACATGGGCACTGCCACCTCTTGTAGGACACAGTGTCATTGATCCTTCCTTATGCCAACACAGTTCTTTAGTAGCAGGAGTCAGGCAAGACTCTGGAATCCAGGGCCCCTAGGCCCTATCACTAGTATCACAAAGCAAACTTAGATGTAGCAAAACTGCCTAAAGTTGGCACACTTTGATAAGCTATGAAATGAAATGCTGGTGTTAGTGTCTTCTTAGCCCACATAATCGAGAAGTTTACATGTAGGCAAGGTTTTACGATTTCCCTTAGGTATGCCATTAGCTTTCTGATAGCACCGAATTTAGTTCTTTGAAAGAAGGCCAAGGCCTTCTGTTCAGTTGCCCTTACTGGCTCTCTCTGACTCACTCTGCTGGAATATGATGGGACATCCTGGAGCAGGGACAAAAATCCCTTTTTTAAGGACCAGGGCTCTGATTCCTCATCTGGTTGATAGCGTCTCTGCAAAAGGCGACATCCTCGCAGACTTGAGTACAGTCAGCAATGTTCATGTTTCATGAGCAAGCTATAATCTTTTTCGCTATGACCAGGGAGAGGAGAAAGATGGAATTTGAGTTTTTTGAGCACCTCTCTGGAGGACCCCCTTGTCCTCCCATCCCACAGCAGCTGCGTTCTCAGAAGCCAGGCAGCTTGTTGGTGGGAGTGAAAAAGTCACAACTTGTCTCCCACCAGGAGGAGGAAAAGAGAGTGACAGTCCTGAGAAGACTGACAGTTGAAGAGAAAAACAAAAATTCCATCTTTCAGAATTGTTGGGTCTGTTAGGATGACAAGCCCTGCCCCTACCTTCATCTGTTCTTATTTGATTTGCCACTTCCCTCATGTGAAAGGAGGTTTTTTTCTTTTTCATATTTTTCCTTGCTCTTCCCACATAATGGGGGACTGTCCCAGAATCCTTCTGAGTCAACAGCCCTTCCAAGAACGTGGGGCTGGCTCAAATCTTTGTGAGGAGGTTTGAGCAGGCCTGAGGTAGAGACACTTGAAGCTTTTCAAAATGGCTGAAGTAGAAAGTTCTAGGGAGAAGCCAAGGCCTTCGGTCATCACACCAGTCCCTCCCATGGAGACTGTCCTGCCCGTACGGCCTATGAAATAAGGACCAGTCTTCTCCAAATGCTCCCATTCTTTGTTTTCTTCCTGGTGAGAGGGTGAACTCCTACAAGGCCTAGGCTGCCACTTCTGCTGCTCTCTGCCTTCCATGGGCAGAGACGAACGCCACTCGTTTTCTGTTGTACACACAGCTGGAGTTGTCAGGGCTGCTGCAGTCCTTCCGCCTGCTGAATCTGTCACCTGGCTGACTTTTAGAGCCCTGAGAAAAGTCTAACACCTCTTCCACTTACCAGCCATTCTGCTGTAGTGGGCTTTCTCTCGTGCTTTTCTGACAGTTATAATTTTGGCCTATGAACCATTTTTCTGAGTGGTTGGTTATTTCCTGGGAGTGAAGCCTGAGTGGTTGGTTGGCTCACTCACTAGCTAGGACCAAAGTGAGGAGGCTATGGGGAGGTGAATTTGATTCACCTAAAGAAAGACCTTTCAAATCACTAGAGCTGTCTAAAGGTGGAATGCTCTGCCTTGGGTAGTGGTGAGTTCCTCAAACATGGATATGTTCAGGAAGAAGCTGACAAGGCTGTCTAAGGGATTCAAGCACTGGACAGAGTTAGACCAAGTGACCTTTGACACTTGTTCCAACCCCAAGAGATTTGAGGCATCTAAGGAG
>PVJL010000316.1:0-267500 GCA_004026885.1 Lyroderma lyra | reverse complement strand
ACAGACAAAATAGAATCAGATATCGTCCCAATTTGGCAGACTAAGAATCATCTGAAAATTCCCAGATTCAGACGAATGTGTATCAGAAGGGAGGAAATGGTCCTGGGTCATCAGAACACACAGCTAGGCCTGTAATCACTGATAAGGTGATGTGCATGGCATTTATTGTTCAAGAGGACCAATGAGCCGAAGAGACCCTCAGCTGCCTGAGTCCTGACCTTCAGTCACAGGAGCTGATGAGTTCATGGCAACATTCAAATCAATGAATTATATTTGGAAGTCTTGGGGAGGAAGGAGTTGGAATTCTGTAGCATCTCTAGGATGACCATGTATCCATTAAAATTCAGTGCATTCCCCCTTCCCACTGTGAAGAAGCTCGATTATCATATGCTTGCAGTGACAAGATTGGAAAAAGCAGCCAAGGGAGATATTTCAGATGGTTTTAACTGGAGCTCAACTTACAAAAAGCTAAAGTCTGAATTCTGGGCTTCAATTCTGAAGCAGTTGTCTATACTTCTACTCTTTCCCTCAAAATCTTGAATTCAAGCATCTGAGGAGTGTTGGATGAAACAACCCTTGAAGTTGACACCCAACCTGCAACGATAAGCTTTACCGCCCTCTCCTCCCCCAAAGGAAGCTTCAGTTCTAATCATACTAGGCTACTAAGCATTCTTCTGTGTTTCTCCCTGCTTCTATGTTCTTGTATCTTACTATTCTCCTTAACTTCTCTCCTAACACCCAGTTGCCCTGCCATGCTACCCATGTTTCCCTTGACATTTTTCTTGAACACTTGATTTCTCATTGACCTTTCTTTTGAACTTTTCTAGCACCTAGCAGTCAGTTCATTGCTCTGTGTACTACCATTTCATGTGTATCAATCTTAGTCTTTAACTTTATTATAAGACCTTTGGAATAAAGAGTTGATGTCTTTGGGCCAACTCCCCAAATATTTATAAGGGCCAATTAAGTGTCAAGGATTGTGCTAGGTAGTTAGTAGGAATAAAGAACTGAACAAGTTATAAATTGCATCCTAGTGGGGGAGGCAGAAAAGCTTCTCAGTAGTTCATGAAAGACTACCTGATTTTAAAATACAAGGTTATGGAAGCACCAAAAAAAAAAAAAAAAAAAAAAAAAAAGAAAGAAAGAGGTTAATTCTGCTAATGGGTGGGAGTTAGAAAACTTTCAGAGAATACTCTGTGAAAAGGGAAATGTAAAATCAAATGCTTAAACCTAGGAAGCACTGGGCCTGGGCAGTGTGGTCATGATGAGGGGAACTGCTGGGAGATGAAGTTACAACAGGTGACAGTCCAAATCATGAACATCTTTGAGTACTATGCTATGAAGTCAGTAACTTTAGCTGTGTGCAAGAGAGATACAGAAAGTGTTTACGCAGAGGGAGGCCTTAGGCCAGTTCATCTATATTCAGCAGTCACTCCTAAGTACATATATATCAATTAATTAACCAGTAAAATGACTCATGTGAGAGGAATGGACAAGATAAAAAGTTTTAGCCCTGGATCCAAGGATAATGGAGATAGTGGGTAAAGTAAACGGGGCTCACTTAGAAACTAGAGATTGGTTGTTAGTAAAAGAGGAGTTCAGACTTTTTCTCTGAGATGCTGGAGAGCAGAATTAGGTTAGGGAGACAAGCCACTGGGACACAGATTGTTGCTCAACATGATCTTTGGAACTGTTAGAGCTCTCTGGGAATTGCCACTCAGAAAGTGGTAATTTGGTGGGACATTGTTGGTGGGACACAACTATTTGTCAGGAATAACATGGAGGGAATTCATGGACTAGATAAAAAGTTTAGGATTCAATCAGTGGTTCCCAAAAGCCTGGTCCAATGACCCAGGGCCAATTTGTGTTGAAGTTTTCAGTTACCAATGGGAAAATGAGGCAAGATAAGAATTTATAGTGAGTTTTCAGAAAGTTGAACTTTTTTATTTAAAGGACAGTCCTTTTATGTGCAGTTATTTTCTTCCTTCTTTTTTTGTATTAATATATTTTCTTATTAAATGACGTTGACAGATAGTAATTTTTTGTTTTGTGTCTTTATTATCTTTCCTTGGCAAGAAGCCATTGTGAAGTATCCCCCCAACCCCATTTTCTTTTTGGCCTTTTATTGGTCCATGACATTTCTAGTCTGGGCAGCACTGAACTTCTTGGAGAAGACTTCAAGGGGCTCAGCATCTGCTGTCCAGAAGGGGGAGTGCTGCTACTGACCAGTGAGGTTTAAAGACCTTTAGGGGGACTGTGAAGGGTGGGAATTTCCCTGCTCTGGGTTAAAAGTAAGGCACAAGTGAACATGCTCATTCTAACCCTTCCTTCCATGGGACTCAAGGGTTTTGAGGCCCAGGGTGCTCCCTCTGTGAAGAAGATCCCTTTACACTTCTTCCTTTACATTTTCTCCCTTTACATTTTCTCCCTTTTTTCCTTTACTCTTCTCCCTGAGTTGGCCAGGCTGCAGCAGCTTACATAGGTCTGCAGAGGTTGAGTAAACTACTACTTCTGAGGGTCTTGGGGACAGACCTTCTTTGGGTGTTTCACTACAACATTGCTGAGGCCAAACCACGGCCATTTTGCAGGAAGTAGGAGCCACAGTCTCAAGCAAGAACCAAAGCTTGTATGGCCAGCCATGCCCAAGGGGAAGGGTGGTCAAATCTAGTGTAGCACTAGGCGTTTATTGACCTGGGTCCTGGACAGCACTCTTTTAATTATCTTTTTTTGAGACAATGGCCTGAAAGTGTCCTGTCTTTAGTCCAGTCTGTGATACTGTTTGTGTGACCAGTGTAGACCATCTAAGATAAACACCATCATTGATGGAGCAGGAAGCTAAGGGTTCATGGGATTCTGCTGGTCTAGTAGCTTGGGGTGGTGCAAAACATGTGGGAGGTTTAGCAATGACCAAGCAGCAGGAAATAAAGAGTTAGTGGGTTTGTATCAGGCGCCTCAATTAAAATGCAGACATCCTTAAGGATGTCAAAATTCCCTTCACCTATGACCACTCCAGGTAGTTTTTCTTCTGGAATGTATTCAAGAAAAAAGACAGTTCTGTGATCTTCTAAGAAGGAATGTTGGCCAGGAGGTGAGTAAGCTAGGAGACAGAGGTTCTTCTTTGGTTTCTGATTTTACAAGATAAAACAAAGGAATTGTTTTACTTTTCTTTGATAGAGCACTCTGTTAATTTCTCTACTCTGAGACAAATATTCTGAAGGCCTGATTTGATTCCCTCACTCATCTCTGATTAAGTTATATGACAAGTCCTGTAACTGTACCTAGGGTGATCAACTGGTCCCATTTGCCTGTGACTTTCCTGGCTTTAGCACTGAAAGTCTCACATCCTGGGAACCCCCTCAATCCCAGGCAAACCAGGATAGTTGGTCATCCTAACTATATCTCAGTTTTTCCCATTTGTAAAATGGGAATATTTACATGCTCCAGCTGCCTCTAGGATGAGGATCAAGTGAGGTGCTAGATGCGAAAGTGCTTTGAGATTAATGCCAGACAAATTCAGGTGGCTGGATTGGCCATTAAATCCACACCTTTGTGTGTTGACCCATGCCTTACCTGGCAAACTTTGTCATTTTGGGGAACTCTGTTCATCTTAAGACTCTAATATGATATTGTTCACTGTAAATTCTCAAGCTATGTCCCCAGGCAGAATGGATCAGGACTTCTTTCTGTCCTGCCATACTTGCACGCCTTATAACAAGCTCATCACTCCATTACCCGTCATCAGCTCCTCCAACCAGATTGAGAGCTCTTCAATGGTAGGGACCCTGTTCTCAGCATAACAGCTAGCACAGTAGCTGCTTGATAAATGTTGAATGAAGGGATGGTTTTAAATATCTGAGATGTATGTTGAACCACAGAGGTTATTTGAATCCCCAGAAACTGCACACTAGTTTTACATGTTTGACATAAGCTTCTGGCCCTATAACTTCCTTAGGGGTAAGATCCCTGATATAGCACAGAGCTGGATGGGGAACTGAAGTCTGGCCCCTCCAGCAGGGATTCTACAGACAGAAGGCATTTCGGAGACATGTTTGATCCCCAGCTGGCCTCATATTGTAACAAGCAGGTGTCAACGGTTCATTCGTAGCTCACAGTCAACCACTTCTGGTGCTGTCATGCAGAACCAGGTGCCAGCAGCAGTGGGCATGTGGGTGTGTGTCACACACCTTGGAGATGCTTGAAAAAAGGTACTGGAAGGGATGAAGGAAAAGTATCCCCACAATGTAGGGAGTGGAAACACCATTTAGGATGAGAACTAGCCCACTGGTCTCATCTCAGCCACCTCTGGTTCAATGAAAGGAGGAAGCGCTGGGCCACTTCTAAGGATTGGGCTCTGAAAGACAGACATCAGTGTGAACAGACTGCTGAGCAGGCTGGCAGGACCATTATTTTCTCACGGACTTTAAAATACACAGGGTTGTTATGCTGGAGAATGGCTCCTGAGGAAGAGAGGGAAACTGATCTCCCAGGTTTCCCGCCCTGGCCTGAACTAACCTCTAGCTCTCACTCTCCCTTCTTCCTCCCTCTTTCCTCTTACCACCTCCAGCCCTCAGCCTTTGCTGTAGCAGCTCCACTCCAATCCATCTTTTCCAATGGGATTCCGCAAGAGATTTTGTTTGATAAAATGATTCCCTGCAGAAGACAATAGCCAAGAATGAAAAAGAATGCATGAGTTACCCTCCCCTCATGCTGTGCTGTGTACTTGCTGTGGATTTTACCTGAAATGCTTTTCTCCCAATGTTGCTGGTAGATATTCTCCCTGCTCGTTTAAGATCCTGTTCAGAGAACTCCCATCCCAGGGAAGGGCGAGATACTGACCCCTACCTGCATTGTTTTCCCGCTGTGCCTGTTTATCTATCTATTGATCTTTGATCTGTTTATCTATCTTTATGGTATTTCCTCTCTTTTTTGTATCAGTGTTAGTTTTTACTGGCTTATGTCTTCTCTCTTTCCTTCCATCTTAACTGCGACCACCACTCAAAGATTTGATAGTTTACACAAAAATCAAGACTTGTAGTTTCTTTTGAAAAACCAGGAGTTCTGACAACATTCCCACATGGTAATATTAGATCAGACTGAGTAGAGGCTGACCCCTCTAGACAGGCATGTCCTCTTTTGTTCACCAAGTCCCTATCATTTCCTATTATCTCCCAGAGACTGTGTGGGAAGCTTTCTGTTTATAGTATAGTGGAATGGAAAGAGCGCAGGCTCTGAAGCCAGACTGCTTGGGTTCAAATTCAGGCTCTGCCACTTACAAGCTGTGTGACCTTTGACAATTTACTTTACTTCACTGTGCCACTGGTTCGTTATCTGTAAAATGAAGCTCTTAACAGTGCCTACTTCATTGAGTTCTTGTTAATATTACATGAATTAGGGAATGCGTATGAGGACTTAGAGAGTTTTGCTGTGTATAGCAAGTGCTCAATAAGTATTAACTTAATTATTCTTTACCATTGTGCTTGCACTGTGATGGTGTTGCTTAGGGTAGAAGTAGTATTGCCTGTACTCATGACTATTAAAAATAAGGAAACCACATGAACCAGATTTAGCCCTGGCCTATTTCACTCAGTTTCTTTACCTTGACCCTGGGGTCATTTGAAGTTGTAGTCCTTGTTTTAGATGATAAATCTTGGAAATGCTAATGTTGTAGTTTATTCATCTTTGCTTCCCTTAAGAGTGCTTACTTCAATGCTTTGAAAAGACTATACTTGAAACATTAATAGAATTAAGTTACATGATCATGGTCATATACTTTCATGCTGTCTTTAGGATGTTCACTAGTAATGGCCAAAAAGACCATGAGTTAAGAGTTGGTTGGTTTAATTTGTGTTACATGGTCTATACAGTAGGACTAGAATTTCCTGGGTCTCATGAATCAGACAGACCAGACACATCAACTGCTTTGATACCATGCTTGTAGCATTACCATATACAAGGAAGCTGGTGAGGTATCAGTCCATGGGCCAATCAATAAGAGTTTCCTGCATACTAAATATTTTGTTAGGTTCTGTGGGGGCATTTGGCCCTTGCTACACTGAACTGTTACATTGAAATGTGGGTGAGGAGAAGAAGGAACCAGTGAGAGGAGATACCTGGGGTGGGGAGAATTCCTGGTGTTTGTCAGCCACAAGGAAACTGGCTTGACCAGTGCTGTGGAGTTCTCTTTAACACCTGCCCTGGGGAGTAAATTTTATTCCCATGGGAACAGAGAATGTGATTGAGAGGTCGTTCTGCTCTTTTTCTGCTAGGAGTTTGTGCTGAGAAGGAATGAATAATACATGCAACTTTCCCTGCCTGACTTCCTTTTGTTTGGATGCTCTGCGAGGCTTATTACTTTCATCTAGTTAAGAGGAAGTTGGTGCCTTTGGTTAGAGATTTACTGGGGCCTTTGCTCCTGTTCCCCTGAAGAAGAGGCTGATTAGAGATCATTATTGAGCCAGGATCTCAGCCTATGGGGCCATTCATAAAGTGTTACTGGGACAGATGGCCCATTATTTCTGCTCAAGGGTTCAACTTGGGGCTCCCCCTTCCCCCTGCCTTTCTGCCTGCCCTTGGAGCTTTGTACTTCCGGACACGTGGCTGGAGGCAATGTGGCTATTAGCTGAATGTTTGGGGCACTGACTGTAAAAGGGAGCAAAACTACACATTGGAACGTTTCTGTCTAGTCGTGTCCTGAGATGTCTGTCATTGCAATGAAAACAGTAGAGAAGGCAATCACTATTTATTTGGGTCAGATCCCCAAACTAACAGAATAGATGATGAGCGCTGAAGAAAAGCAGGAAGGGAAAGGAGAGGTTGGGGTGGGAAGGGGATTGAGATTCTAGAACTCCCTTCAGCACTATGAGCTCTTCACCAGTGATTTCATTTATTCCCAAGATGATCCTATGAAGCTTGTAGCAGGATCCCCATTTGGAAGATGAGAAAACTAAGCCTCAGAGAGATAAGTAGTGATAGTTAGCACTTCTTAGTCACTTTAGTATATTCCAGACACTGTGCTAAGCACCTCATGTGATCCCATTTTATTATTTAACAACCACCCAAGTAAATGCTGGTGTTCGCTCTGGTTGTTATGTTTGGGAAAACCGAGGTTTAGAGAGGTGAAGTAACTTGTCACTAACTGGTAGATCTGGCATTGACATTCAGCCCTGACTCCAGGAGTCTAACCATCAGTTGATGATCCATGTGGTTGCTCGCTACTTTCCCAAGATCACATGGTTGTAAATGTGGGAGACAGGGTTTGAATGAAGGTCTGATCAACACCAAAACATATTTGCTTCCCACACCCACAAACCCTTAGTGGCAGAGCAGGGATAAGTTTCCACAGCTTCTGCCTCCTGGTCTACCTTTGTATTAGAGCAGTTGCCTTCTTAGAAAAGGGAAAAGACTGGGCCAATCTGAAGTAAAGTTGCTGATGAGAGAGGGGAAAATAAAATGCTATTTTTGACAGCAACAGCCTCTTAAAAGAAAGAACACATAATTTGTATACTGGCAGAAGCAGGCAGTGCTTCGGCAGGCAAATCTGCTCTCCCGGCTGGGCAGCTGTTCTTGTCTTAGTCAAGGCCATTCATTTCTCATGTTGTTCATCTCCCCAATCCACCCTTGCCACTGTTGGTTGCAAAGACAATGAGGGGATGCCTCCACTAGCACAGAGGTGGGGATGTGCAAAGAACAAGGGTTTCAGACTTAGGCTTTGTGGTTAAACTTCATCCCATAAATCACTGAGAACCTGGGCAAAGTGTCACCTCCTTGAATCTTAGTTTCCTAGCCTGAGAAAGAGAAACCATAATATCTAAATCAAAAGGGAAGGGGGAGATTATTGCTTGAATAGCCCTAGTACACTGAATACATAAGTGTTACCTGGCACACAGTAGGTATGAAATGAATGTAAGCCTCTTCTTCCCCACCCCTACATTTAGAGTATAATCAGTATAAAACGATCTGCTTTTCATTGTTGCAAGGAACTTAAAGCACTGTTGAGTTTGGGCAGCATGAAAATCTTTAGAGGTGTTTTGGTTCAACCTGTAACAGGCAAGCAGGGAACCTTAAAACTCATTGGATGTGCCCTTTTCCATTTTTAGGTATAGAGCAATGACATCAACTTGTGGTATGGAGCTGGTCCTGAACAGTAAGGCATGTGTGCCCCACAGATGCAAATGACATAGAAGAGAGGCGAGAATTCCCCTGGGAATTTAGGCTGAGCAGACAGCCACTTTCCTTTGTTTTTTTAAATGTATATTAGTTGGGTAGGACTAAATAAAATTGTGTGTGTGTGTGTGTGTGTGTTGGGGATAGTAAATGATCTTTATTCTCCAAAATAATCATTCCTTCCTCATGATTTCCCTCCTTATATCTTGAGCAGATATTCCTGTCTATTGGTTGAGAAGAGGTTCTGGAATCAGGCTGCCTGGGGTAAAAATCCAGCTCTGCCATTTCCATGCCATGTAATTTTGGGCAAGTTTTGGAACCTCTCTATGCCTCAGTTTCCTGAACTGTGTGATCAAGATGACAATAATACTACGTTCACAGGGTTGCACAAGCTAATGCACATCAAATACTTCATAAAAGTGCTTGGGATGAGTCAGTCCTGGGTAGAGGGGTTTTGTTAACAATAGGTGTTATCACCACCAACACTAAAAGTGCTAAATCAAGCCTGTGTCACCCGCCTGCTTGGACTTTTGCACTGGGCTACTGCACCAGTCTCCCAGGAGGCTTTCTTGGAACTCTCTCTAATCCATCCCAAGTGTCCTGACCTGAGAAGAGAAGCTTCTGTATTGATGCATCTCTCCTTTGGCAAACCTCCAGTCTCTCTTCAAACACACACACACACACACACACACACACACACACACACTCACACTCTCTCTCTCTCTCTCTTTCTGCCTCCCTCCCTTTTTTTCTCTCTCCCTTTTCATCCTCCATTACCTCCCGCTCTTCCTTTCTCTCCAGCTCTTCAGAGGATTCAAGCAAATCCAGCCTTTCTGCTCAAAGGGCTTTGCCTCTGATCAGGCCCCTACTGGGTCACAGAGTTCAGGGGTTACCATGACAACAAGCATCCGTGGCTAACCATCAGGAGGCAAGGACCAATTGAAAGGGACTGTCATTTCCCTGGGACATACTGTATTTATTCTCAGCAGCAGGCACTGTACCAGTACTATACTATGGGAAGAGGGTGGGAGGAAGGAAGAGAAAGAAATATCAGGGTTTTATTTTTTTAGTGTGTTCTCTGTGGGAGAGGACCACAAATTGTTCTCGGAGAGAGACATTTTATTTCTAATGCAGCTAGTGTGGGAACTGAGGGTGGGGCTCATGTGCATTTCTGATGAACACAGTTGGTTTCACAAGGAAGAAAAATAACTTGACTCAAAAGTGAGTTTTTGGGTAAGTCTAATGGGAGGAGGATGGGGTGGAGTATTATTGTTAATGAGTACCCTCTGTGACAAACACTTCATGCTCTTTTATCAAAACTCCAAGCAACTGCAATGAATTGTTATTCTAATTTTACAGAAAAGTAAACAGGCTCATAAAGTTACAGTGGTTATTAAGCTAGGGCAAGCTGCTGGTAGAGTAATGGCCCTTGAATTTGAATTGAGGTTGTGTGACTGTAAGGATTATTGTTTTGACACCATTCAGTGCAATTTCTCTGTCATGCTCCCATGCTATTACTCTTCTTTCTCTTTCAGAACAGCCTCCTCATGTTCTGCCTCCTCAGACCACTTGTACATCTCTGTTCCCTGACCTCTATCCCTGTTTTTCACAGTGGAATGCTGTCTACCTATAACAGAATCACCTGGGGGACTTATTAAAATTGCATATTTCTGGGTAAAATTGCACACCCTGGACCTGCAGAATCAGTAATCTCAGGAATTAGAGTCAAGAAAGGAGCATTTTTAAGCCACCTTCCTTAGATAATTCTTGATATATACTGAAGTGAGGGAATGGTTCTTTAGAGCAATAGCTTCAACAGAACACAAGACAACACTTGCTTATTTGTTTCCCAGTAACATTCTGGGTCAATGTGATTCTCTAAAAGCAGGGAACTCTCTTAATGGTCTCTGTAACACTCAGTGTTAGGCAAAAAAAGAAAAGAATGTTCAAGAAAGGCCCACTGAACCAGCTTGAAAATATAATCATGTCACATGGTCCCAGTGTAGAGGTGGGCAACTAGGAGACCCTCAGCCCCTGGAATTGAAAACTCTCCCCGTAAAACCTTGTGATACCTCTTCCAGGGTCATAACTTTATCCTCCCTCCTTTCTGTAGTCAGTTGCCAATATGGACTAGTGGTTCTTAGTAGACATTTTTCAGTATAGGGTTGTGTGAAGGAAGAAAAATATATTCAGTAGGAATGTCAGTTTGACTAAAGTGCTGATGAGCAATCTTGAACTTATGTCCAATTAAGCAAAACAACACATACTAGCAGGTTACAGTCAATGCAGTAGGAAGAGGGAAAAGGTGATTGGCAGCCTGCATGATCCTTGCTCATGTCCTACGTATTCTGTACCCCTCCCAGTGATGCCTTTCTCAATCTTCTGGGACTCCCAGAGGTAAGATTGAGGAGGTGGCAATAATTCTGTTTGGGAAGTAAATCCCATATCTAACCCATTTTCTTTCCTTGCCAGAATCGCTTTGTACCTAGTCAGGCCTTAGGCAGGAACATGGAAGTCCCAGAAAGCTCATGTCACAGATTTGTTTCCCAAACTACCAAGGCTATGACTGATGACAAAGAGAACCACTTTTTCCATCTGTCCCCATCCCATTATGACCTGTCACCACATACATTATCCCCTACCCAAATGGCCACAACAGCTTTCTAAATAACCTTCACAGTATGACCACAACCAATTGCTCTTACTTACTAGTGTACTCTCTAGTTAAGGTAGACCTGTCATTATTCGTGAGAAAAAGCTCTGTGTTTCCCCCTTTCTGTATTTACTCACTCCATCCTCTGCATCTGGAG
The DNA here is from genome assembly GCA_004026885.1 of Lyroderma lyra. Taxonomy (NCBI): domain Eukaryota; kingdom Metazoa; phylum Chordata; class Mammalia; order Chiroptera; family Megadermatidae; genus Lyroderma; species Lyroderma lyra. Next base: position 256,527 of record PVJL010000316.1, on the reverse strand, counting down.
CACTCTCTTCCCACTTTGCATCTATCACAATTCTTTGGATGTTATCTCTGCTGCACAACTTTGGAAATTCTCCCATTCAAATCGTGACTCTCCTCTTCGTGAGTGTTTCTACCTCTTTTATGGCATTGGGTAGAATAATACTATTTAGCTGTCGATGTAATTCTGCTCATGAGCTGTACTTGATTATGCATCATTTAGGGGCAGGGATTACATCTCTGTCACCATTGCTGCCTAAGCATTGTGCACTTTAGGAATCCATTGTGTGGCAGAGGATTCAGAAAAGAATCTGTGAAGCTGAGAGGAAAGTACAGGGAGTGGGTCTCAGAGCTTCCTGGGTGCCCAACACCCATTAAGCTGCAAGATGATGCTGAAGTGTGCTCCTATCTCCTTGGCCCATACATCTGGCATGGACAAGACACATGACCAGATAAACATGTCATGATCACAGAAACCGGAGAAGACTCCACACAACAGAGTCATGGTTAAAGACTACACTTTCACCAATGTCCTGATTAGGGCATAACTCTTAGCAAATCCATTAAGTTACTGGTAGATAATTTGTGAAGGAGAATCATTAGTTGATATTTTAACTCAGGCCAATTTGGTGTGGATTCCTTCTTGGATTGGTAAAACATGGGCCTTGACCCTTAGGAAATTTGAACACACTGTCTCTAACTGAAGGAAGTATTAATCGGAATCAAGAAAAGAGACTTCGGTTGAGACCAGAAGGTATGTTTAGCTGGCAACAAAAGGGCCAACAGATCATAATTAGTGGATTTACCAATTGTCTTACCCGAATGACCAGCATTGGCTGTGTCAGTCTTTATCCATAACCTAAGGGCTTAGAAACATAACTCAGCCCCTCACCCATCCCCAAACATGCAGTGACAGTCAACAAACACCATCTGTTTCAAAGAAGCACCACCTGTCCAAATGGAAAAATCAAGCACTGAAGCACCTTCCTTCATTAGAGTATTTGTTTCTAGAGTAGAAGACAAAACAAAACAAAACAACCCCCCCAAACCCCCCTAAAAAACAAAAACACAAAACAACCCCCCAAAAAACAAACCAACCAACCCCCCCCCAAAAAAAAAAAAATAACAACAAACAAACCATAAATCCAAGCATTCTGTCACTAACACAGCCTTTTAAGGCTCACTACGGACCATGCCCTGGCTTCTGCCAAATCTACTTGTAGAGGAACATTTGGGCCTTAGAACTTTTAGGCCTTGGAGGCAGAGCTGGGTGATCTGCCTTGAAGGAATCTGGAGACTCTTCTGGGCAGGTTAGAAGGAGCAAATACACCACAGGTGTAGGGAGGTCTGACTTTATGGAGAGCAAGTAGGGGAGGAGGACTGCCAGGAAAATCCTGCCTTGATGCAGGCACAGGCGTTAATTTTGAGGCACAAAAGCCCCACCTTTCACAGGACAGAAGAAAAAGTTTGTGATAATGCCTGTAGTGTACTGAAGCAGTTTTCTGTAGCATAGACAATTCTTTTTTTATTTATTAGATTTTACTGTTTGTCAGTTGCAGTTGACATTCAGTATTATTTTTATTACTTGCATGTAGTGTAGACACTTGTAAAGAGTTTGCAGCTTTGTAAAAGGCTGAATAGTCATTTAAAATACTTTCTACAATTCTAAATAATTTGAAGATGAAAATCGGTTTCCTCTGCCAGACCATCTTTCACATATCATCCTTTTCAATGGGAACTGCAGAAACATTTACTGCCCCTTTACTCTTTTCACATTCCATCTGTATCATACAGCATGGCCTCCTGGGATCAAGTCAGTGGATCTGAGATTGCTGGAGCATGCATGTATGTCTGTGACATTTGACTTGTGATGACTCTTTGGTATTCAACCATGCCTTGGGATTTTGGCACCATTTGGGGCATGTGAGGCAGAGGTATGATGAAAATCTAGGGTGAAGGTTACTCGTAGTTTCTGTAACCATTTTGAAATGGTATGTTTCAAGGAACCTCTACACTATTGGCAGCTAGAATGATTCCTTTTAATGCAGAGGTGGGAAGTAGAATCCCATAGAAACTCATGGCTCCCTTAGGATGAGCATTACTCTTCTGTTTGTGAGTCAGGAAGTCCCATGGCTATTATAGAGGTTGTCATGGGAGAGAAAGGAGCGCAGGGAGAAGCTGGGAGCTTGTGGGCATCAGTTGTGTATTCTTGACTTGTATATCAACCATCACTAATCAGTATATGGGATATGTTCATACATTTCTCTTCCCCTTTCTCTTGCTCTTTCTTTCTCAAAATCAGTAACTGGCTTGTTATGTCTTAACAGAGATATAGCAATAGAATTAAGTTTTTCTTTATTACAGAGTTGAATTATTTTAAACATTTATCTCAGAAAGAACCTTTGGAAATGCAAAATCCACCTAAGCAGCGTTACTGCTTGAAGGAATGGTACTCAAAGAAGTGGTGCATTAAAATGGGTATCTACTACATTTTTTTGCCTTCAGAGTACTGAGTGGATGCTCAGGGCTTCAGAATTCTGCTTTTGTATTTTTGAGTTCATGGTTATTGTTTGGCCCATGTGAGTAGATACCAAGAACCTGTGTAAGTCCAGTCTCTTGCCTTTAATGGGCTATCAGTCATAGCATCCAGCACAATGTTAGAAGAGTCAGACTGCCAGCTGTGTAAATCTGGTCAAATAACTTAATTCTCTGCCTCTGTTTCCTCATCTGTAAAATGGGGATAGTGGTGCTTCCTAGGGATGTTATGAGGATTATGTGAGATAATGCACACATCACAGTATGCAGCATATACTAGGCACTCACAGCGTGGCAGCTGTTATGGTAGTGGAAAGTCATCTGAGTGCCACATAACCTGAGTTTTAGGTTCATGACACTCCAACATCCAATATTATCTGAGTTTGTCACCTTGTTGCAGGTTCCTATGTGTAGGATGGGGTGGCAGAGATACTTTATTGACTAGACAAATCAATAAAAAGTATCCCTTGTTTTCTTAACTTTACGTCCAAGTATTCAGGTCAGATGATGTCCTTGACTCATAAAGCTTCAGTGAATTTTAATACTGCAGCATCTTTGATATTCTTGGGCCTGTAGAATGTGTTGTCTACTTTGGGCCTTTCTAGGGTGATATTCTCAGGTTTCTGAGAAAAAAAGTCTCTTCCTTGCCAAGCATTGTCCTCTGGGTCCCCTTTGAACTTTGACTAAAATTGTACAAAGTCTTTTACGTTCTTCCAGGGACAAAGGCATGATTGATAAATATGAGGCCATTTGGTTCCTTTTCATTAGGTCACATTCAATTGTGTCTACACTCCTATAGATTATCTTTATTTCCTAATTTTCACACAATTACTTAGACTTCTTCAGTGTATTTTTATTGTTCTTCAAATGACAAAAATACTTTACAAACTCTTGCCTACCTCATTCTTCAATCTCAGCTTAATATTTTCTCCTCTTTATTACTGGTGTTCCAGGAGCTCTTCTCTTAGTTCATAACTATCTCCTGCCTTAGCGTCTTTGCACATGTTGTCCCTCTGCCTAGAGTGCTCTCCTCTGCCCCTTCCCTCACTTTGCCCAGCTAACTCCTATTCTGTCAGATTTCAGCTTAAAACAAAAGGCATCCCTGGAAAAATCTTTTCAACCATGCCCCATCCATTCTGGACACCAGATTGTACCCTGTTATCTCAGTGTGTGTTTGAGATTTTCTGTCTTTATTGTTCTGCAGTTTCAGTTGAAGCAGCTGCTGATTTTCATCTATTAATTCTGCTTTGAACTCATAATTTTTGAATCTATGTATTTGTTTTCCATAAATTCTAGATCATTCTCTTCAAATAGTGCCTCTACTCCATTCTCTCTTGTTTCTGTCTGAAACTCATAGAGGATGCACACAGGATTTTTACCCCCTCTTCCACGCGTCTTAACCTCTTTGTTATATTTTCTATGTTTTTAAAAAATCTTTCTTTGTGATATTCTCCAATTTGCTCCACCTTTTCCCCCCAGTGTACTTTCTCTTCAACTTTATGTAATTGCTGTTTAAAACTTCCATTGAGATTTTATATCAATGACTACCATTTTTTTTAAACTCCATTAAGTTCTAATAGGTACTTTTCTAAATATGTCTGGTTTTCTGTGATACTGTCTTTTTCTCAAAAATGTTTTTCATTACTTTTATGTCTTTAGCTGTACTTCTGATTTTTGCTTAGGTAGATTGCCACATAATTTATAACTTTGCCCTGCTTAGGGAAGCCCCAGAATAAAACCCAGAAAAGCTTATGCTTGTCACTCTGTTTTTTATTTTATGTTCCCTTTTTGGCCTAGGGCTTCCCTAACTTGCATTTAACAGACTATTTATTACATCTTTATCCAGCATATGTAGGTGCTTTATAGTAGGAGTTTTGTTGTGCCATATTGCTGGAAGTACATAACTTCTAGGTTCCCTTTTATAGACTATCGTAGTATCTGTCATAATTGTCATAAACTGTTAAACAATAATTATCTGTTTAAAGTCCATCTTCCCTGCAAGAGTTTAGTTTTATGGGGAGAAGAACTATGTCTTTCTTGTTCACAATTGTAGCTCCAGCTCCTAGCCTGCTGCCTAGACCATTGTAGGGCTCAATAGTATTGAAATTAATGAATAAAGTAGAGGCTGAAGTAGCCCTGGATGTCCTGTCAGAATAGGTAAGGAATTCTTTCCATCCTTTAGCAACCATTTAAAACATTCCTCACCTTTCCTTCAAAGCTTTCTAAATGAGTGGATCCCTCTGTAATTGACATATGTCTCAGGGGCCTTCACACTATACTGTTTTCAGTCACCTGTTGTATAGACTATACCATTTGAATGCACAATCACCTTCGACCAAAGGAGAGCTGGGATATCCTCTCTTTACAGATGAAGGTAGCATTGATGATATGTCTTAACCTTATGTAAGAGAGTCAGTAGTAAATCCCAGAATTAAATCTTCATCTTCTGACTTCACATCTGCAGTACTCTACCTGAGCTGTTTGGAATGACTACCAGATCTTCTTTATGTGAAAGTAAAGTCCAGTTTTCTTCTTTACTGAACTACCTGTTTCTTGCTAAAGAAATCAGTTTCTAGGAAAGGATAGGTGGTGCCATTCATTTGGTGTTATTTTGATTTCCACAGCGAGAGTCTCAGGACTCGTATTATTTGATTTTTTCATTTGGACAATGTGTTTGTTTCTTTTGAGACAAACATTACAAACCACCTCCTGTCAAAAAATCCAGGTTTCTGGAGAACTCTGTTTGTGGCCTAGTTGGAAGCAAGGGTGTCTGGTAAAGGATGGTGTGTTACAGATCACATGACAGGAACACAAGTTTCATTGATATTTAACACACTTGGAGGGGTAAGGCGAGGCATGGGGAAGAACACAGGCAGCGACTGTCACAGCAAGCTGAGGCCCCCAGGTCAATTTCCAACCTCAGGGCTGAAGATCTTGGGTGGCTGGGGTCTTCCAGGCCCACCGGTGTCCAAGAGCCATCTTGACAGTTTGCCTTGTGGCATTGGAGCCATGTGGCAGTCACGGCATCTTCACTCCTGAGATGGGGTAGGGAAAGGGCGTACCAAGGAAGTGAATCTTGGCTACTTACCTCAGGGCAGACCCCTTGGGCGTCGCAATGCCATAGCCTTTGGAATCCAAGTTACCTCCCACCTTCATAGTGTCGCAGGGCTTCCGCTGCTCAATGTACTCATTCATGGTGGACTCCAGAAGGTAGGCATATTTGCCTTTGGATTTCCTCACTCGGATCATCCCCTCTTCTGTGGTCCGCACAAATACTGAGGGTTCTGCTGACTTCATATATGTCCACATCTTCTCAAACACGGCAATTTTAGACCTCTGGCAGGGGAAAGGAACAAACTGGAATTAAATACTGGCTGCAGTTGGAACCGAGGTCGGCACACACGCTAATGAAGAGCTGAGTTTGGCTTGATTACACATTCATGAGTGAGATTAGCTCAGGAAGAAACAAATTATGAGTGATCGCAAAATAAGAGGCTCTAATTAGTACCAGTAGGTTACAGAGTACAAATATCTTGCAAATACAGAATGAACAGAATAGCTCAGAATCCTTTAATTACTGCTGAGTAATTATATTCCTGTTAAATACGGGGAGAGTTAAGAAACCTGGCCTCTGTTTGGCTTTTAAAGACATTTAAAAAAGAACCTGTCTGTTGTTCAGTAAGGCCATATTTATACAGCCCAAAAGAAGTGGAGAGCTGAGTATCAGTGGAATCAGATTTCATTACTGAACGACAGCACTGAAGAATTTGGGATCGTGGGTGCCAAGATCCAGTTATCTATGATGTAAAACTTGCCTTCAGAATGTAAATTGCTGTCTGATAAAGCTCATGACTTGGGACCCAGTACTATTACCTGTTTATATTTTAAAAGCCTCTGCATCTAGCCCAAGTGCTTTCCTCGTGTCCTCCTGAACTCACTCTGGGCCTTCCTTCCTTCGGGACTTTGCCTCGGCTGCTTACTCCACTTGATACACTGGTTCTCTCCAGCCACATCCTCCTCCTCATTTCACAGATCAGAACAAGTCCTACATATGCCGAGACCCCCTCAGTTCCAAAGACAGTACTTCTCAAACTCTAGTGGGCGCTGGAATTATGTACAGAGGTTATAAATATGCAGATCCCCCGGCTCTAAAATGAGAGATTCTGATTCAACAAGTTTGGAATGTAGCCTAGAATGAATCTCTTTCAGAAGTTCCTCAGGTGATGATGATTTCTATGGCTTGTGTGGCCCTTACTTTGAGAAAATAAGGACACATTGTCTGGGAACTCACTGGGTGGCCAGGCCTGATTAGGATAGTGAGTCATCCCTACTTGTACATAGGTCTCAAGTATGTGGATACAACCTGAGGGGAGGGGACATCTTTTCTTCTGTGGGTCCCTCACAGAGTCTAACCTTGCACATAGTGGGCCCTTAGTCAAGGCCCACGATCTAGAACCACAGGTCAACCCTCTCATTTAAGGTGCTCTTTCTAAATGGCATCCTTTCTCCAATGGGTAGATGTATTTTAGGGATACTGTAGTCTGGCTTTTGAAAATGCTTTGTAAATGGGCAAGTGTTAAACACAGATAAGAGACTGTCTTTTTAAAAGAACAATGACTACTAGAGTCATGAAATCTCTTTAATCTAGTGGTTAATATGTAGATTATAGATTTATTTAGTATAAAATTATCATTATACATGTAATAGGTCAATTTTCTTTGCATACAAATATCAGGTTTATTTTCTTGACATCACCAGCAAGCGTTAGCTAAATATTGATATACATTAGGTTGCTGTTTGAGCCAACTTTACATCTATGGACATTTCGGAGCCCAGAACAATTCTAGGTCTCCAGGGGAGATGAATAGAAATAGTTACTGAGAATTTCAGGGAGGCATTTGGTAGAGCAAGCCTTAAGTTTTTAACAGTCTATGATTAGATAAAGTAGATGATTTGTTTTACAGTATGATTTATAGTCTGGAGAGGACACTGGTCTTAGAAGTGAGGAATCCTGGGTACTAGTCTTAGTTCTGTTAACTTTCCCTATCTGTACCATAGGAATTGGGGCAGGTAATCCTTAAGTCCCTTGCTAGCTGGAAATAGCTGATTCTTTATATAAAAATACATCATTCAAGCAACAATGTAAATGTGACAAAGAAGAAGAAACAAAGAAAGAAAGAAAATGGAGGGAGTATTTCAAAGTTAGGGGAAGAAATACCCAGAACCAATCATAGCATGTACAATGTATTAAATATTCTCTCATAGGAAACAGGGAAATGTATAGATTCAGCTGTGACCAGATTTTCAGTGATCCTCCAGGTACAAAAACCAACAAAACATGAAGCAGGGTAATTGCACGATACAATTTGACCTGACAGGATGGCCACAGCAGGGAACTGGGCTGCTGACAGGCAGAGCTAAAGAGCCCTCTGGGCAGTGGTATGCAGAATATTAATATGTTCTCTTAGCCTCACTCTAGTGCCCCAAATGCCAAGACTGTGCTCACAGCTGTTCGGAGGAGACAACCAGAGAAATCTCTCCGGGAGTGAGAAGGCCACATAAGTGGCAGGGAAGTTTGGAAGCACACTTGGGGTATTTGTTCTTGGATCTCTCTTACCATCTTCAGCTGCCACAGCCCTTCCCACAACTTAATTAAACTGTTGATGGAGGATTAAGTGACTCTGGGTTGGGGCTGCCAAGAAGCTCTGGGCTGCCATGGGGACCAGAAGCCAGATTTTTCAGAGGCTGTGGTAGAAGAATTCTCATCTCACTATGTTCTCCTTCTGTCTTATGGTGGTAGGTGATCTTGTCTCTCCACCCACTGAAGTCCTGAATCTTAAAGAAACCAGACCAGTGAAAACAAAAGATTGAATAAGATTTAAAGTTCTAGTGTTGAACTTATTCTTAAGATCAGAATCACAGAGATGGAAGGGGGTCATGGAACATATCTAGTCAGTGCTCTTTCTACAGATAAACACACTATGGCAGTAAGTGGTCCAATGTCACATGGGTTGTTAGTAGCAGAGCCAGGAGTAAAACCCTGGTCCCAAGATTGGACACCTAGTTGCCACTGCAACCAGTTTCCACCCTCATTTTAGGGTTTATGTCTTACTAGCTGTGGGCCCTTTCTGAGCCTTAGTGTACCTCTCCTGACATTTGTGGTAACTACCCACTGTACAGTGTTGTCACAGAGATTATATGAGAACAGAGGTAAAATAAATAACCCAGAGCCTGACACATGGTAGGTACTGTATAAGTGATGTAGTATATACTACTCATTCTTTAAGTTTTACTTCAGAGTAGAAGTGCCCAATGCATGGCTGGCTTGGTACCAGTTTCCATTCCAACACATGTGGCAAATACTGATATCAGTCAAGGAGTTATTTTATACTGAGCCCAGATATAAAATGGAACTGATGACATGGAACTCTAGGCAGCCACTACTGACCAATCAGTTAGCCCATGAAACTACATTCTTTTTGCCACCAATGCAGTAGACCTGGTTAGGACACAGAGCTTGTAGAATAGGAACTGCCTTGGTTCTAGATTCCTAACTTCTACCGTGGACGAGAGAGAGAAATATGTCAGCTGACATAGTTATTAACAGAGAACTTTGAAGTCATCAGTCCCAGATGTGCCTCTAATTAACTTGGGTATACCCATTTTCTTTTCTGAGCCTCAGTTTCCTCAAATGTAGAAGGGGAGGTTTGGACTAGACTCCACTTGGTAACCTGAGTGACTTTTTAAAAAACATTTATCAGTTAATGACAATACCCCCTTAGGACAGTGTGGTTCAGAGGCAAGAAAAATTGGGTTGGAAGGAGGAAACTGAGATTTTTGTACCCATCCTTAACATTTGCATCATGAATTGCCCAAAACTCAATTTCTTATCCACAAATTGGCAACATATCCCTGTTCTGCCTCAGGTTACAGGTGAAACATAAAGGAGACCATGGATATGAAAGTGCTTTGGGCCCTGTGACATACTAAAATGTTAGGGATGAGAGCATGAGTATATAATGGGGAAGTGAATGGTTCCCAACTGCATCAGCAGGTCCCAGTTTTATGGACATGGAGCAGGCATCCCCTTTATACTTTGGTAGCAGGCTAACAATGTAAGAGAATAGCAGTGAGATTACAGGTGGTTTTTCTCTAACTGGTTGGGTAAGCTTAAGCAAGTCATGTTTCTCTTTACAGGCTCTGACCAAGTAAATTCTAAGTTACCTTTTTGCTCCAATATGTTGAAAATGAATGATGTTACCCATCAAGGCTAGATCAGCCACGGTCAAGACTTTGGTCCCTTTCCTGCCTGACATACCGATACAGAGCCCACGAGCAAGAAACTGAGCACATCACTCAGGGCCCGGGTTTGCTCCTGGAAGTTGCAGTGAAAACTCAGTGGGAACCCCAGCCTCTTGCCTGAGGCAGTGCTGAGGCTTGCTCTCTATTTTTCTTCTGGTATTTATAAGCTGGGTGACCCTGGGCAATTACTTTTACTCTCTGAGCCTTATCTATAAAATGGGGACAAGTCTCTAACTCACCTCTAAGAGAGGATTAAATGAGGTAATTCATGTAGGTGTGCTTAGCACAGGACCAAATTCACAGTAAATGCTAAATAAGTGGTAGTGATTGCTTCTTATTTTTATTTGATCCATCTATGGTAGATCCTTGTGCTGTTTGTTCAGCTTGCAGGATGAGCATATGCAAATTCCAGGGAACTGAGGGTTTTCTTCCTTGGGACATTTATTTAAGTTGTTCTTTTTGCCTAGAAAGTAATTAGCCTACCCAGGTCTGACCCAGTTTCATGATGTCTAGAAATGTTACAGATTTGTGGCTACAGTCCCTACCCAGGTGTCCTTGCTGCCTATAATCTTACACTCTTTAATGAGAAGGAAATCTCAATGCAGTACTGGTTCCCTTTGGTGAAAGTGCCTTGGGACAAGTGATGTCCCTACCCTGAAGAACTCCTTAGTGGATCCTGCTTCCAGCGTCCCGTATGCGATTTCTGTCTGCTTTGCTAGGTCCTCGGCACTCTCAATGGGTGACACCATCCTCTCCACGGTCAGGAAAGCAGCCAGGTTGGCTGTATATGAGGAGATGATGATCAAGGTGAAGAACCACCACACACCACCAACGATGCGTCCAGACAGGGACCTGAAGGCCAAACGGAAGAAGTGTCAGAGGCACAGACATCAATTACAGAAGGCGGTGAGGAAGGGCTGAGGGAAGCCTGAGCCCTGTCAGCAGAGCTGTCAAGCCCTTTTGCACCCTTTTCCTCTGTCAGCAAAATGTGAGAATTCAATGTCAGAGAGACTGTCCTCTGCATTTTGTTCCTTATCATGATAAGGACCTGTGGGGTTGCTATCCTTCAGGGGTGATAAAGCCTTGCAGACATATATTCCTCTCTCTTTCTCTCTCTCTCTAACACACACACACACACACACACACACACACACACACACACACACCCCAGCAGAGACACAGATATGTCAATACTTGCCCCCAAATCACAAACACACATAAGCAGCCTCTTAAATGCAGTTACATGTACATCCAGTGTTTGTGTATACATATATGGATGCAAATGCATTTATACTCATGATGCACACATTTGATCATGTCCAGCAATGTTTTCAGACTATCTTCTCATTTTGGCAAAGACTGCCAAAATGATGGACTAGAGAAGAAAGGAAGGAAGAACATACTGGAAATAAATGCGAACAACAGTACTGCAGCCACTTTGGGGAATGTCACTATTGAGTGCAGGCACAGTTTTCCCCACTATCACAGAGAAAGAGAATTTGGCTGAAATAGGAGACAATGGATATTTTGTCCTGAATCAAATGCCAAATATAACAGACATCCATGAGGTGGGAAAAATATCCTTAATCTTCTTAGGGTCCTATTCTTTACTCTTATGCCCAAAACAATGAAGATAAACATGACCAGCTGAGTTCCACTGTGATCTTTTGACTTTGGCTGTGAGATTTCCAAGTCCAGGATTTCCAAAAGATATGACACATGATTTAAATGTCATATGGGGTGATTTTCAGTATGTGGTGGACAGAGAGGGCATCACATTATATTGAATCATGCAGTGACAAAGTTATCTGCATCCCCCTTTTCTTTCCATCCTGTTCAGTTGATGAAGAAAGTGTCATCCTGGAGCTACTGTACTTTTAAGTCCTCTTTCACATGTGCTCTGACAGTTTCCAGCTCAGAGCCTTCAGTAGGTGACAGTGCTTAACTAGAACCTAATGCTTAACAATCAGACACATCACCAACACAACCCAGGAGCTTTACAGATAAAGAAACTCCAGACTCCCAAAGCACAGTGACCCAGAAACAGTACCCAGGCCTGCAGTGTTGCTTGATTGTTTCACCCTTTTTGAGCCTGTGTGCTGAACTTTGTTTCAGTTTCTTGAAGACTTCCCATTTATTCCAGGCAGATAGAGCTCACTCAAGATATCCAACAAAAAGAGGAGACTTGTTCAAGGGAATGAGACCAGGCTTACAGAGCCAAGCTATGTTATATGGAAAAGAGCTCAGGAAGAGGGCACATTTTATCAGAAGGAAAGACTTGAAGAGATATGTCCATTAATGTGAGGTTTGTACCATGCGACCTTGTTTAGGAGCATTTGAGAGAAATTTCAGGAAACAAACACTAACTAAATACAAGGAAGATAGTTTTGATGGGCATGGTAGTGTGGTGATGGCTGTTCTGGGGATGAGAATGAGTTCCCCCATTTCTGAAGATGTTCAAGTGGTAAACCATTGACAGAGATGTTGTACTTGGATCCTACTCTTGGTCCTCCAGGGTACCAAGTACTGGCTACACAATCTAAGACAGAGGAGGAGTCAGGCATCATGTGGGGCTGGAGACCAATGCTTTCTCTGGCTCCTGCCATCTCTGAGATCCTATGATTTGCAATCATAGGCAAAACAGGATGCATGGCTTCTGCTGGGTAGTCAAGCACAATGAGAGCCATAGAAGCAAAATCATTGTGCTGATACCCCAAAATGAGAGCACAGTTGGACACAAAAATCAGTCTTCAACATTCTATTCCAGTGCTCTTGACACCTTGGGATGTGGCAAATACAAATGTGCAGGTCCATATGAAGCTGTTACTTCTCTCTCAATTTTGGATGACCACAGTGGTGTCTGAACTGGACTTCTTGCCTTTTTCCCCAGGCCTCTGTCTCAGCAGTTCCCCACAAGACTGCCTGAGTGGATCTTTTTAAGAAAATTGATTGTATCATGTTGCTTCTCTATTTAAAACCCACGAAAGCCATTCTATTAACGTGTGGAATAAAATTCAAACTCCTTGGTGACTCTTAAGGCCCTGTGTGGTCTGGCCCTGGCTTGCTCTCTAGTGTCATCCCATAATATGTGTTCTACACTCTGGTTACGCAGGGCTTGGTCTGGTCCTTTATACTCAACAGGCTTGTACCCTTTCCACATGTTGCTCTTTTTCCCGATCAGTGCACCAGCCCTGTTCATCTGTCATGCCTCATCCTGCAGTTTTCCAGCATTTGAACTCTGGGACTCTCAGAGCCCCCATGCAGCTCACATTGCAATGGAGATCTGACATCTCTTTGTGATTGTTTGACTGTCTGTTGTTCCCCTAGATGGTAAGCTCCAGGAGAGTAAAGGAATCATAGTTCTTTCATGCAGTGTTGTATCTACAGCATGGAACACAGAGCAGGCCTCAATAACAAGTGAATGCATGGATTCTACCACTTTCATGACCTGGTGGCTCTGTTCACATTGAATTCTAGAGACCAGGAATAGTTTTCAGGGTCAGGAGAATCCAAACCTGCTATGGCCCAGAATGCCTGGAGTCAAGGAGTGGAACCAAGTGTTCAAGATGGCTACCTCCTCTTCCATTGTTACTGAATTGAGAGACCCAGCTGACATGCGCCAAGTTGGAGATCATCTAGTGAAGCTGAAAGGCCTCCCAGAAAACTCTAGGCCTCCAGCTCTTTCTTCCCTGTTCTTCTTTAATTAGCATGCATCTGCTGGGAGTTGAGAGCACTTATACTGCATGTTATTCCCCACATCCCCACCTATTTAATGAAGAGACCTAAGAAAGTGTCTGTTGCTTAACAGCCAGCAAATGTCTGCAATCTGTGGAATAACTGGAGGGCTCGGGAAGGAGGCTTTTCAAAACGTGACATGATTCCAACGCTTCATTTGCATGTGATCCACAGGATGGGAACTTGAGTGCAAGGCCATCCCCCACCATCACCACTTCAGACCTGGCACAGGCAAAACTGGGCCTCCACCCAAGACCTCTGCATTTCCCCAGCTCCCAGCTCCAAAGTCAGGGAGCTAGAGCTACTAGAGGCCAAGGCTGGGGATGAGAGCCTTTGCCTTTTCACTAACCAGCCCCATGACCTTGGCAAGTTGCCTGCCTAGCTCAGTCTCACTATTCTTACTCCATAAAATGGGTAAGAGTAACCTACCTCATAGTGAGAAATCGGAGCTTTCAGAACTAGAAAGATGCGTTGTCCATTCTTTTCCTTTAACTGCTGCAAGCTATTGGAATTTAAATGGTAGCAGGGAAAGCACTTTGAAAAGTGCTGTTGAAATATGAGACATTATTTTTATGATGATGATTATTCTCCTGGGGAGCTACAGGGCAAAGCAGTACTTTTCTTAGTAGGGAAAGGACATCCGTGATTTGAATGCCTTGGAGGTCTGCTTAGTCACCTGAATTTTATTAGTCTCATAACCTGGCATAGCTACTCCCCAAACTCTCTAGGTAATTGAGGAAACCCTTATGTTTCTCCAGAGATGGCTTGTTGGCCCTGCTCCTTGAATTTCATGGATAGCCATGGATAGCCATGGATGGGAAAGGGATGAATATCTGTATCTTGCAGATGAAAAAATTTCAGTTAAGAGATGTAAAGTGATTTGCCTGGGTTCATACAGGGAGGCAGTGGCAGAGCTGGGACAAGGAACCAGAACTTCATATGTCCTGTCCAGCACTCTTTCTATGACAGAACATTCCCTTTCTCACCAACTTCTGATTCATTTGTAAATGGGCCTGGACTTCATTAATCCATGCTCCCTCCGTAATTTTGGATCACAGCCAGTACTCACTTCTTGTAAAGCTGGGTCGATCCTTTGGGATCCACAGAAAGCAGTCTTGCTATCAACGTCTCTCAATTAGAAGCTATTTGTATTTGTTTTCTATTGGTGTATAACAAATCACCACAAACTTAGTGTCTTCTAAAAATACCATTTGTTATCTCATAGTTCTGTAGGTCAGAAGTCTGGGTGAGGGTGTCTAGATTCTCTGCTCAGGGTCTCACCAGGCTGAAGTCAAGGTGTTGGCTGGTGCTGTTGTCTTCTGGAGTTCAGAGTCCTCTCTCAAGCTCCCTGGTTGCAGAATTCATCTCCTTGTGGTTATGGGACTGAGATAATCATTTCCTTGCTGGCTGTCAGCCAGGGGCTGCTCTCAGCTTCCAGGGGCTACCTCCATTCCCTTCCATCTTCAACCCAGAAGTAGTGTGGCAAATCCCTCTCATTCTTTGAATCTCTCTGACTTCCAATAGCTGGAGAAGACTCCCTGCTTTTAAAGGGCTCATCTCACTGGGTCAGGCCCACCTCTGTCAATTTTAATCTCTGCCAACCTTGAATTCAACTGATTTGGGATTTTAATTATATCTGTGCAATCTCTTCACAGCAGCACTTAGGTTAGTGTTTGAATAACCAAGCGATGGAATATTTAGAATCCTGTGTGCCATACTATTTCTTCACTCATTTTACAAGCACTTCTTGTATGCTAGGCCCTGTTTGGCTTTTGAGAAATAAAAGTGAATACACCACAGTCTCTCCCTTCCAATGGAGAAGATGAGAAGTGTAGTTTAGTGATCAAAACATAGACTTTGGAGTCAGACACCCACATTCTTTGTTAAGTGCTTCACACAATGTTTGGCACATAGTAAGCACTTGGTAAAGCCATCGTCATCTTATATAAATATCATTAATGACAATTACAAGTATCGTACTATCTCAATTGTATGACAAGTAAGAAAGCAGCACTAAGGAAAATAGAAGGGCTTGTTAATTACTGTGTTGGCAGAGGTCAGGGGAAGTTACAAGAGGAGGAGAAACTTGTGCCAGGTTTTGAAGTATGAGTAGGAGATCGCCAGACTGAGTAAGTGCAGGGATGGGAGAAGGCACAGTAGATAAGAGATAAAAAGGAGGACATGGGTGGGATAGCATTTTCTCTGTAAACTTCCCAACATTTGCCAACAGAGCACTGAACACCCTTTTGTTTTCCCATCACACCCCAGTCATTCTGCTATTATAGTTCCAACCACGCTGCTGTAATGATTTGTTCAAGATGTTACTGTGATTATTACTTATGGTACTTGGTGATTAACAAAGCTGATGATGGGTTGAACTAAAGCAGAGCCCACAGAAATTGGAGGAGAAGGCTGACTGAAGAGATGACAAGATCACATTGGTAGGACTTGGTGATTCACAAGAGCAGGGGCTGAGGGAGGGGAAGATGTTCAAGTGACAGTTCACTCCCACTGGAGGAATACATTCTGACATGGCCTTGGGAATTAGATGCTGGCTGCAAGCTGTCTCTTCTTACAAATGATGATTTTTTTTCTTTTGTTAACAAGACACAACATGTATCCTTAAATGCATACTTGATGCTAATGGGAGATAGGAAGGATCTGATTGGACCATTCCCTGAGTTCCGACAGGCATTTCGTGTCTTGGTCATGGATTCCCTCCAATCCTTTAAATGTGTGTTTCTAATTTCACAGCTTTGATTTGTTGCTGTAGACCAGGGCTTGGCAAATGTTTTCTACAAAAGGCCAGGTAATAAATATTTCAGACTTTGTAGGCCTTGCAGTCTCACTTGTACTACTTGTCTTTGCTGTTGTAGTGTGAAATCAGCCATGGACAATATGCAAACACATGCACAGGGCTGTGTCCCAATAAAACTTTAATTACAAAAACAGCTGGCTGATTTTGGCCGATGGGCCATAGTTTGCTAAATCCTGCCCTTAATCTAACTGTGACTCTCAGAGACCTTTGATTTAAGTTCACATGCACCTGTAGTCAAGAAATTTTTTATCACCTACCTAGTTATTAGCACCTTCACACAAAGCACCCAGATAAAATAATGCAGTGGTTCATTTGACAGTTACTTTTGTGCTATCCTCAGGAAGGGAGTAGAGGGCATTGGTCAAGAGAATGGGCTGGTGGGTCAGACAAAACAGAATGAGCATGTCACTAAGTCTCTTTGTGCTTGTTTCTTTACAAAATGGAACAATAATACTCATTTTAAAGGTATTCTTAAGAAATTATAAAAGAAAATGCAAATAAAGCATGTAGCACAGTGCCTGGCACTGAGTGAGCATTTCAGGATGGAAGTTTGCAGATAGTGTGTGAAGCAAGGATCTGGGTAGAGATAGGAGAACAGGTGCGATGGCCAGAGGCCTTCAGGAAACCAGGTACTTCGACGTGGTATAGGGAGTGGAAAGTTATTAGACAGCAATCAACTTTTGATCCCATCCACCTCCTCTCCAGGACATCTCTGACAAGGAGGTGGATGGACATTCTTCTGTATTTCAAAAGCATGTCCTGTCATCCCCAAGAGGAAGAGGACAGAAGGGATACCTCCTGTGTGCCTTGTTTAGCTGAGCTGAAGGGGTCACTGAGCTCAAACTATTCCCTTTATCACCTGCTTCAAATGGCTGTTTCTAAAAAGTAATGGAAACGGGCATGAAGGCAGAAGCTCAGACGGCCTGCCTCTAAATTACTAGGAGAAAAAAAGGCCATCTCAACTAATTACTGAGCTGAGCTACATTCAGAGAGAGGCTCATTTGGTATCAGGCACCGAGGTTCCTAGATCAGGGTACAGCGCTCTGGCCAAATGCAACAATTCCACTGATGAGGCCACTTCATCCAAGATGCCGCGTCTGGGTGGCAAATCATCTCATTTGTCACCAGCTGCAAATCACTTGGCACTTCCCTGGTGGAGCTGGAGTGATTCATTTTAATTGCCCCAGCTGCCGGTCACTGTGTTCCAGCACCGAAGTAGGGGGAGGGCCCTGGACTTTTGCGGCAAGTGCCTGGGGGTGCGGAACTGGGGGCTGGACAACAAACTCTTAAGGAAAGCCCAGTATGTTGTCAGCTCGTGTACTGTTCTAGCATTTGCAGAACTATGTTTTGAAGAGGCATTGTCTTCCATTCCTTTTTCCCCCATTTAGATAGGCCACGAGAGTATAGTGTGGGCACAGTTTGCAAAAGAATGGATGTAGACTAATCCACTCACAATTTCAAATTTAATCCTTTATTTCACTCTCTAAAACTTGGTTTCCATGCCTAAAAAATGGTATAATGAACTTCTTCATGAATTGTGAGAATTCAATGAGTAGAGTCGTATCTTGCACTTGGCACAGAAACACTAGGGCTCGAGACGTCACCTGTGATGGTGATGATGATTTCTTCTGGAAACATTCCTCTTAACTTCTAGGTCCCCACACTCTGCTCTGTCTCTCCTTGCCCTGCTGGTTGGTCCTTCTTAGTCTCCTTTGCTGGTTCTTCCATTCTGCTTAATCTCAAGCTCATTTGCCCAGAACTCAGGCCTCAGCCCTCTTCCCAGCTCTTCCTGCATCTCCTACAGTGCCACCACCTTTCTACACGGATGCCGCTCTCTCCCAAATCTAACTCTCCAGTCTCTCTTCTGAACTATAAACATGAGTAACTGTCCGCTTGACACCTCAAACATGAAATAGCCAACAGAAAATTCCTCATGAGCTCCCACCAAAAAGACCCAAATAAATGCAAGATAACTTACATATTCTCCTCCATTGTCCTCTTCTCATAAAATTGCACCACTGTCCATCTTGCTATTCAAACTAAATGCCAGGAAGACCTTTCTGACCTGTTAGTTTCCCTGATGTCCTGCTCATCAAATCCAGCCATCCCTAAATAGTCCTAAATAACATTCTAGATACTAGATATCTGCATCACATTTCCTTACTTCTTCTTTTGTCCTTGTATAACCCATGTCCACACAATAACTAGAACAGTAGTTCTCAACCTGTGGGTCGCGACCCCTTTGGGGGTCGAATGACCCTTTCACAGGGGTCGCCTAAGACCATCGGAAAATACATATCAGATATTTACATTACGATTTATAACAGTAGTAAAACCACAGTTAAGAAGTAGCAATGAAAATAATTTTATGGGGGTCACCACAACATGAGGAACTGTATTAAAGGGTCGTGGCATTAGGAAGGTTGAGAACCACTGAACTAGAGGGATCTTTTAAAACTGTAAAAGGATCCTGCTGTTCCCCCACTCCATTTAAAAATCTGTCACAATTAGGAAAGAAATCCGAATGCCCTACCAAGGTCAACCTGATCGGGCCCACCTCAAACCTCACCTTGTACCACCTTTGCTGCTCTGGCTATGCCTCAGCCTCATGGGCCTTCTTGCACTACACCAAGCAAATTCTTTCACACACCTGGACATTTGTTTTTCCCTCTGCCTAAAGCTCACCTCCCTGAAATTGTCCTAAACCTACCTCTGTCTACTCTTCAGGTCTGTACACAAACGCCACCTCCTCACATACACCATTCTAGGTATCATCTCTGCTTCCTATACCTCTCCCATCTTACCTTCTTTCCTTTTATTCATAGCACTTGTCAAAGTCTAAAGTGATCTTAATATAATTATATATTAATTGCCAGTTTGGTTTATTCATTTATTATCTGTCTCCCTTCACTAAAATGTAAGTTCAGTGAGGGCAAGGGTCTTATCTGTGTCATTCTCCGCTATATCCCTAGTACCTAGCATAGTGCCCAGCACATAGTAGGTGCTCAATGAACATATACTGAATAAATGAGTGATTATACAATGTTATTGAGGACTGACTCTCTATATGTTTATCAGGTGTCCAATTGTTTGGCTTCCCTGAGCCACATTGGAGGAAGAAAAATTGTCTAAGGTCACACATAAAATACATGAACACTAGCGATAGCTGATGAGATATAAAAAGTTCACAAAAAATCTCATAATGTTTTAAGGAACTTTACAAATTTGTGCTGGGCCACATTCAAAACTGTCCTGGGCCGAATGTGGTCTGTGCGTCGCAGGTTGAACAAGCTTGATCTCTCTATATATACACAGTAGACCCTCTGTTAACTGGAACTCAAAAATTTTTTTGCCAGTTGCTTGAGAGGCTGGTTACTTGAATTCCTCTTAACGAAGAGTCTACTTATATAGTACAGTAGACTCTCAGTTAACTGACACCCAATCATTGTGGGTGCTGGTTAACTGAGAGTCTACTGTACTATACACATCCACCAAACCTGATAGAAAATACCTAGGAAGTTTCCCCTCAAAAAATCAATTGAATAGGATGAATGTGAGCCACACAGATTTAAATATGGGAGTTATCAGCATCTGCATATAAAGCAACTCTAATACTTGGACTGGGGTGAACAGCAAGGAGGAATCACTAATTAAGTGCTAAAGAAGTGCAGAAGTGGGAAATGCCATGTCCAAATGGGAAAAATCTGAAAAGGCAGCATGGAAGAGGAGCCCTTTAATTGGAATATACAAGGCAGGCAGGCTCTGAGCATTCTGAAATAGGAAGAAAGGCATTTCCTGGAGCAGGAGCAGCCTGCCCAATGGTGTGGTGGTGGGAAGAGAATGTAAACAAGCAGGAATTTCATGTTGCCCAAAATGTCCTGGCAGCCGCTGCCTCTGAGCACCTGCTTTACGCTGAATACTGCAGAACATACCTGACATCCCTTTCATCCACATCACTCTCTTCAGGCCAGGGAAGCATATTTCCTTTTGATAAGTGAGGAAACTGAGGTTCAGGGGTATGAAAATATTAAAGTCACAGAACAAGTAAGGGAGCTTGAGTGTGAACCCAGACCCATCGAATTCCGATGGTGTGATTTCACTGTGCTGAATGTGGGTGCAGTTTGGACCTGGGCTACCACTCTCCTCTCTCAAGCTTTACTTTCTGAGGCCCCAAGCCTCACTTACCCGCAGTTCCTAGATACAAAGAATGCTTGGCACCATATTGGTGTTAAAAATGGGACTTCCTCCAGATATATTTTTGGGTTTAAGTTCTTAGAAGAAGCCACTCTCTTTTTATAGCTAGCTGCCTACTGGCCAGCCCATAATACCAAAACATATGGTTTCCCTCTATCCAGACCCCTCCCTAGAGCTCAGTACAATCTCCTGATCCACTAGCTGGTTTCAGAGGTGAGATGGGCTCTAAGGGCCTGGGGTCTCTGCCCCTGTGGGCCAGGCCATGGACTGGGTTGTCATCTGTGGAAGTCCTTAGAGTTGACAGCATATTTAAATGTGGAATGTTGTGGGCTTTTAGATATGAGACCCTGACCCATCAGCACATAGCAGGTAAAATAACCATGTGTGTTTTAATTAACATTTAGTTAGCTCCAGCACAAGGCCCATATTAAAAGGAGTCACTTTACTTAAAATAGCCAGTTGGAAATTCTGCATTTACCAGGTATTTTTTTCACTACCCTGCGTGCTCAGCCCCTCCCTCCCACATATCTCCAACCAAGCTAGCAGGGCCACCCGGAGGCAGGGGTCAGTCTCTTTTCTTCACCTCACCCAACCCAATCTCCCCAATCATTTCATAAAAGAGAGACTCAGCTCTTTCTGAGACAGTGAAGAGAATTACTAAGTAGGAGTTCAGAGCCTCAGTTTCATCGATGAAATGGGGATAATAACATGAACATACTGGAGGAAAGACCCAGTAGCAACAACTACTACTATTTAGAAATGAAAGATGACATGAAAGGAAGTTTTCAGTATGCTGAATGAAAGAAGGAGGTTATAAAACAGACTATAACATATGGCCCCATTGAAAACTCAAGTCGGGCAGACGTAAGTCTGGAAGTAATGTAAACTAAGATATTATAGGAGTCATCTGGATGGCTGGATTATGGGCTTTCTTTTCTACTTTTTTTTGATTTTCTAAATGAATAACTGTAATATTCATAATACACAGAAAACCTAGAACACAGTGTTAAAATTATGGACTGCAAGATCACCCAACCTGGGTTCAGATTCCAGTTTCTTGTCTGTCCTAAGTCCCTGACCCATCGTTCTGTTCTAGCCTGGTCCTCCACATTTCCCCTTTATGTTCGCTGGATAAAATCAGTGGCTATGCATAAAGCCATTCTGCCAAGAACAAGGGGATGACTTTGGACAAGTTACCTAACCACACCGAACTTCAGTTTCTTCACCTATGAAATAGGACGTGATGGGCATAAAATTTCCCCCTAAGACATTCATGCCTAATCCCCAGAATTGGTGAATATGTTGCCTTACATGAGAAGAGAGACTTTTAAGATAGAGTTAAGGTTAGGGACCTTGAAACAGGGTGATTATCCAATAGGCGAACTCATAAATCACTCTGAAAATTGCCTTTAATACTGGAAAAGAGTTAGTCAAAGAGATGAGACAGAAAAACCAAGAGAGATTCAAAGTAGGAGAGGGACTTGGTCTTCCATTTCTGGTTTTAAAGATAGAGGAAGAGGGGCATGAGCCAAGGAATGAGGAAGATCGGAAGAGCTCTTAGCTGTAAACTAGTAAGGAAACAAGGATCTGAGTCCTGTAACCACAGGAATTCAAATCTGCCAGCAACCTGATGGAGCAAAAAATTGGATTGTCCACTCGAGCCTCCAGAAAGGAATACAGCTCTGTCACCACCCTTTAGCCCAGTGAGACTTATACTGAACTTATGCCCTACAGAACTGTAAGATAATCCATTTGTGTTGCTTTAAGCTGTTACGTTTTGTTATGGCAGCAATAGAAAACCAATACAGGAAATGTGGTCAAGAATAAATATGTAAGCCATACAGGACAGAGACTGGCGTATGTTATAGTAAGTGCCTAATTTATGATATTTTTTCTCACTACCTTTTTTATTAGTCATTCACTACTCTGACCACACTCATCTTCTCTGTTCATGCTCCTTTCGTTCTTGCACACCTCTTATCTTCTTGCTTAATGTATGTCCTTAGATACCCTTCCCAACTTCAAAATCCAGTTCAGATAACATCTCCAAGAAGGTTTTCCCAACCTTTTTAGCCAGGTGCAAACTCTTCCAGTGTAGTGCCCTTTTGTCCCTTCGCTAGCTATTATATTTATTTAAACCCAAGGTTGTATGAAGAAGGCTTTTCTCTTGTTATGAAATTCTGTATGCTGTGTATACTGTGTGGTGATCACAAAAGATCCTCAAATTTTTGCTTACAACAACCAGGTATAGTTCTTAATTTTTAAATTTTATTTTATTATAGAAAGAACACTTTAACATGAGATATACCCTCTTAAAATTAAGCGTACAACACAGCATTGTTCACTAGAAGTGCACTCTTGTACAACTGATATCTAGAATTTATTCATCTTGCCTAAGTGAAACTTTGTGCCTATTGATTAGCAACTCCTCATTTCCCCTTCCCCCTAGCCCCTGGCAACCACAATTCCACTTTCTGATTCTATGTATTTGACTATTTTAGATACTTAATATGGGTGGAATTATGCAACATTTGTTCTTTTAGGACTGCCTTATTTCACTTAGCATAATGTCTTCAAGGTTCATCCATATTGTTGCATATTGCAGAATTACCTTCTTTCTAAAGGCTAAATAGTTTCCATTATACATAATATACCACATTTTCTATGTTTATTCATCCATAGATATCCATCCATTGATGGCTGTCTAGATTGTTCCATATTGGCTATTGCAAATAGTAGTACAGTGAGGTTGGGAATGCTAATATCTTCAAGATCCTGATTTCAATTCTTTTGGATAAATATCCATAAACAGGATTGCTGGATTACATGGTAGTTCTAGTTTTAAGTTTTTAAAGAATCCTCCATAATATTTTCTATAGTGGCTGCACCATTTTGCATTCTCACAGACAGTGTACAAACAAGGATTCCAATATCTCTTCTCCTTACCAACACTTATCATTTTAGGTATATTTCTTGCTCATGTCACCTGTATGTGGCAGGATGGTTAGGGGCCATTTTCTCCTCACTCTCCCTTTGGGGCCAAGATTGACAAAGCAGCTATCATCTGGAATATCCCCAGTTATGTACTGGCTCTTAAATCTTTTTCCCAGTAGTGACACTTGTCACTTATGTTTATAAGAGGGATGTCTGGAAAGTGTCCAGCCATGTAATATGAAAAATAGAGGCATTGATAACTGGGTTTTTTTCTGGGCAGCCCTCATATTTCATAGGCCAGATGGAATGAAATGATAGCACCTAGCATCACTATGGAAAGGGATGGGAAATCTACCCTGAGTGCAAGAGTAGGTGAGCTGAGTATACTTGGTAGACAACATTCATGGCCACCACAAGTTCTCACCCACAGCCTTGCCTTAGAAAGAAGTTCTTGCCACACTTCTCATTTTACAGATAAACAGCTTGAAGCTCAGAAAGGGTAACAGTTGGTCACATGTTTTGGAAGTGACACAGTTGAAGCTAGGACCCGACTGCCTTTCCATCCTTCTATCATCCCTGCTGCAACTCAACCACATGCCTGACACGGTGCTGGGGATGCAGCAGAAAGCAAGCTTGCCTCAATCCCCATCCTCATCAATATAGACTGTCACTGTGCCCAGTTCTTCTGGTCCTCCACACCATCCTCCCTCCTCTCTCTCTCAGCCTCATAGGTTACCTGTTCTTAAAGGTGTCCTCTTCCACCCTGCACAACTAGATCCCAAGCAACTGGAGGGCAGGGGCAGCATCTTCAAGTTTGATTCCTTCACAACCCCTAATGTATGAGGCATTCAACAAATGTTCCTTGGATCAAACACAGAATTGAAAATGAAATTCACTTTAGATGCCAAACATTTGTTCTCTGCTTACGTATAGTCCACCCACTTCCCCCGTGTGTTCCCAAAACAAGTGTATTAATAGGGATTTGCATGTGCTCTGCTAGTTTATTATAGAGAACATTAGATATTAGGATATATTTGAAAAAGAGATTAAGAAGATCATCAACACTGTACCTCATAAATCACTCTGAAAATTGCCAAAGTAATTTCTTAGTCTCTATTTTTTTCTTCCCAGAGATTCTACTTCTTCTAGTGACTTACACTGAATTGACAGTTCTAATTAGCAGTCATGAAAACTCAAGCTTTTAAAGCTATGGCAGATTAGGAAAGAATTTTCCAGACATGTGATAAAACTTCTTCCCATAGGGGATGTCATGTGTATCAGTGGTTGGGTTTAGATGACAAAGGGAAGCCTGTGGGAAGGAGGATGGAGCTGGAAAAAGATTAAAAGGGGAGTACATGTGTCTTGGGCACTTGTCTGGCCTCCAGGGGCTGAGCAGATCACTTGTCATTTACTGCACGTGTGCTCTTGACTCGGTGGAAATGTCATGGAAGGGCCTGCTTTGTTTCATATCTCACAGCTTTGGGTACTGACATGACCTGAAGCTGGCTCTTGGCCCAGACTGGAAACCTAGTTGGTCCTCAGTCTGCAGGGATTTAAAGAGTCAATGTTGAGTCAGTTTTGAGGCTGTCACTCATTGCCATTTATTCAACAGATAGGTATCAGTTACCTTCTGTGTGCCAGGCCTGTGCTGACATACTTGCTAGGCTTATCAGAGGAAGGACCTTTTAAGCTGAGGCCTGAAAAATGAGTTCACCAGGGAAAGGTGTGTTGTAGAGAAGGTTGTTATGAGTAGAGGAAAGAACAAGAATCAAAGATGTGAGAATGAAAGAGATAAACAGTCCCCCAGTGGAGGTAGGGCACAGGCGTCCCGTAGGAGTCTTGCTGGGGAGGGTGCAGACTGGTGGGAATTGAGGCTCAGGAGGAGGCAGTGCAGAGTTCTGGGGTACTGGAAGATGCCAGGGACAAAAGGACAATGAGAGATGGAGATCAGGGGATGACATGAGCCAATAACCATATTTTGTGAAAACCCTCTTTGTAGAATGGAGAATGGATTGGGGTGATGTGGCAGTAAGAACTGAGGCACACAGATGAAAGAGCAATATTGCAGAAGCCCAGATTAGAGGTGATGAGAGTGTCTGGACCACATGGTAGCAGCAAGGGTGGGCAAAAAGCTAACAAACTTAAGTAGATTCAGGAGGTAGAATCTCCACTTGAAGACTACTGATTGGATATAGTGGGTGAAGGACAGGGTTCACTAATTTTTTGAAGGCTCCACTTTTTGAGTGACTATTTCATGCCAGACATTCTAAGATGTTTGCATTTATTCCTCACTTCCTGTTATGAGGGAGGAAGTATTTAGGTTCATTTTATGCATGGGGAAACTGAAGATTGGTAAGGTTAGGTGTCTTCTCATTAACACAAAGCTAGTCTGAGTCTACAGTTTACCTTTAAGCCCTAGGCTATCCTGTGTCCCTACACTTACCTCCCAGGTTTCTGGTTGGGGCATCATGGAAAAGAATGGTGACATTTTTCTGAGATGGGGAGCACTTAAAAAAGCAAATATTCTAATAGGATCTTTCCCACAGTTACATGTGTAGAACCAGATACCACACAGTCTTGGACCGCCCTGGACAAGGACATCTGCAACTTTGCAGGGATATGCACTGTTTCCTCCTCCTGCATCCTGTTTAGGTGGGCACTCAACCTAAGTTCTTCAGCCTGTTTAGAACTCTGATGGGGATGGGGTCCCCTGTGTACACCCTTCCTTTAGCTTCTTAGTAGTTCACATTTAAATTAGTAATGGAAAATTTCCTGGAAACGAGAAATGGGATGGGCCCCAGGAGAGAGAAAAATGCCTGAGATAAAGGAGGAGAGATACCTGGTATATTAGAACAGGCGCCTGGGGAGCAGCTGTGTTAACCATGGACAAGGTACCTACTTCATTTCAAGTCTGTTTTCCCATCTGTATTTAAAACACAAAAGAGGGAATAATGCTTGCCTGCCTCATGGTTGTTGCAAAGATCAGTTGTGGTAATAGATGACTCTGAAAAATCAAAAAACTCTTTGCAAATGAGAGGACTTAAAATTCTATATCACAAGGTAGAATCAGAGACACAAGTGCTAGAAGGTACCCTGGGGATCATCAAAGTCATCTTGATTGTTTTATAGATGAGGAAAACCAGGCTGAGGCTCAGAGAGATTAAATGACCTTTCCCAAAGTCACTCTCAAAATTAATGTTGGAATTAGGCTTAGAAGGCAAATCCCCAACCTTAAGCTGAGGGTTTTTTTTTCTATTGTATTGGGCTGGAAGGATAACAGTAATTGACGCTAGTGGGTTTTGGAGTCAGGTAAGCTGGGGTGTGACCCTCCAGCTTTGCCACTTGTTAATTGTGTGGTGTTGGTCAACTTATGTAATTGTTTAGAAACTTATGTTTTTCAATTATAAAAATGTAATATTGTTAACTCCCAGGGTTATGAACATTTAATGTGAAAATGCTTGCAGATACTGGGTAAACAGAGGTAGTGATTATTATAATGATTAAGATTATATGTTGCATATTTGCTGTATGTCACCACCCCTATCCTTGAAGACTGACCTACTAGAGGTTTCCAATCCAATACATTCCTGACCTTAATTTGGTCTCCTAAATATTTTATTGGTAGAATTAGAGGTAAGGCCAAAGAGAAGACCATTCCCTATTGATCCCTAATACTTTGCTTAAGCTTAACTCTAAGATTATCTATCTCAGTTTAAAACCTAGTCAAGAGGCTGTATATGTTCCAGCCTAGTAGAATATTTTATATGGATAACTCGGGAAGGTTGGAGAGGTAGATGGAATTTGATTGATGTAGTATTAGAGAGTTCATTCTTTTTTTCTTCAGGAAATCCTTATTCAGAGGTACGAAGAGACTGGATAAGTAGGAGAACTCAAAGGTGTGATCAGATCTTACTATGAGAAATTGTACTTTACACTATTTAAGACAATATTTAGGATGAGATTCTCTCAAGGTTAAAGCACCAGAGAAAAATGAAGTTTCTTTGAATCCAGGGAGATGTCATTAAAATGAGTTCTGGGTTCAGCCACCCTCAAACCCCAACAGTCATATCAAGGTTAGAGACTGAGCTTGTCTCCTTGATAAACATGAACTAGGAATCACTATCACAGTGGGTGTAATACCATCTTGACTACATGCAAAAGGCTTTTGTTTTTCTCCTCTGGTTCCCTATACAACTTCATGTAAGTTTTACTTAAAGGTTTTAGTTTAGTTAATGCTTCATCTCTGCTCTTAAAGAAATGATTGCAGTGGGTCATGACATACCAGCACATACATGTACATTTCTGATAAGACGCCAAGGAAAGTTGAGGTCAGACTTTTTATACAAAGAATTGTAGAAACAGCCTTTATTATTGTAGACCTGTTCCAGTTTGCTAAATACAGTGACTTCCATGAGCTCATAATTTTTGTCACAGCTCAGTGTCCAATTTCCTATTTCCTTACTCAATCTCCTAGCAACCTTTGGCATAGGTGTTTATGCCACCCAGTTTGACACACTCCCTTCACTTGGACACCATACTGCTGGTTTATCTCCTCTTTCATTGGCTATTCCTTTTCAGTTTCTTCTGATGGCTCTGTATGACCTCTGAATGCTCAGGGGTCCAGGACTTTGATTTCTCCTCCTCACTATCTAGACTCACCCCAACATAACCTCCCTCTTCCAATCCCACGGTTTTAAATACTGTATCTCTATGATTCCTAAAATGTTAAAGTCCAGTCTGGACCTTCTCCCTCACCTCTAGACTGATGAGCTTGTTCAATATTTCCTCTAATAGACATCTTCCATCTAATATGTTTCAAACAGAGTCCTTGATTTCTCTCCATTTCACATCTGTTCTTGCACAAATATTCCCCACCTCAGTAAGTAGCATCAACATTCTTTTAGTTACTGAGACTTAAAATGTTAACTTCTCTCTACCCCTACACCCATTTCTTGTTATTTGTCACTTTGATCTGCGTGTCCCACTTCTCCATCTTTGAACCCCCTTACCCAGCGTCTTTCTGTACTCACATCATCACACTGAGCACCATAAATGGCTTACATTTGTGTGTGAATTTCAATTGGAGGAACTTTCTCCACTGCTAAGAACTTAATAACTTAATAAATAAGCACGCTGTTTGAATTGAACATCTGAACACTCTCCCATTTTGATGTGCACTGGGTGAAAAGTGTAAGCATCTGTGTGTGCAAGGTCAGGAGTAATGGAGGGGAGATAACAGGTGACTACACAGAACTGATTATATCAAGATATAACTAATGTAACAAAAAAAAATTATTACAGTGGAGGCAAAATTTATCAGCCCACGCTTGTATTTTTCAAAATTAGGATGAGACTGGAAAGAAAATCTGGGGCCAAATTGATATAAAATGCTCTAAGTTAAGCAGGAACTTAATACTGGGAAAAAGAATTGATATGTCAACTGTTTTTCTTTTCTCATTCAATTGTGAAAAAATACCAGTGGGATTATAGGAAAATGAATCTGATTTAATTACAATTGTCGCAATGAAGAGGTTGACCCAAAGGATCCAGTGATCAGTGACTGTGGTAATGTGAGGGATACTGAGGTGGTCATAAGATACAAAGTCTTTGTTTACAATGTTCTATTTGCTAAGGAGGAATACTGTTCTTGAGTCATTAAAAATAATTCAAATCTGCTTCACTCAATTGATTTACCTTGAGAGAGGTAATCTGACAAAGGGAAATGCTGTAAAACATTTGCTTTTGCAGATTCTGACGGATCCCTTAATACAGGCATTCTCTGAGTTGAGAACCGAGATCCATGAAAATCAAGATTGCTACAACAGACACATACAAGACCTTTATCAAAGAGCAGATTAATTTAAATACCACACTCCCATGATGCAGTTTGATCCAAATTTAATTAGCCCAAACTTGATTGTTTGTATAACTTTCCAGGAATAGTTCTATCACAAAGTAAAGTCCATTCTGTTACCACTTTATTTTAATTGACATTTAATAGCAAATAAATAATTTGATGTCAAATGAATAAACTCCCTGTTGTCTGGTTTTTAATCAGGTAATGAAGTAGCAGTAGCCAGCCTAGTTAACACATAACAACATATGATTTCTACAGTGATTCACATGGTTTATATCAGTGGCTCAAACGTGTGCTCTTCTAAATTTCATTGGTCTGAGAAGAACAATAAGCCATCCATATATGGCCATTTGAGATTACAGGGCCCAGAGTTTGGCCATGTCACTCAGAGCTCTCCATGGTTCTGATGCCTTCAACTGTATCCACTTTGTCTTACGACCTGAATCCTATGGTGTGGATTCTCCTCTCTTCTGCTTTAGATCAATTATTTACCTTCTGCAGAGAATTCTACATCAAGGCACCCCTGCAGATGTTTTTGTTTTCTTATCAGGGACCTTAGTGACACTTCTGGGCTTCCATTAGTGCCATATACAGACATGGACTATTACAGACTGACTACTATGCAGCAAGCCTTCTAGTGGAAACTGGACTATAAAGATGAGTAACAATCAGGTTCTGCTCTTAGGGATCTTATATTCTAGTTGGAAAAAAGAGAGGAATTGTAAAATCATGAACAATATCCTAAGAACTACTATAAATACATAAAAAAATACATGGCAGTTGTGAGGCAAAAGCTGTCCTAGCAGGTGGAGCAAAGGAGATTAAGAGAGACTCCTCTGAGAAGGTGATACTTAAGCTGGTCTGTGGAGAATGAGTCCATTAAACTGAGAGGGGGTGGGACAGACTCTCCAGGAAAGGGACAGGGTGATAAAAATTCAAAGAGGGTCCCAGGAGTTTGGAATGCAACAGAACATAAGAAAGGCCAGAATATAGGAAGGGAGACAGACAGAGGGAGACAGAGACAGAGACAGACAGGTAGGCAGTCAAGGCTAAGGAAGTAGAAGCCAGGCTTTAAAGGACTTTGAAGGTCAAAACCACAATAATAGGCTTAGGCTTTATCCTGCAGTGTTGGGAAAGAATTCATGAAGTCTGATCAAGGTGGTTAGAGGGTTAGACTTGAAGTGTGCAGAGTGGACTGTAGGGAGAGAGCCTGGAAGCAGGGAGGACTTCTCACTGGAGCCTTGTCTCTAGGCACATATGACCTCATGACTGACAATGCTCTATGTGCTGTTACCTCAGAACCTGAAATCTAAACCCTCCACTTGCTAAATATAGGTCACGATGCTCTGATGACTTGGCTGAGTCAGAGCAGTTGCAGTCTGATACAAGGGAAGAGAATGGATCATACTATTGAAATATAGGCACTATTCATCAATTCCTTCTCCCTTCTAACTACCTAGAATATACTCTGAGACTTTATGATATCCTTTTTACATTAATGCAACAGTATGCGTCCTCCTGCTTTTCTTCTCAAGGCTGCCCAATGTAACCACATTAAACATCTTGAAAGAAAAGTTAGCCCAATCATTTTCCTAGTTATAAACTTACTGATTTACTCTTTATTTCCTGCCTCACATTCAGTCTGTTGCCTGGTTTCAAAACCCTTCATAATTTGATAATATTTTCCTATCTATTTTATTTCCTGTATCTCTCCATTATGCCTTCTTCATCAGCCTATGGCTGTTCTTATTTCTGTATTTATGTCCATACTGCTCAACTTTTCTCATGTCTGCCAATATAAAAACATATTGATAAATGCACATCACACATCACATCTTGACATTTATTCATTTACTTCTTCACTCAACATGTGTTCATCAAGGCTCTGTGATAGGTGCTGGAGTTAGAGTGGTGGGCAAGACAATGAGGTCCTTCCTTGTATGGAGGGCAGTCAGCCTAGAGCTTTATTATTCAAAGTGCAGCATTGGTTTCACCTGGCAGTTTGCTAGAAATGCAAAATCTTACACCCTACTCCACACCTTCTGACTTCAAACCTCATTTTAACAAGATCCTTAGATAATTTTCATGCACAAAAAATGTTGAAGCAGTGGCCCAGGAGATAGATACTGAAAAAGCAAATGTAATAGAATATAAAGAGTACCATGATGCTGAAGGATGGCATTTGTTTCTTCACTGAATTAAGTAGGAAATAATGGTGTATTTCATGTATGTGTGTGAGAATGTAGAGACCACTTGTTATTTATTCTCCTTGACACTCTCCCTCTCACTTAGCCTAGCCCTGAGTCCACTGTAGGTACTGAACACATCTTTGCTAAAACCAATTGAATTGTTTACAGGAGTACTGCAACAAATCTGAGGGTTTTAGAGGTTTCAGCAAATGATGGAATTACTCAATTTTTGCCAAGTACAGTTCTGATTTATTGAATGTTGGGGTTTTGTTTTGCTGCATCAGAAAGGGAATGTTGTTTATTTTATCCTTTCAAGGCCATAGCATGTTACCATGGTTGACATAAACGGGAGTGGAAAATTCACAAGACAAAATGAAACCAAATTTTGCACAGCACAGTTTTTGTTCTGTGGTTCAAAGTACGGATGAGTTTCCCTTTTCTGAGTGTTATTTTTATTTTTACCATGTGCTGAGAGCTGGGTGATTCACGACTTAGTCCGTACCCTTAGTTTAACTCCCCCAAGACATTAATTGCTTAATAACCTTTTAGACTCAACTGGCATAAAACATGCTACCTGAAAAATATCTACATATTATACTTGTTTATCACTCTCATAGTGTGCTACTGCAGTCCATAGTTTTCTTAACACACTGAGTTGAGACAAAGAGTCAATAAAAGCAACCATGTTTTGAATGCGCAACAAATTCCTTTTTGTTCCTCACTACCTTCTATCTCATTTGACATGCAATTCTTTTTCTAGGTTAATTGAAATAAGAGAGAATTAATCTTTTTCTACCTTTCTCTGGCAGTCTCTAAAGTTTTGCATGATCCATGATTGAATGCTGAAGGATACCTTTTCTATCCAGAAGTGTCCTCAGCTTCATCCATCACTTTTAAATGTTCTGATCCACTCTCCAGAAAATCACGGACAGAGTCCTAGCTATTGATTTGTTCTGGCCTTTGAGAAAAACCAGAATGGTGCACCAACAGAATCATACTGTCCCAGAGTTAGAAAACACTGCAGATGTGATGCCATGTGAGCCTCTGTTTGAAGAGAATTCCTTCTGTATTCCCCCCCTCACCCTCCGTAGAATCACCCAGCCTATGTTTCAGCATTCATGAACAGGCTTCACAGACATCTGGTTATTAGTTATCAAGACTTACCATAAAGCTATACAAATTAAGGCAGAGTGGTATAGGCGCCAGATAAGACAAGTATATCAACAGAACAGAATCAGTAGTCTCAAAACAGATGAACATGCATTTGGTGACCTGATTTATGAGAAAGGGGCATGTAGTGGAGAAAAAGGATGACCTGCTTAATAAATTGTGCTACTTGCACATGGAATATCCGTATGCAAGCATCATCATCATCATCATCATCATCATCATCATCATCATCATCCTTTATCTTGCACATATCTATATGACACATAGATCTAAATGTGAAAGGTAAAATTTTGGAAGAAATTATAGAAGAGTATCTTTATGACTTTGATGTAGGCAAAGAAGCAAGACACGAAGAATACTGGCCATACAGAAAGATACTTGCTAAATGAAGTACATTAAAGCTATATATTTTTGTTCATCACATAATACTACCAAGATAATGAAAAGATAAGTCACACAATAGACGATATTGATACTGCAGACACATATGAAAAAGAACATGTATCAAAGATGTGTAAAGAATGCTTGCACAACAATTAAAAAATGACTCCTAATGAAAATATGGGCAAGGAACTTACAAAGGTACTTCATAGAAGGGGCTATACAAATGGCTAATAAACACGAAAAAGGTACTAGTCATCAGATAAATGCTAATTAAAACTATAATGTCATGTTATAATATACCCACTTGCTATAAAAAGGCAGATATAGGGTGACTGGATATAACTCATATATTGCTGATAAGACTGTAAATTTGTTTTCAGAAAACAGTTTGGCAGCATCTACAATAGGAAATTATAAATAGCATGGTCCAGGAGTTCTTCTCTTAAACAGAAATTCACCTATGTCCATCAAAAGACTTTTATGTATAGCAGCATTATTTATAATGGCCTCACACTGGGAACAACCTGGCAAAGATAGTGATACTTCTGAATTTATTTGTAGATAAATAAATTGTGGTATAACCACAAAATGTAATACAAAGAAAAAAATGAGAGTTGATGGACTAGAACTATATATGATTACATGGATGAATCTCACAATATAATACCCAGAAAAAGGATCCAGACACAAAAGAATGCAGATATATGAGTCCACTTATGAGATTCAGAAACAGCTCAATTAGTAAAATTAATCTGTGTTGTCAGAAGTAAGAAAAATGTTTACTCTTATGTAGAGAAGTGGGTAAAAATAGGTGCCTAAGATTCTGGTAGTATTACACGGTAAGTCCTTACTTAATTTCATGGATAGGTTCTGTGACTTTAAGTAAAATGACACATAATGAAATTAGTTTTATCATAGGGTACTTGATATAAACAAGAGTTAAGATCCTAGGTGTCTCATCAATGTTATAAAGAAATGATGCTGAATGAAATGATGTTATGTGAGCACCTGCTTTGTTTCTTAATTCAAATTTTTATTACACAGGTGTTTTCATTTATGAAAATTAATTGAGCTATATATTTATGGTGCACTAATTTGTGATATATGTCAATAAAATTAAAAACAATAAATGGTGTGTCAAAAGAAGAAGATATGAAGAAAACCTATCTCCAATTAAAATCTTACTTTGCTCAGCAATTATATCAAATTTAAGAGGAAAAAGTCCACTGATAAAAAAGTTAAAGTTTAAAAAAGTAAACTATGAGTCTTCTTTATTTAAGTATGAAAATTTATCTTTCTCCCTTCAGTTTTGGTGGAACAAATTTGGTGAAATGTAAGATGTACTGGCTTGATGGATTTGCTTCTGGGTTAATGATGTATCTACCCCTTTTCCTTTCCCAGTTACATGGGTAGATGAGGATTGACCTTCTACAAATGTCCATCTCTTTCTTATGGATGGACCTTGGGACCCAGGATACCCCTGAGCTTGGTATGCCTCCAGTTAGACTATAAACATCATGAAAGCAAAGACCTGATATTTCTTATTTCTTTCCATTTTAGAATGTCGGCCATTCAGACTGTGAAATCTGAGATCTGAGGAAGGGAAGTGACTTGCTCAAGGTCACTTGGCCACACCTCTCTCTTGACTCCTGTCCTTGTCAGCCAGGCCCCCTACACAGCTCTGCTGAGGAGAAACAAGCCATGCCCCTTTTGTTCTGTTCCCCTTGGCTTTACTTCTCAGTACAGGGATGCAAAAGCACAGCAACTTAATTTTGCTAACTCTGATTGTCTTGCTTTGCTGATTCACTGAGCAAAAACATGGGGACCCTTGGCTCTGGGCAGTAGGAATGATATATATGTAGTCTCAGAAAAACAAAAACAAAAACAATGACTTTGCTCATTTCAGTGTTCAGAGAATACATCGAGCTCTTGTGTTCTCCTGTTTGTTTTTTGTTGCCTGCAGGGATTACGATGAAGCTCAAGGCCCTACATAGCCTAAAAGGTGTTGAAGTCTAAACATTAGTCTTTTGAAAAATTGCTCATTGTTTATTAAGGGTCACTTGAGTTCTTTGCAACAAAAATTCTTCATCCAAGTTTGGATTATTAAATGCTCAATACTAACTTAGCCTGCTTTGTGAACTCTCTCATCCTTGGTTTCCCAAAGTATAAAATGAGGTAATTAGACAAGAAACTACCTGACTTTTAAGGTTCTATTCTGTAAATTCATTAAGGATATACTCTATAGATTCGTTAATTTAAGTAATTATTAGCATCAATATGTACACAAAATATTAAATAGCACTGATTACATGGTATATTAATAAGTACTGACTATAGATGTCATATGTATGTGTATCTCCACATGGAGTGGTGGGGGGAGAGAAAGAGAAAGCATGACATTATATGCCTTTTATTAAGCACTTATTACCTATCAGGCACCATGCTAAGTATTTTAAATACCTTATCCCATTTAATATTTACAGTGATTCAAAAAAATATTTCTTTATTTTATATATAAGGTGTGGCAGATTGTATTTTCCAATATCACCACCATGCCAACCTCTACCATTCCACAGGTTCTTCTTATGTTTTGACACTTGTTTTACTGAATGGTGGAATCTGTGTTCCTTCCCTTTTGACTTGGTTGGGCTTGTAACTATGGCAGAAGTCACACTATGTGATTCTAAGGGTAGGCCATGAAAGATAACACACCTTATGTCTGCTTGTCTTTGGACACTTGCTCTTGGAACCCAGATACCATGCTGTGAGGAAGCCCAGGCAGCACATGGTGAGAGCATGTGTATGTATACAGAACAACAGCCTCAACTGCTAGCCAAGTGAGTTGAGAGTCTTCAGACAATTCCACCTCAAGGCTGTCAAGCTATCCACAGCCTTCTTGTTTTTCCATCGGAGGTCCTAGACATCCTACTGTGTCTCTTTTCAAATTCCTTGACTCATGAGCATAATAAAATAGTGGTGGTTTTATACCACAAGTTTGGAGTGGATTGTTTTGCAGCAATAATAACAGAGGCATTGAGTTGCAAAACTAGTTGCCCAGGGTCACACAGCAAATTGGTGTTAAGAGGAAGGATTATAGTCAGGTATAATTCCAGAGGCTCATGCTCTTAACTAAATTCTGTTGGAAAGCCCTGCATATTTACATATTCTGCAAAATCAGTACCTGTCACTCCGGAATACAGATAAAATCACTATAATGCTGAACACAAAGAAACAAAACCAAGTGCCCAGGAGATCAGGAGGGGACTGGTGGAGCGTGTGGCTCGGTAAGGAAGGGTCTATCTACTGTTTGGAAGATGAGTTATGCCAGGGAGGCAGGCAGGAGCTCAGGTCCAGGTCCTGTCCAGTCCTGAGCTGAAGAATAACCCTGGGATGGAATGAGTAATTCTACCAATATCGTCGAGTGACAACACTGCACCTGGCAGCCTTCCCCCTTCTCCTGGGAACAGCCTCCGGACTTCCCTCTGGCTGGTGCTGGGCCAGCATAGCCAGATAGGGTGATGCACGTCAGTGAGTCTCAGAAAGCTCTTAGCAAAGAGTATTAATAATTGATTGGTGGGAGGTCGGGGATGAAGTAGAAAGGGAGGAAAGTAGCACAAATGAATGGAAAGAAAATTAAGTTTTTGAACCCCTGGTATATGTTAAGCATTAGGCAACATGATTTAGCTTTTGTTTGCTCATGTGTTCCTATAAGAATCCTATAATTCTGTTATTAATGTCCCCTTTTTAAAAGTCAAGGGAACAGGCTTGGCAGTTAAGTTACTAGCTCAAGTGTTGTAGCTAGTAACTGGTAGACTAAGACCTTGGTCTATCTGAATAATGGGATATTTGGTTTCAAAACACAGTCATCTCCCCTTCTTTGCTCACCTCTTCCCAACCCTGACTGACTTTCCTGGAGTTCCTTCTTTAAGTCTAGCTTTATTTCTTGGTACCAGCCTAAGTCTCCTTTGCTACTAAGCTATCCCAGATCATTTTAGTCCTCACTGATCTTTCTCTCTGCTCTACCTATTGACCATAAATCTTGCACTTGGGAATTATTCAGATATACATTCTGCTTTATTATCTATCTTTTCTCTTGTATATATTGGTTCTTCTGCTTACTTACAAAATCAAAGATCTGAACTCTGTTTTTTTTTGCTTTTTTGCATTTGCCACAATGCTTAGCCTTGTGCCTAGTGCAAGGTTTAGATCCTAGGTGGTGCTCAATTAGAACATTTGACTGAATAATCCTTACATATCTGTAAAAGCATGTAACCACAGTAACCAGAAACAAAACAAAATGAACTCCCCCTCCATTCTCTCTTTCCATTCCCATGGGCACCCACACAGAGAACAGGACATGACAGAGAAGATGCATACCAGGTGAGCGCCCCGCCAGCATTGCACAGAGGGGAAGGCATCTTTCTGCCTGACAGCCCCTGTCGCCAGCTGCTCAGGATATAAATAACCTGGCAGCTGTAATGTCTGGGATGCCTTGAGTATCCAGCCAGGACCTTCTAAATTCCAGAACTTAGACTCTGGCTGACATGGTTCCATTCTTGGTTAACCAAGCCTTAACACTAATCAATAATGGTACTCCACAGGGATTTGGAAGTTGCTTTCTGGTGGCACCTGAAGAACTAGTCCAGTACAGCCCATTTTAAATTCTGTGTGTGTTTTTTGGATGATACTTGAATGGCTTTACATCAGGTCGTAGGGCCCCGAAAGTCATGGTATTGTGTCATTAAACTTTGTGAGCTCTGAACCCAGGCTAATGAGTTCCTAGGGATGACTTTTATCGACAGGACCTGTAGCTCAACATGTGACTGCTTTAGTGCCTTTGCTCATGGTGATCCCCACCAGAGATTTCATTTCTTCTTCTTCTTTTTTTTTTTTTTTTGCTTTTGTAGAAAATCTGGTCTCATCTTTCAAGGCACAGTCCAGTACTTCCCAGATGTCTCTTTTCACTGCAACCCACACTCATTCTTTTCTTTCTTGGAAAAACTCTAGCACCAGCTCTACACACCACAGAATTTAGCTCTTGATTACACATTCTCCTAGTTCTCTGTGTTCAAGAGGGGCAGCATGGTGCAATGAAAGGAGCCTGTAATTTGAGACCAGAACCCATTATATCCCTGCTTTGCAACCCTGAAGGTCTTTACAAAGCTGCACGGGCCTCCTTGTTCACCCTGCTTAGCAACTGTTGTGTTCCATCAGGTGACGGACTGTCACTTCTTTCCTCAAACTGCTGCTGAAGGGCAGTGGGCTATTTCCAGCTTTTTAAAACAATAGTGAAATGAACATCTTTATGCATATGCCTTGTCGCATTTGTATAGTCCTTTCTAGAGAACAAGCATTTAAACTCCAGTTGCTTCCTATCTCCATAATTTTAAGGCCATTTGTGATCCTTTTGGCCTCTCCCCACTTGCAGCCATTCACATCTAAAGGGCTACTGTGCAAAACCTGCCTTCTCCAGCTTTTGGCTCTGACTGTGGAACCCACCTAATGCTTACAGTCACCTCCCAGCTGACACCACAGGTTGGCCAATAAAGTGGCACCAGCTGCATCTTTCCTTTTTGTCTCTGTTTCACCATCTCCCTCATCCCAGCTGACCACACTGCACTCACTCTTGGTGGGGACAGAATACACTCCTGGGTGCTCACCTCTCCTTCCACAGGAGGTGGCTTTAAAGACAAAGATACTGTGAGGAATAATAATGGGAGAAAAACCTAAAGCGAAAAAGATTCACTGAAAAAGAAAAAGCTTAGGGATACCTCCCTCCACCACCCCTTTCTTTTTAAGTTCTAACAATCCATGGGAACCCTAGGGGCTCTTCAGAAGATTTTTAGTCATGGAAAACAGTGTTGTGTCAAGGATAAATCAAGGGTATTAGAATCAGATAGATACAGATTATAATCCCAGCTCTGTTGGGTAGCCACAGACAAGGGTAGTAGTCACTCTGAGCCTCAGTTTTCTCATTTATGAGATGGTGTAGATGTACCTGGGCAGAGGTGGTTATGATGATTAGAGTGACATGGTCTAACACTTACCATGAGTGCCTGACACATAGTAGGAACAACACATGAAAGAAATTACTACTGCTGTTTTCCAAGCAAAGAGAAGATTAGAGCAGCATTAAGATGACAGGAAACTTTGTTTTCTGGGTCTATTTAACTCTCTTTTCTCCAGTTCCCTGCTTTTCCTCCAAATCCATTCAAACACCAGGACTGAATTGCTCCATGTGGCACACACACACTTAGTGACAGCCAGAAATTCTCTCCATTAGATTGCTTTCTCTCCACTAATGGAAAATATTACATGGTCTTAGGAAGTACATGTTCAACTAACATGCATCGAGTATTTATAACACACAACAGGCCATGTCAGGTTGCAGACGTAAGTTTGCCAGTCTGTGCCTCAGTAAGAAAGACATGGGAACTGTAGCACAGCGTTGAAGGTGTAAGATGCCCTCAGAGTTCAGATGACAGTGGCAACAGCAGCAACAATGTCAGTAACATTTGATGTTTGTGTGTCAGCCCTGTGCAAAGGTAAAGTTTTCCATGCACTGTGTCATTTAGTACTCAAAGTGTTCTTTTGAAATGGCTATTATTATCATCCCCATTTCCCAGAAGGAGACAGTGAGGTGCAGAGAAGCTGTTTTCCCAAGCTTCCATATAAGTGGTAGAGCTAGGATTAAATCATAGGCAGCCCTATTTTAGAGTTCAAGCTATAGCCATTGCTGTAAAACATAGCTTCAGGGGTATAACTGGGGTTAGGAAGGCAGCATTTGCAAAAAGGGGAAGGGGTTGAGCGGGTGAGAGAGGTCACTCCAAGTAGAGGGAATGGCAGGGCTTACAAACAGAATTAAGCTCCACTTGCTTTAGCTAGAACGTTGGGTGGACCTGGGATTCCAGGGGAAATAAGACTTAGGTAGGGGGCTGGGACATACTAGGGATTGTTTTGCTTCTGTTTTGAAGGGGAAAAGTGAGACAGAGGAAGTGACTCACCCAGTGCGCCATTAGTAGACTGAGATTGAGATTTTTTTCTGTACTCCTCTAGCTCTGGGGGCCCCACCTGCTGGGACAACAGCTGCTCCTGTTTCTCCTCTGGGGAAAGACTCCATTTTGTGCCTCCTTATTTTAAGACCCTCTGTTCTTCACCCATCAGATTATCACAGTGAATGTCTTCACCTAGGTGTGTCATTTCAGCATTTGTGTACTTGACACCATTTATTTTCTCCCAAATACCTTGGGCTTAATTCACTATCTCCCTTGAACTTGAACATAGGTAGGGTACAAGTATTCACTTGCCACAGTTGGATGGTATTCCTAACTCATGTTTAAAACAGTCAGGCTCCTCACAGGAGTCTGAGCATGCATCCCCCATCAACTCAATTAACTATGCTTTCATTTGTCCCTTTATAGAATTTAGTACTTCTTTCCCGATGACTAGTCGGGTCTCCTGATCTCAGCTGGCGTATTTCCAGAGAAAGTTTAAAAAGAAATAAGAGGTTCTTTCCAGGAAAATGTGCAACCTAGAGGGATGCAGCCATGGGAAGACCTTTCAAGATACAGAAATGTGGGGACTACCTTTCTTCTAGTGCAGCCCCCATCCATGGCCTGGAGTTTTCAAGGCATGTGAAAGAAAAGAAAAATATAACAATCAGATTTAATACTTGGAGCCAAAAATGGAGAGGAGATGGGAGAAAGGAATTCTTTTTAAAAATATGCAAATATGTGTCTAAATGCAATTTAATGTACAGTGGTGTTTTGTACTCCCCATGATTCTTCCAGGTGCCTTCAACTGGTACTTCACAAAAGAATCTAGGCATGCTTTTGTTTCATCTGCATGGAGTTCCCATGGCAATGACTGTGCAGAACTGAGGGAGAGCAGCCCTACTTTAGCTGACACATGCTTTCCCCAGTTCAGCATGCCTCCAGCTGACCTCCATTCTTGTGTTACTGAGCTGACACTAATTATCCATGTGACCTTGGCTAAGTTCCTTCCCTCCCTATAAGCCAGAATCTTCACCTATCATATTGGGATGGGGGTGTTGATCACACTTTATTTTGTTTATTGCCTTCCTCCTCCACCAGAAGCTAAGCTCTAGGAGAGCAGAGGTTTTGCCTTCTTTGCTCATGGGTGTCTCCCACAGCACCTCGAACCATGCCTATCACAGAAGCAGGTGCTAACTAAACATTTAATGAGTGAATAAATAGTCTAAACATCCTTTTCAGCTCCATGAAACACTTTCTTAAAATTTGCCTATTGTGAATTTGGGGATAAAAGAAATCTCCCCTTCATTTGAACTATTCAGACCTCGGACTTCCAAGAGCAATCTATAGAGAGCAAGCAATTTGACTTCCCCCTTGCTGATGGCCAGAACTGCTGGCTGAGATGCAGAAAATGATGCTTTTCATTTGTGTATCCAGCAAAGCTTTTATCCTCCTGTAACTCTACCCATTTTAATACTTCCACGTGGCTTTTGGCACTTCTGAAATTTGCACTCTTGTGCTTGTCAGTGGTCTATGAAACTGCTCAGTATCAGAGCGTGGCTCTGGATCTTGCCATCAGGCAGCAGAGGATGAGTGTTAAAAAGGAAGGAGATACTGAGTTGGAGTACCCCAGTGTTGGGGGCCATTCTCAGACAGTCCATGACCAGATCACACCTGCCATGGTGGCAGAACCCTCTCCCGTGAGCTAACCGCTCTGTGTTGGCATTACTTGTTTGAGGGAAACACGATCAAGGGCAACATACTCTGCTGAATCCCTCTGCGAGCTCCTCCTCCTGGCAAGGCCTCTGCCTTCAGTGACCATAGTTACCTCTTGTGTGCTCAGGGTCTTGCTCACCTAGCAGGTAACATACTATAGAAGAGTGAACAGGCAGACAGACCTTGGTCTCAGTGTTCATGGCTGTTGATTGGCACCGTTTCTGGCTGCCCCATGGACCTGGCTTCCTGAACCTCTAAATTGATCTTCCTAGACAACATCCTAGTTCACTGACATTCCAACCTCAATGCCCATCTGCCCTGCGGGAACCAGAGGACTTGTGAAATGTGTCTAGACTTTCCAGTTCTTCAGCTCTAGGGCAGGGCCTGGCAACCTGTATTTTAATAGACATCCCAGGTGATCAGATGCAGGTGCCCCCAGCAGAAACCTCCCCCAGTCCCAAGACTCAAAGGATCTACAGGTTACTTGCGTCATCATTGCCTGCAAATCATTATGACAGTGTTCCTTGCAGCAATGGATCTCAGTGAGGCTTAGCTTTCCTAAAGGTGACGTATTTTATAAGGTTAGGTTGTCTCCATGGATATGTAGCCTCAGCATCCTTTCTTCTGCACCACTTGAGTGACATCAAGGTGAGTGAGAGGCAGGGGTTTGCTTGGCTTTCTCCGGGAGGGGAGGAGGCAGAGCAGGAGGTGGTGGGAGGCAGGTTCTTCTCACCTCTCAATGTGGAGGCATACTGGTTGCTGTGGAATTTGTGTGTGCATGCAGAGGTCAGTCTGTCACTGGTTATGGGTTTGGGCTCTGCTCATTGGCCACCCTGTTCCCATGGTGAATCAGTCTCTAGGGCCCTGACAATCCCATTAGCTGGGGGGTTGTGGTATGGGGTTCCCGGAGATCTCCAAAGCGCCATCACTCCTCTACTTGAGATTTCTCACTGAAAAGTTTCAAGCTGGAGATAATTATCATACATTCTGATGTTTTAAGATCAGGAATAAAAGGGAGAGTTTCTGAAAGCTGGAGTCCTAATTTCTCATTTTCCTTTCTTCCTCTAAGACTTTCTGAATTCCTCTCATTCTCCTTACTGAGGTCACCTAAACCCCAAAAGGTACTGACCCCATGGAAACACTAGTGAGAAAGAGCTGTGGGTGTACCTTGCTGAAGAGGCTCACTTTTAGTTCACTTGCAGGCAAGGGAGCCTTAGGTTGAGGCTACACTAGACTGGCAATGAACAGGCCAGAGGTATTACATATATCATCTTAGAGAAAAATCCTTTTCTCCTCTTGGGTGTGTTTCCTCATCTGTAAAATGAGATAGGTGATCTAGACTATCTAAGTGATCTCACCCAGAGCCCAAGGCCTCTGGAACTGTAATTCCACGTTTTCCAAATCCTCCCTACCTCTTGGATTCACCGTTGACGCTTCCCTCTTCCCACCCTCATATATCCAGCCCATCAACAAGTGCAGTTAATTGTAGTTTCAAAGTAGACCACAAATCCATCTCCACAATCATCATGATTTCCAGCACTATAATTTCTCCTGCGAGGCCATGAGAGCACCTTGCTTGGTCCCTCTGCTTCCACTCTTGATGATTCTCTACTCTAATTCATTTTCCTCATAGCTCCCCAGGGTGGTATTTCAGCATGTAAATCAACTCTTTCCTTGCTGAAAACTCTTCAATATTTTTCCATTGTATTTAGAGTAAAACTCCAAATATATACCATGACCATGGGGCCCCACATGGTCTGGCCTGTGCCTGCTTCTCTAATATAACTCAGACCCTTATTCTCCTTATTTACTACAAGTCAGACACACTGGTCACTCCTTCCATTCCTGAAATCACTAAGCTCTTTTCTACTTGAGAGCCTTTGCACATGGCTATTATGTCTCTCAGTTCTAATAAGCGTAGCTTCTTCTTACATATCAGCTCCTCAGAGACACCTTCTCAGAACATCCTAAGTAAGCCCTGCTTAATTTTACTTCCCTTATTATCTGTTGCTACAGTAGGTTCATTTCATTCATAGCACATCATCACAATTTATACATTCACAATTGCTTGTTTAATGTCTGTTTTATACTGCTATGTGGCCAGAT
Organism: Lyroderma lyra; assembly: GCA_004026885.1. Lineage (NCBI taxonomy): Eukaryota > Metazoa > Chordata > Mammalia > Chiroptera > Megadermatidae > Lyroderma > Lyroderma lyra. The sequence continues at coordinate 212,620 of PVJL010000316.1, read as the reverse complement.
CCTGGAAGCAAAGACTCCCACCCACCCCATGCTCCATTATCAGCATATCTTCATATCCTCAGCACTGAGTACTATTTCCTGCACATCATAGGTATTTAGTAATATCTGTTGAATACATGAATGACATTGTCCACAAAGAGGGCAAAAGGTACAGAAAGGAAATTGGGGGAATTAAGATAAATTTTGACTGTGATGATTTTTGTTTTTCCTTTAATATATCCCTTCTCAAAATTTTCCTCTCTATGAAAAAAGAAACATAAAGTATGCATTAAAAATAGATCTTTGGGCACAGGAAGCAGGCTTACAAGTCAATTCATGGATGGCATTTTTATCTGTGATCACAGCTAAAGTGAATTCTAACTTTGAATGTTGAAATAGGTTACACAAAACCAGTTTTTCATATAAACATTTTAAATGGAGGAGGAAAGAGTCTTTAAAGTATTTCAGTAGCATTTACTGTTACACATCACTGAATGTGCTAATAACATATTATTTTATCTATTTATGGTGCTGGTGCAAAAAACATTGACTTTAGACACTTATGACAATGCTGCTGATTGACTCCCCAATATCCATTCCTACCCCTTCTGCTCTAGAGGCTAGAACACCTACATTCTTGTCCTTCCTGGTCTCCCTTACCACTAGAAGTGATCATGGGCCACTGTTCTGATGAATGAGATGGGAGCAGACATCTGCCTGGGATGGGGAGTATTCTGTTAAGCTTTTGTTTCCTGATCCAAAGAGACAGAAATGGCAACATTTCTTCCCCTTCTTGCTGCTTGACTATGGACACCGTATCTGGGACCTGCCATCCTGTGAACATGAAGAAAAGAATCACAGAATAGCTGATCCTGATGTCACTAAACCATGATCCCCTACCTGCGGCCACTTTTCTCATAATTTGAGAAATCTACCTCTATATTACTGTAGTCATGTTAGTCAGGTTATTTTGATACTTGCAGACAACTACATTTGGCCAAATTTTGTTAATTTTGGTTAATAGACATCAACATGAATTTTGAAGAGGTTAAAAAGAGATAGAGCTACTTGTGTATGAATGCAGATCTAATTCAGAGGAAACTTAGTTCCCCAAATTCTAGATTAATGAGGATTTATGGTATATTCTTTAAATAAACAGCAAAAGTGAGTAATTGAAGTTCACTTGAAAGGGTGTTTGAAGTATACAAGCTCCTTAAAAGTACCTTCCACCATAGCACCCAGTGTGGCTAACATGGTGTTACAGATATCCTGAAACGTGTTGACTTCATCAGGAAATGTGCAAACGACAAGGAAAGCTTCTGCTGGTATTTGCAGTTGTGTGCTTGTCTATGGTTGTTGTTGGTTTTTTTTGTTTGTTTGTTTTTTTTTGGGGGTGACATCTGTTAGCAAGGATTACATAGGTTTCAGGCATACAATTCTACAGTGCATTGTCAACTTGATGTATAATCAGTGTCAGACCTTTTACTCGAAAATGACAAATTCTTTCTCCTAGTTCCTGTGAGGAGGGGCCTCAGGAATCCAGGAACTGCTGGTCTGGAGGGAACCCAACTGGCTGTTTCTGCTTTGTCCTTGAACTTCCTCAGAGGAGAGAAATCCATTGGCTTTCAAATCAGTGTGAAAACTTTTCCTTTTAGTGAAGTATAGTAGAAGCCCAATATATTAAAATAGATAAAATAATTAAAAAATAGCAACTGGTTTATAGTGCTTCTTATAAGCTAGCTGGACGTTGTGTTATGAGGTCACATGTAGCTGGACATTGTGTTACGAGGTCATATGTATCGATCTTTTTTAATCTCACAACTATACTTGAGGTAGGAACTCTACTGCTTTACCAGTGAGAAACAGAGGCATAGAGTGGAGTTGTTTTATTAAAGATTGGGCGGAAAGAGGCTGTGTACATTCCTTTTCAGTCTCTTCTTTATCTCAGTGTCAGTTCCTAACCTAGTAGAACATGCAGAAGTCCTGGAAACACAGTTTGAAAATCTTCTTGTAGCCAGAGGTCACAAACTCAGTCTCTCCAGCTGAGTGACAAAGGAATGAAAGCAGAAAGCTGGGGGCTGTGATAAAGTGGAAAAACATCAGTTGGCTAAAGAGGGCAGCTGCCACTCAGTTTTGAACAACCATTGCCAAACTCTGTGCAGATCAAACCAAAACATGCCTGGCCGAAGGCTCAGCTGCTGGCTACTTTGTCAGACCACAAGGGTGCCGTGAGCAGGTAGGATGCCCACTGAGGAAGGAACTGATAGAGAAAAAACAAGCCGGTGGGTCTTTTGAGACACACATGTTTTGATGGCCCTACATTATCTCGATAGAGATAAGAACCATTTCTTCCCACTGCTTATCTGCTGGACTGATTTATTTTTAAGCAAGCCCTTCCCCCGTGTGATTCTGTCTGCTCTTCACCATGTGTTTGCCAGTATTGGCCAAGTATCCAGTCTCACACCTCCTCTCCTACACACCCACCCCCGACCCCCCCCAGACTGTCTTCTTATTTAAAGAAAAACAAGATTATAATGGTGAATGATGAGACTATCTAAATTATACAACAGGCAAAATCAGTCCTGTAGGAATCGCCTCAGGAAGATTTTATTCCATTGCCACTTAGAAATATTGGTCCTCATCGATATCCAAATGCAAAACAATCTTATCTGTGGTAAAAATCCTCTAACATATGTCCTGGAGACCTTGATATATATATGCACTTGTGTCCCTAGAAAGTGAGCATGTGTGAAAAATCTAGCGGCAGCAGGCAGATTCTTAGCCATGCCTCCCTGCATAGTAATGTGGTAGTCCACAAGGGATTGCCTCCTGGAAAAAGGTTAAGCAACTGTAAAAGGAAATGCAGCAGCACTTATTTATCAGGTAAATTGGAGGGGATTTGTGACACGGACATTTCAGAATGTACTTGAAAGAACATTACAGACAAAGCCAGGAGGTCATGAAATGTGGCAATTGGTCTAGATTGGTAGTTTTCAAATATGTCTCCCCTACTTTCCATCCTTTCTGCTTTCTTTCTTTCTTAGCTTCAGAATACTTTTTCAAACAAAATAATATTCACAAGTCCAATATATAAAACAGACAAAAATGGAGCGACTCTCTTTCTATAAGTGGGCCTGAAACTTCACTGATTTGGTCACCCTTGTACTCTCAGTGCAGTATTTGAAGAACCTCTAAGAACCCCAATTTCAAACTATAAGAAACAAGTTTGTATCAGCATTGGAACTAGATTATCTCCAAAGCTTTCTCAGAACCAGAAGAAAAAGAGGACACTTTTCTCTTAAAAATGAAGAAACTAAGACCTTCTAGGGTCAGGTGACTCTTATGCGTGGTAGAACCCAAGCATAAGTCAGTGCTCCTTCTACCATTCAGTGCTCCTTCAGTTCACCTAGCTGCTAGCTGTGTAACCTTGGCAAGACAGCCAACATTCCTTTGGTTCCTCATTTGTAAAGGGATATATAATGAGAGTCCCACCTTAAGCTTCCATGAGGATTCAATGAGATAAATGCATGCAGAGGACTCAAAACCTTTCTTGGCATGTGGCAGGTGCTCAAGAAATGTGAATTGTACATAGTGTTGCCCCATTCTTCCTCTGTGCCTTTCAGCTACACAACATCAGAGTTGTACTTATGCCCATTAATCTCGAAAGAACATATCAACCAGATGACAGACAGAGCTGGCCCCCACAGAGGATGTATCCCGATAAACCACAGCACGCAATACAGTCAGCAAATAACTCCTTTTCCTGTCCAGTATTTGTTTTGTTCTGAGAAAATGTAGCATTGAAGAAAGAGATTGAGAAGCGCTAACTGACCTGGGAGAAATGTCACATCCTTGCTGCATGAAGGCTCCCAGAGAGAACCACAAGCTGTTGAATATCCCAAATTCATTGGTCTGGTCACTGGTTGTCTGGTCCCGCCCTTCCTCAAACTCTTCACTGTGCCATTCGTAGGGGCTGAAACGGCTGACCAGGAAGAGGACGACACTCACTCCAATGTAGGCAAACACGATGCACATCCAAATCTCATAAGCCAAAGGGTCAAGAAAAGAGAAGACCCCTGGCTTGGACTTTTGCGGCTTTTTTATCATGATGGAGATCCCCAAACTCATGAATGGCTTGGAGAAGTCTATCACCTCTTCCCGGACCAAGGTGATAGTTAAAGGGGCCACAGCCACATCTGCTCTCTGGGGAGAAAAAAAAAAAGACAAAATGCAGTTGAGCTCAGTAGTGCTCTATTCTCTTGTTTCTCTCTTCACTGTGAATATTCTTTTGCGGCTTAAAGGATATGAGAGTTAGAAAGAACCTTAGAAGTCCAAGCCCTACTATTCTCTGTAAAACATTCCTGACAAATGGATGATTAGCTCAGTCTCTTACAGGAGAGGTCATCCCATTGACAGTTCTAATGGTCAAGGGCTTCTTCCTCACTTTACTGTAAGGGGGCTATTGTGATACGTGTTGTTTGACAGCAGTCACACCTCCTTCCTCTGCTGGAAGGACCACTCCTGTCCCATTCTCAGTCTTCCCAGTTCAAATGAGGCTGGTTACCCTGGCTATATGCTGAAACATGTGACCCAGGTTTGGCCGTTAGTGTACTCCACTCCCTTTAAGGACAGTATAGGACCCTAGTCGGTTTAGTGAGCATTAGCTCTGAGAGTCAGCGTGATCAAAGCAGAAGCTGATCCACGATGAAATAACCTGGTCCACCGCAAGTCCAGGGCTTACCCTGGGCTCTCTAGGATTATGTACGTGCCCATATAGTCTTCTGTTTGTCCCTAGGGACAGAAACCAATCTTTCTGTTTGCCTAAACCAATTTGAGTGGGGTTTATTTTACCTGTAAGCAAGGTAGTCTTGACTAACAGGGTGGTGAAGGCAAATTTAAATCAATGAATATTTATTGGGCACTTATTATGGGTAATCCCAAGGTTGTAAGCTGTATGCAAGCTATGATCCCTATACTCGGAGAATTACAGAGTAGTAGGAGGGACTGGTACACACACACACACACACACACACACACACACACAATTTTTAAATCTATACAGTAGACTAGGTATCTGCTGTCTAAGAACTACAAACTGCTACAGCGGCCCTGGGAGGGACTCATTCTGAATGGGGATATCAGAGGCTGCATCATCAAAGAGGTGACATGTGAGTTTGGTACTGAAGGAAGAGGAAGATTTTGACAGGTGGTTCTGCCACAGAACACACTTGAGGAGGAGGGAGTTATGGGAGCAAAGGCCTGGCAGAGAGAAGAAAAGGTAGCATCATTCCTTTTTTTTCCCCTCAAGAAGACTGCTAAGAAATACACAAATAATTCACTCCTGAAAATTTAAATCCAGCTTGAAGATAAACATAAAATGGTTGCAAGAAATGCTCGTCCTGAGGCACCCAACACATGGAATCACCAGCCTTGCTCTTCTCTGTTTCTGTACCCCTCCCCTAATGGCAGAAACACTGGCACCTATGTGGTAAAAATCCACTGCTCTGTTGGCCTCAGATCAAAAGATCCTGGAAACCCAGGATGCCACAGTGTTTGTCTTTGAAAGGAGAGGCATGTCTATGCAAGTCTGTTCGGGATGCATTGCTTTCTCTTATGATGCTGAGCAGTGGTCCAGATGTGAGGCTGGTGGTGGCAGATGCCGTGAGATGAGGACTCTGCTCAGCTGCCACTGGTGTTTCTTAGAGATTTCCTCTGGTTACTCTGATTGGCTGGGATTATTGAAAAAGTGCCTTAAATGGAATAAAATGTCTGGCTTCAGAATGATGTACGTTCTCACTTACAGAAAGAAACTACATAAAGCAGTTTGGAGACAGGTGTGAATTTCATAGTAATTTTTTTCCCTAACACTCCATAATCTTGATAATTTTTACAAACACTTAGAAGCCAGTGTAAGGGAGAAGATACCTACTCTTTTCTGATCCTAACATAGAAAAGGAATGGGGGAGAAAAGGAATGGAAATGATATAGAAGGACTGAGCACACGTTACTCAAAAGGGAGGTGAATGAAGACCAGCTTTGAAAGTGGTAACAGGAACTCATTATGCTTGTTTGATTCCTCCTGATGTGAGTTAATAAAATGGACTGTGGACTGAAACAGTCATGGAACAACATCATCATAACGCTTAGTTCATCAGCGGTTCCAATATTTGTTTCATGGAGCATTATTTCTGGAAGGATTTTAAGACTTAGAACATGAAGAAATGAATTGAGAACCAAAGTTTAAGCAGATTATTTTTGAATGAGACTTCCCACCTTTAAGAGAGTACTATGCACTGAGATTTTTCAGGAGGGAGAAGTAGTTACAGTATTTCCAGGATTATTTGGCCATGGGTCTCCAGGCATCAAAAGGGACCCATGTGTGTAGGATACACATATAGTGGGAGATACTAAATTCAGTTACCTTATTTTCCAGGTAAGAAACTCAAGTCCAGAGAGGGAAGCTGGTTTGTGCAAAGCTGCATTGTTTTAGCTTGTTTTGCATTGACTGAGAGGTCTGGAGATTTGATTTTCAGCCCATGAGTAGTCACTGGAGCTCTGCAGGATCGGTCAAGGGCAGAGCTGACCCAGGAATATCTACCTGGCTGCTCTGCTCTCTGACTTGCTGACCATATGGCCTTAACTGAGACAGTTGTCTTTTTGGATATTAATTTTCTCTTTAAAAAAAGAGACACATGATCACTTCAGCAGCACATATATTAAAAAAAGAGAGGCATAACCTAGTAATTTTTGTTTTAGCCATTTGACAGGATTGTTTTGTGGGGGTCAAACGATTTCAAGTATGTGAGAGCACCTTGGAGCGTGAGCATTTTATTTCATAGGCACTTACAATTGTTTACTTAAACTGGCATCTTTGAATAGTGGTTCTCAAAGTCAAGCACGCCTCAGAACTACCTGGACGGCTTTTACAAAGAGAGGTGGCAGAGTTTCTGGATGCAGTGGGTCTAGGGTGAGACCTGAGAATTTGGATGTCTGACAAGGTCCCAGCTGATAATGATTCTAATGGTCCAGACCATGATGTCTAGAAACTATCCTGGGGAACCAATGAGCAGTTTTGGTGCTATAGGTGAAAGCACAAAGTGAAGAAAATTGTCAGGGACTGAGAACTACTGCAAGCCAAGCACTCTGTGGGTGATTACTCCCCACCCCACCCCATCCCAGCCCACCCCTGGGACAAAGGATTCACATTCCCTGTTTTACAGGAGTGACCTTTGGAGGAGTTCTGTGGCTTGCAGGTGTTGTGCAGTCAGTAAGCTGGCAGAGTTGGAACTCAGGTCCAGTCGTCTGTCTGCAAAGTTCACTTTCTTTCTGCTTCACTAAGACAAAGGACAGGCAAGAAAGTCACCTGTGAATCAGACACAAAACCATGCCCATCCGCCCAAGAAGCACTGTTTGCAGCTTGTGGCATCTGAGAATGCAGACACTGTGCTGTTCTTCATATTGGTCCAGGGCTTGGATGGTGTGATTTTTACAAAGGCAGTATGTCCCAGAGTAGGGTACAAAAGTCAGGTTGCATGTTCTGACTTGGCATTTACTAGAAGTATGTTCTTTACCAAATTACCTAATCTTCAGTGTCCTCATCTGTAAAATGGGGGAAATAATCATATCCACCTTCTGTGGTAGTTATGAGGAATAAATGAAATAATGTGAGTAAAGTATTTAGCATGGAACCTGCAACACATTTTGTGCTCAAATGCTACTATACAATTGTTCATAGGAACAAGAGGGAACAAAAAGGAAGATGAGAGACCCTGATTGACTTAGCTGTTTAAAAGATACCTAAGGAATACACTTGGAGGCCTCCAAAGGAACCTTTTCTGACCTCACTGGTTGGTTGTGGCTAAGAGATACTTCCCCAAAACCTCTGTTCTTCCTCAGAGACAGAAAAGGAAAGTCAAATGAAAGTCAAAGGAGAGCATCCAACTGGGCCCATCATGGAGTCTTTAGAATACAGTTTGCACTGGGCAGAGGCACAGGCCAGGCAGAGGGAAAGAGCCAGGGGTGTCTGGCAGCTGAGGTACCCAGCGGTAACTGATCAGCTAGCAACACATCACTGACTGCAGGCTACCTTTAGGATGATCACAGCATTGTTCTGCCCTATCACAAGTCTTTTGTTAAGGGAGGAGCATTACATGGGACGAAGGTGAAGATGAATACTGGTGGAGGTGAAAAGTTGACAGCAGTTGCCATGGGGATGACCTTACAATCTTGGTGGAGGTTCCCATGGAAACAAGCCTCCAGATGCAGCATTAACCATCTACTAGGTCCCTATCATTTATCAATGGTGCATGCCAAAGTGAGAGGTAGTAGATGTAGGAGAAAGGGGAGAAGCATATCCCACTCCTCAATTTATTAACCGTCTTCCCAGCTCATTTCAAAAGCTACCTTCCTGGGGAAGATTTTCCTTATTCCATCTGTTTCTTCTTTGAATTCCCCTGTATGGGTCTCATGGCCATCATGACTCCCATTGTTTTAATATGAGACAGCGAGATTTAAAAAGCCCCTAAATGGTTGTCTCACATTCAGCTCAATGTCAGCCTGGAGCTCCGTGATGCTTCAGCTCGGAAGCGCAGTGTGCAGTCTTCGTTTCTGCGAGTGAGGCTGTGGTGGTCCCTTTCCTCTGAGTGGTGGCTGGATTGCTCTTATGTTATTGTTTGTGCGTTGTTGTTCTTTAAGTACCTTCATGACTGCCCCATGCCCACTGCATCAGTCCACGTACTTCCTCTCATCATTTCTTACCTCTCTACAAAAATCACCACTGTTTTCTCACTCTTCTCTCACACCTTACATATTTCCATCACCATTCTGTTGTTTATACTTTAGATATCCCTGGGCTGCCTTTCTCTCTAGTTGAATGTGGTCACTTTTCAAGTTTCATCTCCTTCTTGAGGGCTAGGTGAACTCTGTTAACCACAGTATTGCCCGAACTTCGATACCATGCCATATTTTACTTAGTCTTTTGCATCATCTTTTCTACCCTATAAAATGTTAACATGCTTCAGGACAGGGATCAGATCTTTTACTTCTCAGTGGTTCCCTAAATACTTAAAACAGTTCAGGCATTCGGTGACTTCCCAAAACTGCTTCAATTTATGGAAGATTTTATAGTATGTGTTCATGGCATTATTTTAAGTATAGTAAGTGATATAAAGATGAAGTTGTCCTACCCCAATTACACAGATAACCCTGATAGTCAGGGTAAACTATAACAGAAGAAACGAAATTATATAGGGGGAACCAAGAACAGTTAAGAAGGGGAGTCTGTATCTATTATGGGGAGAAAGAATTGATATCTTGGAAAAAGTAATATTTGAACCTCGTTTTGGAGGACGGTAGAATTATAGAGGTGCACAATGGAGCAGAACACTCTAGAGATCAGCATGACACAGGTGGTTTAACTGAAACAGAAGGTGCAGAAGAAGGAACTATTGGGGCAAATGATGAATAAGTTAGGTTGGATCTGGGTGCATCTAACATCAGGAAAGAAATTTATATTGAGGGAGCCAAAGATGACCTAGAGCAGAGAAGTGGCAACTCATCCTGGTCACAAGACAAAGCTAAGTTTGGCTGGAAAGCTGAGACCAGGAACCTGAAGAAAGAGTGTTTTGAGACATTGGATTTTGGACTCTTCAACTTTTCATCAACACCAAAACAAAGTTATGGAGTCCAGTAGTCATTTGTGGGCATGGCCAGCCGATCACCAAATAATTTTTTGTCACAACTTCTGCCTTTGCCCTTGAGATTCCCACCCTGTGGGAAACTTACTCCATAGACCAGCTCTCCCACCATGCCATTCCAAGCCTTTGTGTCAGGATCGCGGGCTCCATATTTTCCATCGCTGACAATCTCAAGACGATAGGAATAGCCCACATGCTTGGCAATTTCTGCAGCCAGCTCTACACAGTAGCCTTCATAGCGGTCATTGCCCTCAAACTGGTTGGCATTCTTCTTGAGCATCACATAAGGATCTTCCTGGTGGAGAAATTGGGGAGACAGTGAACATGGGTTATGTGATCACTCACAGGTAGGGAGGACTTTGGCATGGCAGAGGAGGATGTCACCAACACTGGTTAACTTCAGGGAAGTTTCTCTAGCCCCTAAACCTACTTTCTGCATTTCTGCTCCCCCTCTTGGGTTAAGGAAGCAAACTGTTAAAATAAGAATGTTTCACAATTGAGATGTGGTGCCCAACTTTTCAAATTATGTTCCAGGACCTCTTGTATATTTTGGAGGTACCTCTGGAAGTCATGTGTTGGAAAAGAGGACCCTAAATATGTTCTGGGTTTCTTAGGATCAATCACTAAAAATAATAGCAGCTTCATTTATATCTACTTTAGGTGCTAGACTTTAGGAGACTGTCTTTGAAAATGGCTTCCACTGCAGGAGGATGGAGTCTGAGAACCATCACAACTTAGTCTCACCCTTATGTTTCATATATGGGGAAAATATTGCTCAAAGGAGGGTAAATGACTTATTCAAAAGCACAAAGTTAAATATTGGCAGAGGCAGGATGAAATAGTACCTCTGACTTCTAGACAATTCCTTTTTCCACTCCTCCTTTCTACTTATGGCATAGTTTGGGCAAGAAGAATGACCAGCTTTCACAAACGAAAATCTTTGTTTGGGTCTAGCTTGCATCCCGAATAACATCGATGAAGGACTGAGTACTCACTAGGATTGTAGTAACGATGTATGTTCTGTTCTGGACACTTGAATTATCACCCCCAGCTTGGGCATCAGTGGCTGCAGGGACAAACTTATCATCTTCATTCCAGTAACCGATCTGTTAATGAGAGGAAGGTGGTGACATAAGGTAAGCCAGGCTCCTCACGACTGGCTGACTCTGGGCCACCCAGCTAATACTGGACAGGAAAGCAAGGAGCTCAGCATCATACCATGCAATTCTGGGCACACCAGGCTCTAAAATATTAGGAGATGAAAACAAGAGGCAAGATGCTATCCAGGTCCTCCCATGATGGGCTAAGCCTGGAAATTTTCCGCACTGAGATGTGAGGTTTAGCAGTTTACACAGCTAAACTGTTTTGTACAATGCAAGCCAGGACTGTGGAGATTTAATTCCCTGCAGTTGTTCACAAGTCCAAACCCCTTTTTCCCCGTGTCCATTAACCCTTCTCTTTTTGAGCTTGTTCTGAACTGTAGTTGGAAACCTATGATTTAATAATTGCATTCTTTTGCTTTTTAGGCTAACTGCATTTTCCCATGTAGGCTTAACTTCCTAGGTGCTGGTAATCTTATTAATTAATTAAGTTTTCCAATGATAAACTATTATAATACTGAGTATATAGTAGTGCCTAAAGATACTGATGAACTTAGTTTTTAAAAAAATCACTAAGTTTTTTATACTGACTCGTCTTCCAAGGTGTTCAAGCACAATTTATTGGATCCCTATTGTGTGCAAGGCTCTGAGCTAAAGCATGGGTGGTATAGTGTGGCAACGTTGTGAGAGACACAAAGAAGTCTAAGAGGTAGTCCTTGCTCTGAGAATTCCTCCAGTCTTCCTTTGAAGACATGACATACACATACATATAACCCCAGAGGTGACAAGTGATTGGCTTGGGTAGCCTGGGCCTATGGAGCTCAGAACAGCAGACCTAGAATGGGAACCTATACTAGGAAAAAGGCAGCAGGAAGAGGCAAGGCTAAAGGTCAAGAGGGGTGGATGGGTTGGACTGGGCCCAAACCTTTTAGAAGACAGAGAATAGGAGCCAAGATATGAAGGTGGGTCCTGGGTAGAAGATAGGGTTAGCTTAAGAGGACAGTGGGTACTTGGATCTAGATAACAGATGAACTTGAAGGCTGGGCTCATCAGTGTAGACTTCATCCTGAAGGCAACAGGGAGTCATGGAAGGTTTGGGAAGAGCAAAATGGCATGCCTCTCTCTCTGTCTCACACACACAGACTGATTCTTTTTGTCTCTGTCTATATTTGTCTATAGACAGTTGTGTTTTGTTTTGTGGTCTATCTATATAAAGAGCAAAAAGGAAGGAGAACGGTAGGTGCTTATGCAGAGGTATGAGCAGGTCTCCCAACAGCCAGAACTCGGCCCAGGCTCTCATGCCAGTGGTCACCTTCACCCTGATGTTGTTCCCCGTCCCCTGAGTTGGGAGTGATCCAATCTCCTTGTAGTATCACTGCCGTTGACAACAACAGTAATAATTGCCTACATTGACTATATTCTTTCTCTGTCAGAAGCTGTATGTTTTATAATTTTGCTGCCATTTCATCTGGCTTAGGGGCATTCATTAAGTTGCCCAAGGTGATGCAGCTGGAAGGTGGCTGTGCTTGGCCCGGAGCCTTGGCAATCTGTCTCCAGAGGCAACTTTTCACCATTATGCTGTTCTTGCTAAGAGAAGACTTGGCCCTGGGCTGGAAGTTACGTTAGTTAACATTTATCAAACGCTTACTGTGTTTCAGGCACTCTTCTAAGTGTTTTTATGTTTTTAACTCCTTTTGTCCTCACAAATCTGTGAAGTGGTTTTCATTCCATTTTAAATGTGAAGAAACTGAGATGTGGAAAAGTGAAGGCCACAGGAAAGCTGCAGAGCTAGAATCTGAGTTAGGAAGGCTGACTGCAGTGCTAGGCCCTTCCGAGCTCCAGTACGTGGCCAGTCACCCCTGAAGTGCCCTGTGTACTTGTGGTCTGGATGTTTGCAGGTCTGTCCCTGTTTCTCCACAATGGTGCAGGCATCTCATGCACAAAGTTGGAGATCTGTCCATTCTAGGAGCCCTTTCTTAGTGCAGCACATTCTTTCCTTAAACTGCTCAGGAAATGCTTTTTGAGATAATCAATGCATCTGGTATGAAGACCGTGAGCGCTATTGGTACTGAGACATTTCAGAGGCCTGAAGTGGAAGCCTGTCTCTGAGGACACTGAGTCAAGGTTTATCTTCAGTGCCCGCATGAGCACGATGTTGCCTGTGTGGGGCACTTTTAGTTGGTATGGAAGGAGGCACTTCTGTCTAATAACACTAGAACCAGAAACCAGGATTTCCAGAATGTCAGAGCTGGAAAAGGCCTAAAGGAGCATTTCTTCCAACCTCTTCCTTTTACAAAGAGGTAAACAGAGGCTTAGAGGCCAGGAGTCTTGCTCAAGACCACGGTGCGGCCTCCCCTCCCTCCCTTTGCCAGGCCAGTGCTCCACGGAACACCAGGGTATTTCTCTAGAGCCCCTCCAGCATTTTCATAGGAGGTGGGCAAGGGCTGAGGGATGAGGAGGACGCTCTGGGTTCCTCACCCCTGCTTCAGCAGTCGGCTTGGCTTTTTGTCTGTCTTTCGTACTGAGATTCCCTGTACCAGTTCAATTTGTACAATGTCTGGTGGAAAAATAAATGTTTAAAACCACTATTGTAGTAGATAATGGCAAGTTTAAAAAATTCTTAAGTGATTTTACAACATTTAACTCTTTTGCTCCTCATACTATGCAAGTAGCACAGGAAGATTTGGGATTATTTTGTCTGTTTTAGAGATAAGAAAACTGAGGTTTGGGGAGATTAAAGTATCTAACTTAGATAGATGATATGGCAGATTAGTGGCAGGGCATAGAAGCCAAGTCATGGATCTCAAATGTAAGGTTATTTAATGTAATTGCTGCAAACTTGGGATAAAGTCTGGCAAATTAATTGTCAGTTTTTTCCTTTATAGATGATGTTAAGGTGTTTTTATTTGCATTCCTTCCCCCTCCTTTTTTCTTTTTTCCCTTCCTCCCTTTCTTTCTTCCTTCTTCCCTTTTCACAGTTAGTTACAGGTTTAGCTGTTCCTATTCAAACTGTACAATCATCAGTACAGAGGAAGTTGCCTCCTTTGACATGCAACTCATTTCTCTAAAATCTACATTGTATTAACAGCTATTATTTTTAAAAGTGGGGACTTGATGGTCAAGAGACTGATCTCTGGCATCAGATGGACATGGTTTAAAAGGCAAACTTTCCTAATTACTAAGTATATGACCTTGGGCCAATTACTTGACCTGAGTGGGCCTCAGTGTCTGCTCTGTAGAATGGATACAACAATAGTACTTGTCTCACAGGCTGCTGCAAAGACTGAATGAGTTAATGCATGTACAACAATGAACATATGCATGGTTAATATTTAAGTTGTCAGTAAACTAAAAATTGATACTTAGTAGGATAATGTTTAGTTGAAGGCTAACAGGCTTCTATGCTGTAAGATATTTCAATTTCAACTTGCTATTGAACATTTTCGATCTGTATAAGAAGTATATATTGTGGAGCATTTCTCAAACTCATTTGACAGTATAACTCTCTACACATACAGAATATCATAGGATAAGTGGTCCCCAAACCACAAAACCCTGCTCTAAAATCTCAAGTTATTTTGATAAAAGATAGGGGAGTCTCTTTATGTAATTTATAAAGAGACTTTAATTTTTAAGGATAGTGGTCCTTTAAAGCTAGTATCAAAGCACTGGTATTAAATTAGGAGCTATAAAAATTATTGTATAGCTTGGTTTACATGTAGTTCCTTTGATATTCAAAGGTAGAGGTGTAGTTAAATGTTTTAAACAAGCTTATTTATTCCGAATCCCTTTTGTAGGGAAATAAAATAATATTGCCAGTCAAGAAGAGTAGGGTGATGCCAAACCCCAGCTTGCACCTCACGTAAGATAGCATGCTGAGAAATCTGGTTCCACAGTTTGATGAAAAGAAAACTGGCTAAGATTTTTGAAGAGACATTGCACTTTGGAGATGAGAGAGCAAATTTTCTTTTCTTGGAGAAATAGGTTGGATTATTATATAGCATTTTCATTTCTCTACTGCGGATATGAAGGGACTTTGATTCTAACTGGAAGCAAATCAGAGCCAGTAGTTGGTTAAGATTGGGGCCTGCCATTCAAGAGAGGATTTAAGCGATTCTGATAGTGAGAGGTCTTCTTCCAGGGCCAGTTACATTTTTTGATCTCCTGTTTTCCAGGCATCTCTAAAGATTCTGTGAATATAGGAAATGAGCCTAGGTTGTAGATTAGGTATTTTTTAGTGAGTATAATCTGAAAAGAAGATGATCATAGAATAGTAAATTCAGCTGATCTAACTTGCACAGTCATTAAGTCACATTTACACATTTATATCTCTAGGCTGCCTTTGAGGCCATAGCCCTTGACCTCCAAAAGTGAGTCCATTGTAATCAGTTTTTTAAAAATAAGGTGCCTTTTGTGGCAAAGACAACTAGAGGACCACTAAGATTTTTGTTCGCCTTCCATGGCACAGAGGTGTTGGTAGAAGTGGTTACCTAGCCAGTAATTATATTTCCCAGCCTGCCTATGTCTAGGTGGACCAAGTGATTGACTTTTGGTCAACGGAGTGTTATAGAAGTGATATACATCGTTCCTAGCTTGACACCCCCCGAACTCCAGCAAAATTTCCACTTTCTTTCTCCTTCATCTATTAGCTGATGTTGATAGCCAAAAAGATCTAAGCAGATAGTGGAGCCTCCACAAGCCTGAGTCTTTTAATCAGAGCCCTTAGTCCCTAGAACAAGAATTAAATTCAAGGAGGTTCCTGAATGAGTCCAGGCAGGTGTGGGGGTGGCTTGGGCTTTGGGGTGAAACTTTCATGGCCTCATATCTTCTAGAAGTGATTGGATTAAAGCTGTATTGTAGAGCTATAGCAGGGTATGGTATGTCTAAAGTTGGGCAGCAAGGATTTAAAGAAAATCTTCCAAAGGACATATGGAATGGAGGGCAGTGAATTGTTTGGGACTTTAAATTGATTTTGACATTAGCAAGACTTTGTGTCACTTCTTTCCTATACACAGGGCCAGAACTAGGGATGACCAACTCGGGGTAGGGTAGGGGGATTCAAGTCAACTTGAAATGAGAAGTAGAGGCCTTCAACCTGATCCAAAAATAACTATAGGAACAATGGTGATGAGCAAGCATGGTTAAATCAACAGTGCTGGTCTCTGTATGCAAGACCTTGGAGAGTTTTCCCTATATTTCTCCCTTGGTAGCCATTCATCAGTATTTGTGTTCCCACTTGAATTTGACTAGGTCTTTTGTTTGAATAGAGATCCCTGTACATTAGTACCCCACTGTGAGATGGAATCTCTGAATTTCTTGAAGATTTAGCTTCAGTAAAGTCAGTACCAATTCTGGCATGTGAAGCTCCTAAATGTGTGATGGATGGATGCTTAGAGCACACACATTTCAGTGGGACATCAAGTTGGGCCCAGATACATAGAAGGTATGTTGGCACATCAGTGGGCAGGATATGGCCTGATGGTCAGGAGAATGTTCTCGAGGCCCTGAATCAAGAAGCAGCAGCTCCTCTTTATTACATCCGTCAGGTAAGGCCACAGAACGTTCACTGAAGCCAGCACAACTAGGTCATCCTTGAATTTGGGGAATTACTTTGCTAGGAGCCTGATTAAGAAAAAGGCCTGAAGCCACAGATGTGGAAGAAATTGATTTTCTGAAAGTCAGATTTTCTGTAAACAAAAGATGCTTAAGCCTACATTCTAAGAACGATTTAGTCATTGGAAAGTAAGCTGAAAAAAAGCCTCAGGGTCTGAAAAATAAAGCACACCGTTTGTGTGTGTATTTTAAGGTTACTTTGTTATTTCTAGTTTGCTGATTTATCCATTCCATGGGCTTGCACAGATCTGACTCACTCAAAGTCAAGGCTGACCCAAAAAATAAATAAAATAAAATAAAATAAAATAAAATAAAAATCTCTGTGGCCTAAAGAACAGAGTTCAAACAAACAGACAGACAGACAAAACAAGGGCTGAATGTCCATTACACTCCAGGTGCTACTTTTGAGAATCTTTCCCCATAAGCAGTTGGGGTAGCAGGCATTGTTTCATTTAACTCTGACAGCACCCCTGTGAGATAAGGGGTATTATCCCCTTTTGGAGATGATATATCTGAGGTCCTAGGAGCCTACATAACTTGTTTAAGGTCATGTGCCTAGTAAGTAAACAGTAAAGCGAAGTCTTAAATCCTGACCAGCCAAAAGAAGAGGAGGGGTGGAGGGAGGCCTAGGCAGGAGGAGCATGTATGAAGGCTCTAAGGTGAGAAATAATATGGTGTGTTGAAGGGCATGCAAGTTCATCAGAATGACTGGAGTACAGAGAAGATGGAAGTAAGTGAGTGTCAGTAGTCAAGTTCAGAGACATTGGCAGAGGCCAGAGCACATGGGATCTGATAAAATTCTGAATGTATTTTCCAAGGATTTGAATGTATTAATAATCTATTCAATATCCATATATATTATACTGTTACATACTTGCAAATGCACATATATTTTTCATTCCTACTTCTGTATGAAAAATGATGTGGATGTGACCAAGTGTGGGTTAGGACAAGATAGTTAACTTCATCCATAATCATCATTCTAAAGTTCTTCAGAATCTCTTAGGAACAGCAGTAGCAGTTTATACACATCTATTAATATTACTTCAGATTTTCAAGGTAGGTTTCCATCCCTTGGCTCTTCTCAAGCATCCTGAGACAAAGGTCAACATTTCTATCTCCACTCTGCAGACCAGGGAATCGATTCTCAGAGAAAGGAACTGACTTGCGCCCCCCTGCCCCGTCCCCACCAGTCCCAGTCAGTTAGTGACCGAGGTGCGTCTGGCATCCTCATTGACCGAGTCTCTTCAAAGAGATTCAGTCCAGGAGACGTGGACTCACAAGGCTCTCCGAACTGGCCAGACCTCTGCTCAGCCCTCTCCTCCCCGTGGAACAGAAGCAAAGGGGACCTTTACCTTCCTGATGCCATCGTGTTTCATTTCAATCACGTGGAGGGTGTAGTTGGTCCGGCGTCCCTTCTCATTGAACTGCACGTTTCCTGTCAGGCCTTCAAACTGCACCTGGAAAACAAGGCCAAGTGGTGGACAGTGAACTCAGACACTGCACTTCATGTTTGCTTTTACTGCTAAAGTGAAAATCCAGAATCCAAGAACTTTACATGGGGTGAAGTCGTGGACAGCATCAATACTAAAAGACTCTCTAGTCCCTTGCCTGCAGCAGGTGTGGCTATTAGAGCAGTTCTCTTTCCTACTAAACTGAGATTTATTCTGAAAACTCTTCTCACCTATTGCTTTAGGGCAAATGGTATCAATGGATTAAAGTAGATCCTAACAAGAAGTCTCTGTGCCATCCCCAGTTACCTCCATCATGACATTCACCGTACCACCACCCCTCACATACCTTCTGATGAAGAAACTGAAGGAGGCCTGCTAAGGAAAGGGGCTGGTGTGCCATCCCTGGTGAGCCAGCAGAAGACCCAGGACCAGATGCCAGCATATGATGCTGTGGGCTATGCTTGGATGTGGTTTCTTGATTCCTTTGTTGTGAGGCCAGCGAATAAAGTGTTTGGGAATCTAAAGACCTAGAATTGGGGGACTTGAAGTTTACCCCAGCTTTTCTCTGAACGGCTTGACCTTGGGCAATTCACCTCTCTAAGCCTCCAGTTTCCAAAATTCCTGCCCCATCAAACTTAAATGACATAGCAGATGTAAAAGTGCTGTGAAAACTCAAAAGTACCCAAGTGAACCCTTTACGTTAAGACCTGAGCAAGCAGGGCTTTAAACAAATCCCAGTTAGTTAAAGCAAAATTTGAATTGGAATGCTAATATGTGCTGCATGAGATTTCTTCTCCACAAATGAGTCAGCTCAAACTTTCATGGCCTCATGTCTTCAAGCTCATATTGAAGGTCAAGTGGTCATCATGGGTGGTGATCCAAGACCTCCAAGGCTGAGCCTGCTGCACCAGAGATAAATCTCACCCAAGTCCACCCTCAAACCGGGGATGAGTCTAGCTGTGTATCATCAATTCAAGCACCAGAAATCACATTCTCTAATGGTGACTGACCATGTGTCCTCATATCAATCTGGCCTATGCCCAGTGAGAGGAGTCTCTACCAGTAACCAATGTGAACCTGGCCCCATAATTCAGCACTATTTATTCCTCCCTGTCTCCCACTCTTCAAAGAACTTAAAAGGAAGAAGCCTCACAGGCTGTTATCTTTTTTGAGAGTAAGCATCTCCTCTGCCTTCAGAAGGTGTAAGAGTAGCTGGTATGTGTATGTGTGTGTGTGTGTGTGTGACAGAGAGAATGAAAGAGAGGGAGAGAGAATGTCTATTCTGAGGCTGAGACTGATCCTCTCATCATCTTCTGGTTTGAAGTCTCAGTGGGGAGCCCATGACAGGCCCAGAGTGCTGAACAAATCACACAACAAGCTCTTCACTCTCTCAGATGAAATCCGAAGAAATCCTCACTCTGTAAAAGTCTTGGCTGACTTTGCTTTTCAGAGAGAAAACAAAGAACAGCTTCTGCTACAAAGAATAGGAAAAGGGGGCAGGGAGGTAATTCCCACCTGTCAGCAACTGCACTTTGTGCTCACCTTGGTCACCTCTTGTCCATCTTTAGCTTTCTTTATCTTTCCCACTTGTTCAGGTTCAAGATAGAATTTCTAAGTACCAGTTTATGTGACTCATTTGGAAAAACAGACTGGGGTAAGTGGACAAATGACAGGATAATAGACTGATTTGCCCAAACAGAAAGAAGGGTCATTAATGATCCAAATGGGCATTTACTTATTAGCCCTGGTCTCAAGTAGTACAGTGATCAGCATGGAATGTTAATATGGCAAATTGCATGCTGCCTCTGCTACTGTTTTCTCATTTGTGTAATGTGGCCAGTTAGAGTTAATTACATCTTAATGCTATTTTATGGGTTAAATGAAATATTTTATGATTAATACTTGGCTCATTATGAGTATTCAACAAAGGCCAGCTGTTATTATTGTTACTAATAATGATATTAATATTACCACCACTTTCCAAGTGTTCCATGTTTACAAAGCACTTTCAGGCATATTACTTTACTTCTCTTCACAGGAATCCCATGAGATGTGCCATTTAGAGATTATAATCTTCACTTACATGAGAGAAACCAAAACTCGGGGAGATAAAGTGATTTGCTTAAGATTTATGACTTATTGTAAGTGTCAGAGGCAGGCCTAAAATCCAGAACTTCTGATATATTCTGGTATCTTCATTTAAGGTACCAAGCGGCTTCTCACACAGGGGACAGTACTACTGTGGTAGACTGAGTGGGTGACACAGATATGTGCAAAGTAGTATGTTTTATGTGCCTACTACTGTCACCTACTGCTCCAGCTGGGCCTTTCCCTGGCCATGCTGTGTTAATTCTCAGTTATGCATCCATGAGCAGGTCACTGAGACTATCTGTTTCCTGGTTTACTCCTCAAAGAATAAAAATGCTTAGCCTCCTATCTGGGACATACATGTTCAATGCATATATGTTATTTAGATGATTATGGTGGTAATGATGATGATCATGACAGCTACTATTGTGCTATATGGAGTGGGTAAGAGGTATGGAAGATGAGAAGACTTAACATTGAAGCCTTGGGCCTAGTAAATTGTCTCAGGGCAGAGGACTCTTCAGCAGAAATGAGGGTCTTGTCATTATCACTTTCAGATGACTTGTTTCAATTTGCAAAAAAATTCATTATCAGCAAAGTTGTAGTGACCTGAGAGCCCCTTGCATTGTTGCAACAAGATGCTTATTTGATGTGCACAGAAACCCAGTGACTGTCAGAGATATTTTGTCCATTTTATAGATGGGATCATTGAGATTCAGAGCTTCTGGCACTTGGGTTCATGATTTGCTGTAAGTCATGAGAGGCCTGGGGCCACTGAAAGCTCTTAGTTGGGAAAGCCAAGATTTACACATGTTTGAGATAAATCAAAGCATGGGAAAAGAGACATTCCAGAACAACCCTTCCATGATGGCAGAGTAAGGAAAGGTCAATTCAGTGGCTCAGCCCCCAAACCATTTATGTGCACAGTTAGGACTCAGAGTTGGAGGAAGAAGCCTCTCAGAAACATCTGCTTTTGGCAGATGGAAACTGCTATCCTGTCCATCAGGGATGAGCCTCTGGGCTCTCATCACCCTGTCACCTGCCCCCTGGAGTGACTGGGGTCAGGCTGATGGAGACCTGGAGTTTTCCCTCAGATCATGACTCCTGGAACTCCTGTTATTGTCCTGGTGCCTGTCAACTCCTGGGAGAGATGGAGAATTAACCTTTGGTTTCCTGTGAATGGACTTGGGTGCAGCTCAGAGCCTGCCATCTGTGGGATGCTGAAGCAGGACTCCTTTCCTGCCTGTTCCTAGGAAACTGCTGGTTATTTTTCCAGCACTTGAGCCATCAACACTGGTGACTCCTCTGCCTCATCCCTAAGGAGGCATTGGAGCTGCTCCGGACCAGGGCTTCTATAACCTTTTTGTGGCTGCCTTCAGGTAAATCCCTTCTGTTGGCCTCACCTCCTGAATGAGCACTGGGTATGGGAAATCAAGACCTAGGGGCTTGTTCCCAGTGAACCTGTTGTTGTTCTAGCCTGGTAGCCAGGCAAATCACAGGATCCATCTGAGCTTCCCCTTTCCCACCTGAACAAGGAGAAGAATAATCTTGGCTCCAATTATGTTGCACAGTTGCTGAGGTTCAAATAATATCATTATCCTTTTTTCTTTTATGAGCCTATGACAAGCCAGTGAGGACAGCAGTGCTAAGCAGATTACATCCATTTAGTAGTTGAGGGAATCAAAGCCGGAGAAGTTGAGCAATTAGTCCAAGATCTTCCAGACAGTGCTTGATGGACCCATGGTTAGAACCCAGCTCTTTTCTTCCCAGCTCCCTAGAATGCTGAGCATGATGTCCACAGTCCTTGCTCCTACCCTCACTCTAGTCTCCTACTCAGTCTTATTTACATCCTCACCCAGGCCCACCCAAGCCAGATTCACTCTTTGTTCAGCCTTCCTTTAATTTCAGTGTGCTTGGGAGGGTTCCACACTGCATCTCTCATTCTGGGATAGTTGATAACAGCTTTTCCTCTCACTCTTGGCTATCCCAGTTTGGAGGATAAATTATGTGATCACCCTTTCTAAGCCCCAGTCCTGTTCCTCTAGGAAGCCTTACTGCTGTCCACATTCCTCAGTCAGGGCATTCTGTGATGACCATCCAGAGCACTGAGAGCCAGCCTGTTATTTAGCCCTGCATCCATACCTGCATAGCAATTAATTCTCAGGAGCTTGCCTTCCCTTCAGAATTGGGTCTTGAGTCCTGAAAAGCAGGTACTGTCTTAAGACTCTTATTGTCACCCCCACCACAGACCTCATCTGCCAAAGGGCTAGGCATACCTTCACTTTAATATGCTTGATCATTGGCTGATAGATTGCAAACAGAAAGACTGATAGGGAGGGTCACTATGTGTAGAACACATGCTCTCCCCTCAGGTCCTGGGATAGGCTTCCAGGAGTGTGTCAAGGTTCCCACCTCCTGGTCATGCCCCCCCACCAAAAAAAAAATATATATATATATATGTGTGTGTGTGTGTGTGTGTGTGTGTGTGTGCGTGCGCGCGCATTTTTCTTGGAAAAAGAGTCCAAAGCTTTTATTTTATTTTTTTTATTGTTGCCTCCAAGGGCCTATAACTGCCAAATGCTAACTGTGATTTGGGGAGCCTGGTCTTCTCTACCAGCCAGAAGCTGGCATATGAGCACCCTAATGCCTTCACCTTCTGGAAGCACTGAAGGCTTCCAGGATGTGAGCTCATTAATATTCTGAACGGCTCTCTCAATGTCAGGCAGGGGCCAGGCAGGTGGCTGATTCTTGCCACTCTGCTGCTGGGGAAATTCCAGTGGGGTGAGGGGTGGGAGTGCACGGGTATTACTGAAGGCTGTTGCTAGCTGAGCCACAGCACTTGTGTCTCTGCTGGGCTGGCCCTTTTAGGTAGCAAATACATGTTAGTTAGAGTCCCAGTGTCATCAATAACTAGCTATATAATTTTGGGAAGTTTATTAACATCTCTGAAGCTCAATTTCTCCATTTATAGAGCACAACTGACAAAATTAGCTAGCTCAGAGTGTTACATTGAGGATTTAGTGAGATCAAACACATAAAGCATGTTCAGAGCCTTATACACGGCAAGCCTTTAATACATCATAGGTGGTATTATCATGTTTTTTTTTTTTTTTTTTTTTTTTTTTTTTTTTTTTTTTTTTTTTTTTTTTTTTTTTTTTTTTTTTTTTTTTTTTTTTTTTTTTTTTTTTTTTTTTTTTTTTTAGAATTTGACTTTCCAGTGTGCTAGCCCTCTGGGTAGGGGGTGCTGGGCCTCAAGACCTAAGTCTCTGAAATCCCAGCCCTCATCCAAGCTAAACCACAGGTCCCTTCCCATTTTGTAATCCAAAGGCCAGTGGTCAGGGCAGCAGAGACCTGAGCCACCAGTCCTGGGTTCTAAGGACTGAACATTATTGGCATTTACCCAGCCCATTGTGGGAACACAGTTGTTCCCTAGTGGTGTGGCTATTTCAAGAAATGAGTCTAGTAGGCGAAATGAATGGACAGTGGTCACAACTGTATGTGGAAGGTGACAGATGTCAGTGTGTATAAGCAAAGACCCCTGGGGCCATAGCAAACACTTGGGTCAGGAGGGGAAGCCCTGGATGGGGGTCTGGTCCAGCCTCTGCTGTGAAGCTGCTGTGTGACCCTGGATGAGTCACTGCCCACTCTGGGTAGGCTGCCTTATCTATAATGTGAGGGGAAATGGGTGTCATTAAGCTCTATTCAATAAATTCTTGTGACTGTAGGTGCTTAATAAAGATTTTGAAAAGGAATCAGTTTGAGTAGCTGATCTTAGGGTCAGAATGTTGGATTTTATTTTAGTTTTATTTTTTTGTGGTGGGAGAGACGTTAGCGGGTGGGATGTTCCCTTATCCCTCCCCGCTAATAGAGACCGAAGAGAGTTTCTTGAGGGCAGGTCTTGCCTTCTCTTAATTGTCCCCATTGTTGGCCTATGCCAGGGCATGCTCTCGGTGAGCAGCTGATTGGCTGCTGGAGAGGCAGGCCTATGTGTCTTGACTCCAAGACAATATACAAAAGAGGTGATTATTTTTTTGATGAAGACAACTGCCTCCTCAAAAACCCCACCAAAGGCAGAAGTGAAAGAATAAATATACCTTTATTACAACCAGAACGACATGGGTAGACTTTAAGGAAAAAAAATAAGTAGATGCTTAGAATTCTTAGAGCCAGCTGAGACAGTTTTCTCTCCCACCTCCTCATTATCATGAATAAGGAAAGAGAAGTCTGTAGGAAATCTGAGTGAGTACTACAAGGTCACCCAGAGAGCCCGGGACCCAGCTGGACTTGGAATCCAGTTCTCCTGCCTCCTGGTTTAGAGCCTTTCCCACCACCCATGTTGCCCCCCAGGCTTCATCGCTGTCATGGTGGTATCAGAATATCCTTACAGGGGTGTCATTAAGATGGGAGAGGCAACATTGCTGAAAGGGTTATGAAGCTGAGGGCAAGTGCCTGGGACCTTCTGAAACCAGTCTCACACTGCAAATAGAACCTGTCTCGACTGGAGTTTGGAAGAGCATTTTAAATAAGCCAGAAGGTGGGCATGGCACCTTTGGCAATCATTCCAAAGCTGCCTGGTGTCTTCTATTGCTGCAAAATGATTTGGGACCACCCTGCAGAGCAACAGGGGGAGGGCAGAAAGGGCTGCTGGTCGACCCCTTAGCATGTTCCTCCTGTTGTCACAGGGCTGCTGCTTAGCTTCCTTCCAAAGGCCACAACTACAAATTCTCCTCCACGTAAAGGCACTTTTGAGCTGAACAGCTGGTGGTGTTCCTTTCTTGTCTCTTTCTCCAGGTTGTGAAAATTGCTAGAGCTGTGCATGTGTGGTTGCAAAACAAATGGGAACAGTTGTACATTTTGCACTATATTTCTCCTTCATTCAGAAATGTTCCTCTCCTCCTCCGGGAGCCCAAATCACCTTCTGTTGAGTGTAGTCTTGAAAGTAGAGCTGGTCTTATCCAGGCAACGCCACAGAATGGGGAATGTGAGTCCTGAGGGCATTTGCACCAAAATATCTTGCTGTGGCTGGCTTGCCACTGTGTGTGATACTACGATATTCTTCCACCAGAAGAATGCCCTCTTTGCCTAGTCCCCTTTGGAAATACCAGGAGGCATCAGAGGCATTATATGATGCTATCTGTCTGTAGTTTGGATGCTATCTGTCTGGAGGTGTTTCTAGAGACTTCTAGAGACTAAAAGAGACTTCTAGGAGCTCTGAGACTGATAAAGCTGAGGGCAAGTCCCCAGTATCTTCTAAACCAGGGATGTGAAATATACAGCCCACATATATCATTTTCTCATCCTGCTGCTACAGCAGACACATTACTAATTGGATATTTATACTCTTCCCTGCTGAATTTGGAGTCAGCCTCAGATTCCTTTGCATAGCCAATTGATTGGAATGGCACGACCATTTTTCTGTCCCTGCTCTTTAACTGTTCTTAAGTGCAAACAAAATTGATGATTACAATGCAGAAAAGTAAGAAAACAGGATCACAAGCACTGAGAAACCTTTGCAGGGCCCCCTCATGAAATCTGCACAGAGAGCAAAGGTAGTGAAGAAATCCTGGAAGACCAGGGCAGGACGGGAGTGTCCCTAGGAAACTACTATAGTGGGTCAGATTCATCCCCATGTATTTTATTCCTTTCCAAATATACAATCACTGGCTTCCCTTTTTCAGCATATTCCATAAGCAAATAATAGAGGTTTTTATATTATCAGGCATGACTGTTCCATATTATTGATTTTTCTGCTTGTTTGTTTTTAATTTATCCATGAGCTTCCATGTATGCCAAGGGCCACACACACAGTGCAGTGGTTGTCCAAACTTCAGGCATGCTCTATCTTTTCATTTCACATTAAACATGCTGAAATCCTCTGTGGGGCTCCCATAAGATGGGCAGCCACTATGGCCTCACCTGCTGCAGAGCTCTCTGGATGTCAATCCCCTGGCCCCAGGGCACAGCTGGATTAGCCAG
This sequence comes from Lyroderma lyra, assembly GCA_004026885.1. Lineage (NCBI taxonomy): Eukaryota > Metazoa > Chordata > Mammalia > Chiroptera > Megadermatidae > Lyroderma > Lyroderma lyra. Next base: position 186,715 of record PVJL010000316.1, on the reverse strand, counting down.
GCAGTCCCCAGCATTCCCCCGGCGGGATATGTCGATTCTCTGCCTCCGTAGGCTCTGGAAAGCCTCAGCCATCACCTTCACTCCATCGTAGGTGAGTGCAGAGGTGTACTGGTGGGAGGAATGGAGACAGGTGTCAGAGAGAGCTGACAGGGAGACAGGTGGGGGCTGTATCTGGGAATGTGCTTCCTGCTGATGAAAATGCCTGCAGTGGGCCAGGGGTGGGATGGGGGGCCTTGAACGAGGGTGGGGGAAGCCATGGTGAACCAGGAAGTGCCTGCCCCTTAGATGGGGGCTGCTGCTCCAGCTCACTAGCCAGTATCACCCTCCTGAACTGCTCATTGGGACTTTGGAAGAGAAACCAGAATTCTAGATTTTTGTGTGTAGTCTTTCCATTTAAAAATCTTGGCTCAATTGCAAACAAACAAAAAACAAAAAAACCCATAGATTAAATTCAACACCTCTGAATCATCTGATACATCATGAAAAGTTGATTTTCTCTGTTACAGTCACTAACTGAGAACTAAGAGAAAGTATTTACCATTCCTTGTGACAGTAAAAGAAAGAAATAATCCAAGAAGAGTAAACCCTTAGTTATTTCCCTATGTTGCTCACCCAAATGGCAGGTTTACGAGGTCAGACAATTCATTTCTTGAACTCATCCTAGAAAACCCACTACATACCTCATTGGTGAATATCACTACAGCCACCTTCGAAGTGCTTCTCTTGGGAAGCTGTGCACCGAGGCCAGTGCCTAGACCACCCTTCAAAGCAATTTTGGAACTCTTTTTCTGGAATGGCCATCAGTGCTGTCATCATCCCCCAAATCTGACAATTAAGTTGTAAACTTGCCACTGCGCACTTATGTTGGCAGCACTGTACAAACAACTCGGTGAGGTGTCATAATGTTGGCAGGATGCTGGCATTGGTGCATAGCTTTCCAAGGGGAGTACTTTGAAGGTGGCCATAGTGATAGTCGCCAATGAGGTATGTGGCACTTTTTCTAGGATGAGTTTGTGAAATCAGTTGTCCAACTTCATACATTCTGCAAACTTTTCCCTTGTGCTTATTCGTGATAACTCTCAATTCCCGCTCCCCCTTTCCTATAAAGGGCTAAGATATTAATAAATACAAAACCAGTATCACAGTCCAGGACAGTATTTCCTGGCTTTGGAACTTATGTCTGTCATCTTCATTAATTTGACCCCAATGCCTAGCATGTTCTCTGGCACATATGAAGTTCATAATAGAGAGTAATAGAATGAATGTATAAGTATTTTTCCAGTTTTTAACTTTGATTCTCTCACATTTGAAAAGTACATATGTGTGTGTGTGTGTGTGTGTGTGTGTGTGTATATATATATATATATATATATATATATATATATAAAATATTATATGCTATTTGGTTGTTTTTATAATCTGCTCTGATCCTTTGACAGTGGGGTGGAATATTTACATATTAATTAACTGCTGTATGGTTTGCTCTTTGCTTTAAAGCACATTTGGGATTCTGTTTGCTTAAAATCATATTGAAATAGGTCTTCATTTTGAATTGCTAAGCAGTTTGTGCAAAAATGGGAAGAGACACACCTCAGTTAAATGGCCTGCCATTCACAAAAAGAAACTGATCAAGTGACAAGAGAGTTTCAAAGAATTCACTGCTTGGCCCTATAAACAAATTTGGCCTCAGAGCCCTTCTCAATGCAGTGTTCCATACAGCTACTGCCAAGCTATTGGATTTGACATGGGAACAAAATATTAACTGCTATTCTTATTACGCTAAAGCAGTGTCAAATAGCAGACAAAATGGATTTTGGGTACAGGATTTAGAGCTGTATTGCTGGGAATTGAGAAGCAGATGGTTGGCGTGATAATTGGGAGTTGATTCTCTAGACAGTGAAGTGCTGGATATTGCTTAGAGTTCCCTGATTTTTAGCTAGATACATGGCTAACCAGATAAGGACCAGCTCACTGCACAACTCAAGGAGACTCAACCCCAAGGAAATGAATGCAAATAGAGCTGGCAAAATGGTGGCCCTATCCAAAATAGAGACTTCAGTTTTTTCAGCTTCCCATGTAACTATTGATAGCTGGGGCTAGGTTTCTGTAATGTGGACAGTAGCATGTGAGTGGAAGATCTGTGTGTGACTTGTAAAAATTATTTTTAAAAGAAGTAGTTGTGCTTTTTATTTTTTTCTTCCTACTGGGAAGAATACTGAGTTAATGGTTAGAGCTTCAGCAGCTGTTTTGGGCTATGTGGTGGCTTCCATATGCTGAGGAAAGGAGAAGAAAGTAGAAGAGCTTGAATGTTTGATGATCGTGGAGCCATTATAAAGTTCTGGATTGCTGACGTCTGAGTTTTTGTTTATATGAGAGAAAACAAAATGTCTGTCTTGCTAAAACCATTGTCATTTTGGATTGTCTGACTATTGTACCCTTCATCTTTATATAATAGATATATTTTCCTTTGCTCATTCCTCATACAAAGCCTATCCTTCTCTAAAGATAACACTGTGCAGAAATCTGGAGCGGGCAATGGGACCATCCTGGCCCGTTGCTGCCTGCTGCCCATCCCCTCACCTTAGGTCTCTTCCAGTCTACCCGGGTGTGGTCTCGAGCATCATTGTTCTTCCATTGCTGCATGATCTTGGCTGGGATGGTGTCTGTGTAGTTCACCAACTGGAAACCTGTCACATTTGCTCCACTCTCCTTGAATTTGTTTAAGTCAATGTCCATGAAGCCCTGTGCAGGGAGGAGGAGGAAGAAGTCATAACATGCTGCCTAGATAAATCCATTTAACCATGTTACTGAATCACAGGGTTTTCCATCCTTTTCCACAAGGTAGAACCAACTTAATAGAGAGACGCATGTGTCTCTCTTCTTTCTGAACTCAGATGTCACTAGATTTGTGTGCAAAGCTAGCACAGTGGTTGTTAAGAACTCTTGCTCAGGAGCCAGCATGCCTGGGTTGAAGCACTGGCTCTGCTACTCACAGCCATCAGTGAGGCTGAGTTACCCGATGGTTTCTTATCTGTATAATTGGGGTTAGGAAGCTGGAGAGAAAGAGCAATGCGATGACATATCAAGTGTATGATGCAGACTGAGTGATAGACAATCATTATGATAGCACAGATATGAAACAGAACAGAAAGCAATAAGAAGGAGGTGGCTCCCCTGACACTTCTATCCTCCACCCTTCTGAGAGGAGAGAAATCTAAAGTCCATCAGGGGCAAACTCCTGTGGGCTTCCCAAAGTCACCAGCAAGTCTGGGAGAGGCTGGATTCTGGTCATCCCTTGCCTTGTGCTCTTTCCCGTACCATGGACTAGATCTCTACTAAGTGAGACCTGGTTGATTGTAACATCCACAGAGGATTCCTTATTGGGAATGAAACTTTCCTCTCCATTTGGCGAAGTTCATTTGCACTCAGAAAGCCTTCAACTTAAAAAGGAAATCTTATGTTTGTATGTTGTATTCCACAATGTACAGTACTTTCATATTTATGACCTCATTTCACTTTGAGTTCATGAGGTAGACATTAGTTATCAGTTTGCCAAATAAAGAAACAGAGACAGAGTGGGAGAAGTGACATGTACAAAGTCATTTGATGAGGTAGCAGCAGAGAGGGGACCGGAACTAAGGTCTTCTGAAGCTCTTTTCTCACTCATTCATCATTTAACTAACAATGCATTATTCTAATAGTGAGTAAAACAAGTTCTTCCACTTATGAAGCTTACATTCTAGTGGGAAAGACAGACAGCAAGCACACAAGTAAATATGTAGCATAGTATATACAGCGTAGTCCAGTATAGTATACTGTGTAGTAGCAGTGAGTCCTACGAAGAAAGATAAAGTGGGGTAAGAGGAGGGGGAGAGGCGGGCGATGTCACACTTTGGCAGTCATGATCAGGATGAGCCTCCCTGAGGAGGTGGTACTGGAACAGGGACCCGAGTGAAGATAATCCATATGAATGAGCTTTGGGGAAATGTGGGGAAGGACATTCTGAGCAAAGGCTCAGAAGTGGAAGGATGCTTGACATGTTCCAGAAATAGTAGGGAGGCTGGCATGGCTATATAGCACAGTGATGAGAGGAAGAGAGCGCATGAAATGTGGTCGGAGTGGCAACCCAAGGCTGGCTCACATGGAGCCTTGTGATAACTTGGGTTTCTTTTTAGGTATTATTGGGTGCTCACTGCCGGAATTGGAGCTGGGGTCATAAAGTCAGTGCTTTCTGGACTTCATGGGTTGGGGAAACTGCCAAATCCCAGCAAGTGAAATGGAAAAAGAGCTGGGGAAGCAGTTTGGTGGATTTGGGTGAGCCCTGGACTAGCAGCCAGGAGCCCTGAGCATGAGTCCTGGTTCTGCCTGGGGATCCTTCGGCACTGTTGAAGCCTCTTAATTCCTCATTGTCGTATTCTAGTTGCTGTATCTAAAAGATCTACTCATAAACATCTACATGACTCAAAGACACTACCCCCACCCTGTGCCTCCAAAGTTCTGTGATTCTTTATTATTTGTGTTTTATAAACAAACCAAGTTCAGTCCTACTCAGAGCCCTGGTCCTAGCTATTCTCTCTGCCCGGAAGTTTGCCTTCCCGGCTGGCTCCTTCCCATCTTTTGAATCTTAGGTAAAATGCCATCTCTTCAGAGAGGTCTTTCCTGACCGCTCACTCAGAGGTCCGGTTTTTGCCCTGTTGTTGATGCCATGAATGCCCTGCCCATTTCAGGTTTCCTTTACATACTGATACTCCATTTTATAGACTAACTGCAAATACATTATTACTTCACCCATGTGCATGGTAAGCCAGATGTGTCAGGGAGTTAATATACTCAGAGCAGCTCTCAACCAATGGTGTTTGGTCAGTTAGCCGATAAATACTCCAGAAACCTCTCCCCTTGGTGAGATAACCTTGAGGTATGTTCTGCACCGTGTCTAGAGGACCCCTAAGGAATTGAGCTCCCATAACCCTCAGAGGTAAGTGTCTTGATTATGTACCTTTATAGGCTGTCCCTTCCCTAGCTCCCTTCCCTGATTCTCTGCTGTTGCTTCTAGGATTGACACCCAAAGAAACCCCATATACTTGATACCTTGTCATAAGACCTGATTGTGGGACAGATGGACCAAGTCACATCCAGTCAGTTCCTTCTCGCTTCCTCATTAGAGTTTCTCCAGCATTTATCACCATTTGAGATTATATCCTTCACTCATTTTTCTGTCTTTTCTCCTCCCATTGGAATGTTAACTCCAGGAGGGCAATATCATCAGAGCAGATGCTCAACACTTATTTGTTGAGTGACTACATAAAAGCCAAAGACTTCAAGCAGGAATGCTAATTAGCCAAGGGAAATATGATGGACAGGCAGCAAATGCCAGTATATGATTTTCATTGGCTTAAAAGAGAAGCTTAAATTGGAAACATCTTTTGAGATGAACTTTTCTTGTAGCCACAGTTTACAGATTTTCACAGAGGTCTACCGATTTGCACAGCAGGTCTAGCAAGCTGTTAGAACAGATAAAGTCAGAATTAGGTACTTGTTGTATCTGAAAATGTTATAGTGCCTAAGAGCACAGCCATCCCACCACTGGTTAAAAGCAAATGTACAATTGAGAGATTTCCCATAATTTTTAGACTTTAAAAAGACTATCTTGTTCATGAAATAACTTTGGAGGGAATGAAATGAAAATGATCTCCCATAGTCAAATTCAGTGATTTGAAAATTTGCAACAAGCTCCTGGGCATTTTGTACTCATTTTCCCCATCTTGCACATAAGGGAGGCAAAAGAAAATGTCAGAATATATTCAAACATAAATGATACTGAACTCTATTACCAGAATGCCTGACTGCAAGGTTACTGGAGCCACATCTTGGTTACATCTAAACAAACTGATGGGACCCTCTAACTGAACAACTCTGCTCCCCTGAGAAAGACTGGACAAAGAATAATAAAATAAACTCAGATCCGTGACGTTCGGTAAAGGAAAGAAAATTGGAGAATAACATGGGGTCAGTCTATATTCATCTGATAGCTGATATCATCCCTCCTATGTAAGATTTGGTGCTGGAATAGTTATCTTGACTCTCTATATTGTCCCTAATCACTAAGAATTGAGTGTCTTATAATTACTAAACTTGATTTCTTTGTAATGCAAGAAAATTGACTCTTCCAATATAGAAAAGTATTTTTGACCATGAAGGGGAAATAATGGTATTAACTAGTTGCCCACCAGTTAGTTAACTGGAAATTTCAACTCATTCACTCTATTCCCCTGAGCATGCTCATTCAACAAGGTTTAATCAAATCATTTTCTAATATTTTTGCCATTTTTATTTAAAAAACCTTGGGGGTTAATATTTGGTAATGAGTACATTTTTTTTTATCTGCACTATTAGTTATAATGTTGCATAAAAATGCAGCATTGCAAATTATATTTTATTGAAGATTTAAACTATGAAGTTGGATTGTTACTACTCAGAGTCATTATGCCTATTTTATTACATGTCCTCAAAGTCTGAGTCCGTTGCTCTGTACATTGTGACTGTTGAGTAAAAATAAAATTAACCCATAAGATGCTTCTTCTCAAGTTATTCAGTATAAGAACTTGGGTCTCCTAAATCCATCCTCCTTCCACTATCCCTCTAGCACTGTACCAGATGCTACTGTTCTGAGCTTTTGGAGCTGTTTGGTCACTGTATACCCCTGTCTGCTGCTTCTGCGTCTCTGTGGCATGCCACACAGTCCTGTGTGTGACTGAGGAATGGGTGAGATGAGAAAATGATCTGTCTACCTTTTCCATTCAAGTGCAGATAAACTGGCTGGTATACTGCACGCTCTCATGATAGAGGTCCTTAAGCAGAGGGACACATCAGAATACTTAAGGGAGATTTTGCAAAACAGCCATCCCTAAGGACTGTCATTCAGTAGCCTGGAGAGGAGGCTGGATATTTGTATTTTTACAAAGCTCTAACACTAGTGAATCAAAAGGCAGGATTCAAATGAGAAAGACAGTCATTAGAGCAATTCCAAATAATAGTGTAACGAACAAACACTGAGGACAGGATGTTGGAAGTGGTACGAGATGATACATCATCTTTCTAATTGGGAGTCACAGATGTGGGTGAAGTTGATGAAGCCGGAAAAAGAGACACAGACATATTATGTGGACGTGTGGAGGAAACCACCAGAATCACTAAACATAGAGAAGGTTTAAAATGTTAATAGTTATTCCTTAGAAGTATGAGCTTAGAGAGAGCAGGCATTTACTTTTTATTTTTACCCTGCGAGTAAAAGTGCTCAACTAAGTAAACAAGTTAATATAGTCATTCCATGTATCATATGTCAATTATAATCTTCACAAATGAATAGAATGAGAAAGCATTTCTAATAATTATGATATCCTAAAGAGATGTTTAACACTGTAACTATTAATACATTAGACATGCTTTTGTCTTGCTGTGAAGATCTGATATATGTTTTAAGGATCATGACCAGGATCTGGACTGTCATTGTGACTATTAATTATCATATGCACCTGAAACAAACAAACAAACAAACCCTGATTATGTGTGCTTACTGGTTATTTATCCTCTCTGAGGCTCAGTTCTCAAAATGCAGATATAATAATATCTACAGTATGGAATCGGTGTAAGGTTTAAGAGAATGCATTTAAGCACTAAACTGTGCCTGGCATATAGTAAGTGCCTAATGAATGTTAACAGTTATTATGATCATCATTGTTCACCATCATTCACCATCATCATTATCATTGAGTCAAAAGAGGTTAGGTGTTGTTATAATAGAATTGCTTCAAAACCAGGGACTAGGTCAGGCAAGGTGCCTGAGAGAACAGGAGGCAAGCATATGAGGAGTGCAGCTTTTAAAGGATGAAAAGTTTTATCATCAAAGCCAGATTTCCTTGTTCTTTGCTGTTTTTCAGGGGGTCACGTCCTGACCCCCTGTTCAGCTCTCACATTCCTGCTTGTTCGGATACTGTACCCATCAGAAGGCAGAAGGAGCATCCAGCATTGTTAAAGGAAGGGACCAGGAAGAAGGTTCATTAAATAAGCCCTGGGACCCTGGGAAGAACACTCCTCCATCTCAGCCCCTTGAGATCTGGAAGAGGTAAGATGAGAACAAATCAAAAGACTTGCCCTTTGTACTCCAAATGGCACAAGTTGAACCTGCCCGGTTTCCCCACATTGTCAGATCAATTCTTAGATGACAGCTCCATAGAGAGCATACTTTTAGGGAAGTGCAGTTTGAAAAGTCTTGTTATATTAGAAATGCTTGAAAAAATGGGGATGATCAACCTAAGAAATAATGGAAGACTCAGAGGCTAAGTGAAGGGCGTATTTGAATCCCAGAAGAGTTGCTGTGGGGGAAGTGGAAGGTTTTTTCTTGGAGGCACTGGAAGGCAGGCTAGAACCAATGAAGGGACAGAGGTCATGGGAGGCAGACTTGGGCTAAAATAATAATGAAAACCACAATCATAGTACCTAATGTGTATCAAGCCTTTATCATGTAGTAGGCACTGTGCTCAGAACTTTAATTTTATTATCTCATGTAATTCTCATAACAGTTGTTTTGTAGAGGATATTATCAACATTCCCATTTTGCAAATTGGGAACTGAGGCTTAAATAAATGAAGTAGCTTCTGCCCAATGTAACATAGTTAGCAAGGGCAGAGATCATAGTCTTAGCAAATCACAAGCCTGTGCTTGTTTTCTACCCACCATACATCTGCCTCCCGACCCCTAGTCCAGTCAGTCTGATTCCTGTTCTGCAATGGGACACTGGGAGTGGCCTGCATCTTTAGACCAAGAAGGAATGAGCCAACTTCCAGGAAACCAGGACACTCATCCTCAGCTTCTTTAATGTACACTCTTTATTTCTGTCTCTCCGAGGCCTTTCTAACTTTCTCTCTGAGGTGACAGTCTCCTCGTTTGCCGTAGGACACTGTGGGCTCAGAGCGGATAGGGGCCTTGGTCTTCATGGTGTTCACAATACAGGTCTTAGAGCAGGCTGATTGCTTAATTCTTGCTGAGGAATGAAGGAACAGCCAGCAAATGTCTTTGCTCACCCTTTTCATGGTTTTTTTAGAAGCTTCCACCCTGTCACCTCTCAGCCTCTCAGCTTTTGTCTTGTGGACCAAAGATGTCTTTTCATTGATGTTTGTGTGTAGTATATTCTGAACTGGGTCATAAATAACAAGTGTCAGGAGAAAACAGTTCTAAGGACAACATGTAAGTCTGTCTTGTTTTTGAACCTGGGGAGCTGTTTGCCCTTAGGCGATGGTCTCAGCCTCTCCAGGCCTTAAGTTTGTTGATCTGCAAAATAAGGGCATAGGCTGGATCAGTGATCTTTTACAGTGTGATTCAGGTTCAGGCATTCTAGAGGTGACCACGTTGGGGTGAGGGAATGCAGGAGGATGGGGTCCTAGATCTCCATTCTCCCTCTTCCACCAAAGCAGCTCTGCTTTTTATCTGTTCTAAATACTGGGATTCTCCCCAGGATTCCATTTGAAAATGGAGCTTTCAACTAAAATATTCAGAAACTTCTGAGCCAGGTGATTTCTCTCTGAAGGCCTCTTCCAGCTTTGATCTACAAGCCTGTGATCATACAGGTATGTACACATGAATATGGATATATGTGAATTCATCGAATATTCCTGGGTTGAGGACTTGGTTGTGTCCTCAAATAGCCATGTCTCTGCATGAAGGTCTTTACAGTTTTCTACTTTAGTCACTTGAATCAACTGAACCTTTACTGTGTCCTCACTGTCTACAATCCCTAGTAACACACAGGCTGATCTGGTGCCCACCAAGTCAGTAAGACGGTGCTGCTGTGATTGCATCAGCTAAAGCACCATCTGTATTGGACAGCACTAGTGTTAATTTATCCAAGTATATCTGAAACCAGGGAGGCACGTAAGTATGCATTTGGATATTTGGTAAGACTCAGATATCCGCCTACCTGACAGGTGTCCACTGTTGACAAAGGATTATGAAAATCAGTCAAGTCTCACAAACCAATTTCTCTCAGTCCAGGGAATTATAATGAAATGCTGGCACTTTGTGGCAGAAATTCAGGGGCACCCAAACTGGGCTGTCGATGCATGAATGCAGACATGTACTACCCGGCTGGGATTTGTTGGTCCTTCTAGACCAGCTTCCCTTCATCTTAGCTCTGCCCCTACTGGCTGCAGTCAGGGGTGACACCTGGCCAGGGCCACCTCAGAGCAAGAGACAAATGTCAATTCAAAGTTCAGCCTAGTTGAGAGCAGGTTCTTACTGGCTGAAGTTCCTGACAGACAGGAGACCAACAAAAGCTTCCTTTTGGATAATCAAAATCTTTGTATCCAGAGAGTGCCTGGCAAAGAATATATCAAGCCCATTTTTATTTTGGATGAAATGCCATCTTAAGCATATGTAAGACCTGATATATAGTAAGCACCCATTGAATGCTTAGTGAAAAATTAATAGAAGTCCAAACGTAAAATAAATTTGAAACCTATTGGGAGTGGGGGAAGGAATAATCATGTTAATCATTCATTCATTCATTCGTTCATTCATTCATTGTGGGAGCTCAGTATTGCCAAGCACACACTACATGGACCTTTCTTTTAAACCTTATTAAGGTTTAGTGAGAACGGTCAATATTACTCAGATGATTATAGAGCAAATAAGTGGATCAAACTATGACCCTGTAGCTCAGAGAACGCTTCCCAGTGGAAGTAGTGAAACATGCAAGAAGAAACAGCTTCGGTTGGGTGAAGAGCTCAGGGAAGAATCCTCTAAGCAAAAAACATCCATACTCCGAGATTTAAGAGTCAAAGCAGCAAAGAGTAGTGAATAAGAGGAAATGCCAGTATACATCAGCCTGGATTCAAATCTTAGGTCTTCTACCTCCTCCTAGCTGTGTGACAGCAGGCAGGCTACTCACCCTCTCTGTGCCACAGTACCCTTCATGCAAAATAAGGATTATTACAGTATCTATCTCATAGGGCTATTGTAAGGATTAACTACATTAATATAAGTCATATTCTTAGAACAGTGCCTGGCACATAGTCAGTGCTCACATGTGTCGTGGGCTGCATGTTTTTCCCATTATATTATCTGTTTTTCTGTCCTTATTTGTCCCTCTAGTTAAGTAAGTTGCACGTTACTCTGACCATCTGCCAAAACTGGCGCTAAGGGGTGTCTGTCCCCTACTTCAAAGCTGGTGGTAGGTAGCAAGGGGCTCCAGGCTCTGGCAGAGCAACTACAGCCACTGTCTTAGACACCTGGAATGGTCCACTAGCTTGGCATGGAGACAGCTATTTCGAATTAGCCAAGGTATGCGTGGTTTGCAAGAGCAACTGATGCAAACACTGAGCATTTGGGATTAATGGAGCAGCCTCTCCCTTATGATGAAGGGAACCAATGTGGTTTGAGGTTTTTGTTGTGATACCTCTAGACTGCCGAGTGAGGCAGAAAAACTAGAACCATAAATTGTACATCTGGAAAGGTTCTTTTGATAAATTATTTCTTTTGGAAACATTGTACCAAATCTTGAACAAATTGATACCCTCAATAATAGGAGTTTGTTTTGCAAATGCTAATGAGCCAGTGGCAACATTAGGATGAGACCCCAGGCTTCCGTTGCACTCCCTGTTCTAAAAATTGACATACAATCATTTTATTTCTTTTCTTGTGAGGTGTATTAATACTCCCACCTACAGATTCAGAAACTGAGGTGCAGGAGGTAAAGTGACTTGGCCAATGTCACACAGCTAGTAGCTAAGTTAGAATTCGAACCTAGGCAGTTTCAGGAAGAAAGTGTTTATTTCTAAGCTTTGCTTAATTCCAGTACCAGGCCTAAGAGTTGCAAAGGTTTCTCTGATTTGGGCAGTGTTGCCCAATGGAGAATGAATCTAATCTTTAGAATTAGAGAGGTTTGAGGTTCAAATTCTAGATTTAGCCACAAGACCTTGGAAAAGATCTTTCAGCAACTTGAACCTCCTTTTCCTCACTCATAAAATGGGATTATAGTCTCACATTTCCTACAGGGAGACAGAAACTCTCAGTAGTCTCTAGAGTGGATTATTCTAGAACATGGGGTGTGTGTACTAATAGTAACATAGACTTGACTTTGCCAGAGGGCCACTTGGACCCCGTGGGAAGTGAGCACTCTTTGGGATCTGGGATTTGGCTTTTTACCCGCCCACTTCCTCTCTCTTTCCAGAGGGTCTCTGCTGTCGGCTTCAGAGGTCACCGAGTAACCGTGCGTTGCTGCTGTTGCAGAAGAGTTAGGTGAAAGCAGGGAGAGAGGGAGAGAGGGGCGGGGGTGGGGGGGGAGAGAGAGAGAAGGCAGGAAGGCTGTGTGTGTGTGTGTGTGTGTGTGTGTGTGCGCGCGCATGTGTGTAGGACTGGAATGGGCCCCATGAGTGAAGAGAGATGCCAGGAGGGCTGCAGGGAGCTCCCAAGTCCCAGTCTCTCTGTGTGTGCCATGTGCATGTGTCCCTCTGTTTCTCTCTCTCTCTCTTTCTCTCTCTCTCTCTGTCTCTCTCTCTCTCTCTCTCTCTCTCTCTCTCACACACACACACACACACACACATATACTGTAGACAATGAGAGGCAGCAGTGAAAGTAAAAGAAGCAACAAAGAACAGAGCAATTGATGGCTCCAAACTGCAGCCCAGCTCTGCTGTTTAACTTCTGAGTGACCTCGAACAGGTCACTTCCCTTCTCTGAGTGTTGAGTGCCCATTATTGTAAAATGCAGGGCTGGATGAGATGAGCTCCTAGGAACCCTTGGTCACTTCAGACCAGGGCAAGGGCACACTCTTCACAGGACCACTGGCTGCATGGGTGTACCATCATGATCCTCAGACACCCTGCTGCCTACAGAAACCTCTTGGGCCTGAAACTGCCAGCCTTTGGCAGTTCAGGTGGCCATTTATGGGGCTTGCATTACTCTCACAGGTTGTGCTGTTTCTCTGGCATTCATTAAAAAAATTTTTTTTTAAATTCATTTTTATTGTTAGACTTATTGGGGTGACATCTGTTAGCAAGGATTACATAGGTTTCAGGCATACATGTTCCAATATAGCTGGAAGTCAAGGCCATGTTGCTTGCAGGACAGAAGTAAAGCTGTGTGCTTCTTGGTGTTTTTTGTATAAGCCCAGAAAAGGGCTAGGCCTGAGGACATGCCTGGTCTATGTGTGATGTTGGTGTGGGTGCCTGTTAGAGCCACATCCTATCAGAAGGCCTAGGGGGACAGGGCCGTGTCTGGATGGAAACAGCAGACAGCTAAGAGCAAGCAAGATAACTGTTTCCAAATGCATGAAAGTATTGACTTCATGTATTTGGAAGGCTGCTTTGCGAAAGAGCAGCAGACAACTTCAGGGTTCCCAGGAGGGCAGGTGGAGTCAGGAGTGACGAGAGGGTAACAAAGGGCCACCTGGGCCCCATTGGAGAAAGGTCGTTAAGCCTGTACTACTAGCCTTCTGCAGAAAGGGAGGGCTGTCTGGGGGGGACAGGTGCCTCGTCACTAGCTGTTACTCAGGCTGGGTCCAGATGGAAGGGAAGTGGACTAGGAGCCCTCTTAGGCCCATCTCTGTGTAATCATTTGCATATTCGTAACTGTAGTCATCTTCCCACTACCTCTGCTTCTTTTAGTATAGACATGAGGACTTTGAAGGTCTCCGGCTGGTAACTGTCTTCTTTGACTACAATCTCAGAGCAGGGAGTGAATGCAGTGTTAGTGGTGGGGTTTGGAAGAGGACTGATAGCCAGATTGGATAGCTTGGCCCTCCAGAGGACTCCAGGGCCCAGAGGCTTCTTTCGGAAGTAACAGCATAGCTCTCCATGGTTCAAGGTCACTTTATGGACATACGCATGCTATAGGAATATAAATACACATCCATCTTGTCATATATAAAATATGAATATGTATAGAAACATATAGATGTATGTGCATGTATGGATACACACAATATCTGATGTACAGATGGATGAATTTAGTATATGAAGTAAGAATTCCCCATCTATGCAGAATACTTCCAACTTTTCAAAGCATAATGGCATTCATCAACGTACTTGGTCTCTCTAGTGGCACTGAGAATCTAGAGCAGGAACTGTTATTCACAGTTGATAGATGAGGAAACGGAGGGCTGGAGAGTTGCCCAAGATCACAAAGCTAGCTAAGGGCAGTGATCGGATAAAAAGCAGGGCTGTTTTATTTTATTTTTTGACATCCTGTCCATATAACTGTCCTCTCTGACCCCTGCTCTCCTCCCTCCTTTCTTCTTGCAGCCCTCCAGAGCTGGTTATTTGAATCCCTCCAAAGTGATCTGTTAGAAGAATGCTGTTGACTACTTTGAAGCTAGTACATTCTGACAGCAACAGAAAGAACTGCAAAATAAAAGTGAGGCTCCTTCCTTCTGTTCAACCTTTCAACAGCTTCCTTGGTTTCTAACTCTGTAATTACACCCTAATCACAAACACTGCGAAGGAGTGGGTCAGGTCTACATAGTAGCAGGCTAATTACATGGCGAAATTTCTAAAAATTATTATCTTATAAATTGCGTTATTCCTCTGAAGGGGGAAGAAAAACATACACCACTTACCAACTATGTTTCAAACTGCATTCATTAGTAATTCGAAGCCTAATTATCAACTAATCTATTGGAACATGCATGTCTCTTGTATTTGGATGGTATATGCAATTTGCATCCCATTAGCTGACAGTTGTAAGAATTTGAGAGCTCATTAGGTCAGAAAAAGAATGCAGATCAGAAGGATACAGAAACCCAAGGCGTTGATTTGGTGATGCTGTGACCAAGGGGTCACTTGGCAACAAATGAAGGCTGGTGATGTAATTACCTGGGGTCTTTCAGTGGCTCTGAGGCCACTGATATGTAATTTCTGTCTTACCCTGGAGAGATGATTATGCATTCCCTCATCCTTGTTCTGTATATTCTCAAGCAGCAGAGTGTCTGAAAGGTCTGTGCTGAGAGATGTCCTGGAGTAGTGGAAAAGGCATGAGATGCTGCCCTCTCACTGTGGTGCTAGGCCTAGCTCTATCATTGACTTGCTGTGCGACCCTGGCCAAGTCATACCACCTCACTGGATCTGTTTTCCTACAAGCAAATGAGACGTAGATATAGAATTGACTTTCATAGTCCCTTCCAGCACTAAAGAACTGTGATTTGAGGGAAGTCAAGGTTTTTCTTCATTACAAAGTAAAAAATTCCATCCTTGCAATTTTTTTATTGGTAGACTCTTGGTGCCTTAAAATCTCTGGACAGCCAACTGCATTTAAAGTGCAGATGCCTTTGAGAAGAGTATCATAGCCATTAACAGCTAAATCTAAGCTAACATATCTCAATAAGCCCTTTTTCTTCCCAGTCCCCAGCCTGAAATATTGGGACAGCTTAAGGCAAGGATCCATCGAAGGGGAAAGAAGGTTTAGGCAGGATGTTTTGGTCTCATTTTTAGATCCTGATATTTTGGATTTTCCATATTACATACACACAGAACCTATGTCTTTTGTTCTACTAATGACTTTTCTTCCAAAAATAGGTTGGAAATATCAATCTTTAGTTTAATAACTAATATTACTCATAGAAATAATCAACACAAAATAACATGCCTAAAATTGAATGTGATATAATTTTTTACAGATAAAAAGCTTTAAAGCCCATCTTAATGGAAACACAGACAACTGCAGGGACAAACTAGGATAATAAGCGAATTTGTAGAAAAAGTTACTGTTAAGGATGTCTGATAATTGCTTAAACTTTGACATGACAAAATTTGTTATGGATTAAAATATTTTAATAAGTATAAACATTTGTTATTAATGTGATGGGAGACAAAGCTGCTTTGCAAAATAATTTTGGAGTTCCTCAAAGTGTTAAAAACAGAGTTACCATATAATCCAGCAATTCTACTCCAAGGTGTATACTCAAGAGAAAAACTTGTACACAGATGTTCATAGCAGTGTTATTTATAATAGTCAAAACGTGAAAACAACTCAGTTGTCCATCAACAGATGAATGGATAAACAAAATGTGTATCAGCATACTGGTACATGCTGCAATATGGATGAACCTTTGAAACGTTATATTAAGGGAAAGAAGCCAGTCACAAAGGACCAACTATTATATGATTCCATTTATATGTAATGTTCAGAATAGGCAAGTGATAGAGGAGGAAAGTATATTTATCATTGCTTAGGGCTGGGAGATTTTGGAGCACAGTGAGAGTGACAGCTAATGAATATCAGGTTTCTTTGTTGGAGTGCTGAAAAGTTTTAAAATTAGAGTTTGTTGATGCTTTCACAGTTCTGTGAATACATTAACTCTTTTCCTGTGATGTTTGGATATATTCAAATGAATATTTCCATCTGATGCTTGTGGCATTCATGTTTACCCCGTGAGTATGAAAGTGTTTCAAGGACTTTTCTTCGTTTACATGATTTTTAAATATGTTTTCCTGTGGCTTGCATGATCAACAACAAAGATGTTTTGTATGCAATGTTATGCAACATTTTGTAGTAAATTTTTTGTGTCATCAATGCCACTAGATTCTAATTTATCTTTACTTAAATCTGATGGATGCCATTTAGTATGTTTTGAATATTTTTTGCTAAAATTCAAAATTACAGTAAACTTATTACTATATAACAAAAATTTAAAATAAAAATGTCATTATGTACAAAGCAGCTCAAAATGTTATTATTAATTGCATAAAATACTCAAAATACCAACTTTTTGTTTTTTATGGCTTTTTGACACATTTTGGGAAACAAAACTTGAAGTCAACACAGAGAAAGGTTAAAAAACCATTAAATTGTACACTTTAAATGGATGAACTGCATGGTATATAAATTACATCTCAATAAAGCTCTTTTAAGAAAATGAGACTAAAGACAAAATAAAATTACATTTCCCTTTGGAAAAAACTCCTGGAAGAATCATACTTCATGATAAAAGAAACAGAGGGGCAAAACATGACCCAGGAGGAGTAGAATTGCCAGAAATAATAGCCACAAAAGAAAACTCATAATAGTGCATGTTACTAGGTAATGTTTAATATGTACAAAAAATATTTGATGAATCAATTATAACATGAAAAATAATTGCACCCAGTAAAGAGACCTGCAATACATTAAAATGAAAACAAAATAAAGAAAACTGACATCTATATCACATAGAAAACTGAATGAAAACTAAGTTGAAATAATATTGTTCACACTGGAAAACTGTTTCTGGTTAAAGATTTATCAATGCCAGAATAATTACAGTTTAAATGTTTGTATTTATAAACTATAAAATTATCGTTGGTGTCAAAATAGAGGGTCAAAAACAGTGGGGTTAAGACATCCTGTATCCATTCAAGGATGTGGTGATTTTGTCCTTATTGCCAAGGAGCAGAGCCAACTAAAGCTGGAATTGTGATGACAGATGAAGCCCTGCCCATCAGCACACTTAGAGATTAGAGGTTCTGTGTTTTGTAGATTATAAAGCTGTGTGCTGTGTGCTATGGTTTGACAAGAGGGGATGTGGAGGGGAAAAGGTGTAGTTGGTATTGCCAGGATTTAGTATTGTAGCTACCAGTTGTCCCTTTCACCCATGCAGTTCCCATCAGCCAGGGACTGTGGAAGAAAGCGAGGGCCCCAGCCTTAGAAAGACTTACAAGCAGAGAGCCTGCAGTGTGCTCTACTCACCAGATTTGCAAGGATGTAGTGGTAGCCAATGCCATTCTTCTCCAGCTTTATAATCTATAAAACACAACAGAGGGGATTCCTTAATCATATGAGCAATTAAAGCTATGGTAGCAATAATATTATAATAGGAACTGACATTAATTTAGTACTTATGATGTGCCCTGCCCTGTCCTAAGTACTCCCAACTACAATATCCCAACCATTCAATGATGGTGGTATTGTTGAGATCCTCATTGTACAGATGGAAATTGAGGCAGAGAGAGGTTAAGTGAGCTCCCTAAGGTTACCCAGCTATTAAGTGGCAGATGCAGGATTTGCAATCAGTTCTGTCTGATTCCAGGGATAGGGTTAGTGTTATCATATCATAACCCCAAGGACTTGGCTGAAATGCTCACTTCCCTTCTTTCATAAAGCCTTCCTCATCCATGGAGATTTTTTTCCTTGTGGGAATCTTATGCTGTATTGAATTTCCTGTCATTGTCCTGACAATATCTGCTACTTGGATGGACAGATGAATGGATGAGTGGATAGATCATACTAAATATGGGTCAGTGAATGGTTCTATTCCAGTTCTTGTCCTTTAACTCCTTGCCTGAACCACATTCAGATGCAGTTTCTTATTTCCCTAAATTTTGTGCTTTCTTCCCTAAACCAGTTGGATATGCAGACATTAATGAGCCACTCAACCTGGAAGCTGGAAGGGAGTGTCACAATCACCAAGTCCAACCCCTCACTGTACAGATGGGAAGTCCAGGCCCAGAGAAGGAAAGGGATTTGCCCAGATTGCTCAGCAATCTGGAAGCAGTGTCAGGACAAGGTCCTGACTACTGTGAGCCTTTCTGTATGATTAGCCTGATTATGGTTAATCATTAAGAGTTGGGATCCCCAAGCATCCATCCCTCCATCCTGAATGTCCCTAGTCATTGTAGGCAGGAAAAATATTTGTGGAAAGAACTACCCAGAGGTTCCTTGGACATAACACCCAAGGAACAGCTAAGACTGCAGGCCTGGGTTCAGTCCTAGCTCCACCTACAAGTTAACTTGATCTATTAATATTTATTTCTTTATTTTTTTAATCATGAAATTGGGTTTAGTGCATCCTGCTCAGTGCCTCTCCCCCCTGCACTGTTGCAATGAGGCATAAAACATATGAGAAGTACTTGGGCTCCTTCTGTAACTGAATAAATTTTCAGGGTTATTAAAGTCCACATTCAGACATCTACTTAATTGGATGTATATGCATAGTGGCTCACATATATTTTTTTTTATTTAGGGAATAATTAAATGCAAGTGCACACAATGAATACCACAAAATGGTGGTTAGATTGTGAAATTTCAGACCGTGGAGCTCAAATACCATTGGGATGATAGTTTTATTAATAATTCTTCATTACTTTTTCATCTTCTTGTCAAACGGTTTGCTGCCCTTTTGACAATGAGATGCCTTTATCAAAAACCTATTCAGATTCTAATAAACACAAAACAGCAAATAAAAGATTTCATAACCCACCACATTCAGGCAGTTGATAACTAGAGTCTTTGCAAGCTGAAATTGCAGGTTGAAACAGTTTCAGGAAATAGCGATAATTGATGACTTGTGACCAATAAAAATGAGCAATCATATGGTTCAACCTAATCCCAACCTTCCTACTCATGTACTTGCTTACCAACCCACTGGCCTACCTTCTTTCCCCCGCCCCTACCTTCCTTTCACAAGCATTTATTAAGTGCTTACTCTGTACCAAGCACTGCACTGGGTATATAATGGACAGTGAAGCAAGCATGGAGCTTGTCTTCCTGGAAGTCACAGTTTGCTGGAAGGAGACCCACACTAAACAGGTAAAGAGAGAAATGCACACAGGGTTACAGACTGAGAGTGCTGTTATGAAGGTAATGTACGAGTTCACTTGGGGCTCATTGCCTCACTGACCCCATTCTTTCAAAGCTCATTTCCACTGGGTAGCTTTCATCCACAGTTGGTGTCTGAAATGCCATTTCCGTTCTCTCTGGTTATTCATAACCTTTATGGCTGAGCTTTAATTCTAACTACTCTGCAAAACCTCCCATGATTAATTAATCCAATCAACAAATATTTATTGAACGTAGAGTATATGCCAAGCACTATGAACATGTGGGGCAAGGTCCCCATGCCATCACTGAGCTGAGTTGACATTTTAGTAGGGAGCCAGATGGTAAATATATAAACAGAAAAATGAACAGGATTTCAGTAGGTGAGAAGCACTGTGAAGAAAACAAAGTGGGGGGATGTGGTGGCTGGCCTGCTCCTGGTCTCTCTGATCTCTAACTCATTCTGGACTTAATGACGACTGTATTGGTGTCTAATATATTGATGAAGTATTACATTCTAATGACCCTGTTCCCTGATCATAAACCTTCAGTGCCTCTCCACTGTTTACAGAAGAAACACCAAATTCTTCAAAGTGGTGTTCAAGGACTGCCACAATCATGTGCTCCTGTCATCGTCTCCCACTCGGCTGCTAAGCCATTCTTTGAACCTTTGCTGTCACATCCCCTCTGGGCTTCCCTACATGCTCTTCTCTCTGGCATAAAGGCTCTCATTCAGTCAAAGGCTGTCTTGTCTGTACATATCCATTTCATACCCGAGAACGTCCTTAGAGCCTTAATTGGTTCCCTGTTCTTTCCATTCATTCAGGAAACATTTATGGAATACCTACCAGTGATAAGCAATGTTCAGGCACTGTGGGTACAGCAGGGAAGAAAACAAAACAAAAAATCCCTGTCCTTAGGGAGCTTATATTCTTGTCAGTGGGCTGGAGACCAAGATAGGCAGTTGATTCCCATTTGGGATTTGGAATCACTGCTTCCCTCCTTATGTGAGGCAGAACACTTGTATTAGACTGAAAAGATACCAACTGCTGAGTGCCAGCTAGTTTAGGATGGTGCTAAGATGTCAGACTGCAAGTCAGGAGATATAAATTTTAGGCTCATCATTGTCACTAACTAGTTGTCTGAACCCACGGCAAATCATCACCCGGTTTGATCGTCAGTCATCCCAACTATAAAATGTGAGTGCAAATGATAAATCAAGTGGTCTTTGGTTTTTCCAGAACAGAAGAATCCAACAATTTGAAACGTTAACTACCGTCTGAAGTGCTCATACAGACAAGTCATTTACTTGGCAAAAACAAGTTTGTCCTCTGGCCCTAGGAGGCAGTGAGGCTGAAAAGTTGCCTTTTTTAAAGAGATTGGGCTCTGTAGCCAGACCAAGCTGGGTTTGACTTCCTGCTTTTCTTGTATGCTAAATTTGTCCTTGGGCAAGTAAAATCCCTTATTTCTTCATTTGTAAAACAGGTGAATTGATAAAAGCTGTTTCATAGAGTTGGCATGAGGGTGAAGTGGAATTATGTGTGCAAAGGGCTTGGCCTAGTGTCTGATCTATGCCACATACTCAGAAAATAGTAGCAGTGGCTGTTATCTCTCATAGAACAACACAGGACAAGTCATCTGTCTATTAAGAATTCCTAATTATCATTTAGCACTTTCTCCACCTCCATCTCATCTAATCTCCTATTAGCTTTGTTGAGCAGGGAGCTTTATTACTTTCACACAGATAAAGACACTTGAGAGAATGACTCAAACAGCCAGTACTATTTGTCACTATGAACAGCAAACATAGGCAAAAGCTTGCATATATCACTATCTGTGGGGCAGCCTTGGTTCTAAGTACTTTACATGTATGGCTTCTTTTAATGCTCAGCAGGAGCCCCTAAAGTAAGCTATTACTATTATTAATACCCATTTTACAGATCAGGAACCTGAGATGTAGAAAGCTTCAAAACTTGGCCCACGGTCACAGAACTAGAAAATACTAGAGCTAGGGTTCGAATTCCAGCCACTCTGGCTCCTAGGTCTCTGCTTTTAACCATTACTGCCTCCCTTGATCAGAATTCAAATTCCCTGACTCCGGCCCAGGGAACTCCTTTCTCAAAAGAAACCATTTTTGCTGATTTGTCTTTCTGAGAGGAGAGGCCAGATCCCACTTTGTAACGTGGATCACAGAGTTAATGCCTTAAATAATCCCTAGCTTTCAAAATCTCTCCTGCACGGTTGCAGAGACCTCTGAGTGATGGCTGAGCTGGGGTTGAGATTCCCTGTGGAGGTTTTGTCATGTTGTCAAGTACCTTCAATTACCATCTTTAATTATACTGCACTGTTCAAAAATGATCACAGAATCTACTTCCTTGCTAGCTCATGTTTATACACACATGTAATTTAAAAAGACAAGTGATCTAAACCAAGACCCTCTACTTCTCTGGTGGGCACATGCTTTAGTTCTGAGAACTGGAGGAACCGTGACTTACGAGATCTTTGGCAAAAAACTGTTGAGGTTACAGTACTCTTTCATAGAATGTACAAGCAGTTGATTTTTCAGACACATGATTGTGTCCAGGAACTAGCAGAAAGGGAAGGTCCTGCTGCCTCCTTAGATTCCTAAAACAGATCAATGTGTCAAGTAATGAGGTGCCAAATGCTAGGTCAGTGAGTGACAGAACCTGGGGCTGAACCCAGGAACCTGGCTCTATAGGCTGTATTCTTATTACGATAGCACCTCACAAACTCTAACATGCAATGTAATTTGCTTTTTAACAGTAAATGGAAACACTGGAAGTAAGTTTTTGGTCAATTGATCTGAGAACCACTTGAAGCCCTATGTCAAAGCTCCCAATGTGTGTGCTGTTTCATAAAATTTTGCAATTAAATTTTGTGAATTACAGAATGGGAGAAGACGGTGTCTTTTCTCATCTAGTTGGGAACTCTCTTTGTAACCCCCCAAGGCAGAAGGTCATCCAGCTCCCTCTGGAACCGTGTCCCACACCCATGCTGAGCCTTCGCAGTGCTCACTACCTGGCCCAGGATAGCATTGAGGCGTTCTGATTCACAGTCCACCACCACCAGACGGTCCTTTTTCTTCTCCAGGTCCTGAAAGAGCATCCGGTATCCCTCCTCCGTGGTTGTCAGAATGTTGACTGCTGTCACCTGCCAGTTCTTCTCAGCAGCTGTGTCCAGGACTTTCTGCAGGACTGACAAACCTGGAGGCCGGGTGAGTAGGACGGAGAAGTGGCAATCAGGATACACAGGCATTTGGTAACTGCTTTTTAAATGCACCAATCTGATATCTAAACTTCACCTAATAACTGTCAATCACATTTATGAATGTGCAATATACCTCAGTATCTAATACTGTGCCTCTCACACAGTAGGTGTTTGATCAGTGTGTACTGAATTCAGCTACTGTCTCCCCGATTGTGGCTGAGGGAAAGAGGAGCCCATTACTCAATCTTGCTTTGCTTCATCTTTGAGGCATGGATGGTGTATGAGTTTCCTGCTGCTGCTGTAAATTACCACCGGCTCAATAGCTTAAAACAATATAAGATTTATCATCTTGCATTGCCAGAGGTCAAATGTTTGAAATGAATCTCCCTGAGCTGAAATTAAGGTGTCAGCAGGGATGTGTTGCTTTCTGGAGGTTCTAGGGGAGAAGATTTTTCTTGTCTTTCCAGCATCTCGAGGATGCCTGCTTGCCTTGGTTTATGTCCCCTTCATCTTCAAAACCAGCAATGACTTGTCAGGTCTTCTTCATGTCACACTCTGACATTGACTCTTCTGCCTCCAGCTTCCTCATTTCAGGACCCTTGTGATTACATTGGGCCCAGATGAATAATCCAGGATTATCTCTCTTTTAAGATCAGCTGATTAACATGATGGAAAGAGAACTGACTCTGGATGGTGAACACATAACAAAGCACATAGATGATGCACTGTAGAATTGTACACCTGGAACCTATGTAATTTTTACTAACCAGTGCCACCCCAGCAAATTTAACAGTTTAAAAAAAAAAGCCAGCTGATGAACAAACTCAATTCCATCTGTAACTTTAATCCTTCTTACCATTCGATATAACACAGGTTTCTGGAATTAGGACATGGGCATCTTTGGGAGGTGGGTAGAGCCTACCTTGGATGGTTATTTCACTCTTGCATTATTAATCAATCTTTTGTACATATATCATTTCTGTTTCCTACTATTGCTGCTAATCCCTCCAACAATAACCAGTAGGGTGCCTGGCCTCAAGAATCATTTATCGAGTGATTTTGTTATGGCTCCCTGTCTTTGTTTCTTTTTCAGGGCAAGTTGTTTCAGTATAATACTAAAAGTTTAGTTGTCTGGCACTGTTCTGCTAGCTTTCCTGTATCCAATTCACTTAATCCTATGAGGTAGTACTATTATTATTCCTGTTTCACTAATGTGGAAATTGAGGCTCAGAGAGGTTTAGTCATTGACCTAAGCTCACACAGTGAGCAAATGGCAGAACTCAGAATTCATAATTTTGAGGTAGGCAAAATCTTTTTAAGAATGTGGTCACTTCTGCCCCCAGAGATGATCCTCTGTTATTGAAGTTACACTTTTCTGGCTTAGTCATTTCCAGGATTCAAGTTTCATTACATCACAAAATAGCCCTTGTGCAGGAGATCCTCACAATCGCTATTGTCGAGAAGGAAAATCATCACACTTAAGGAGAGGAAAGAGAACAATCTAAGAAAATAGAGTGCTTCTGGTCTCTCCTGTCGGCTTCTTCTCATCTGAATAATGCCTGCCTAACTCTTCTTGAAAATCCATTTCCCAAGCTGCTCTCTTACTCAGCTGTCTCTAAGCCTCTCTACAGGTAGTCTCCTCTAAGACTTTGCTTTTGCTCAGGGAAAAATTCCTGTGCCTCAGTTTCTAGACCTTGCAGGATCCACTTGTTTATTTATGCCAATGACTTAAGTTCTTACAGGAATATTTAGTATACAAGGGAAGGTAGAGCAATATAATACAACCACCACAGGAGTTGCAAAAAAGAGCAGTGTTCCCATTTAAGGATCGGAGAGTAGAGAAAGTGGTGTTTGAGCAGGCTGTAAGAGAAGAACGATTCAGATACATAGATTTGAGAGAAATGCAATTCAGAAAATCTTGACTAGCATGAGTCAAGATGCAGAGAAGAAGAAAAGTGTAGGAAACATTTGGAAAATGTGACATAAAATTGAAAATTTAGAAGAAGGCAGAATTAGAAAGGCCTGGGAGAGATGATGATGGTGATGATGATGGCAGCTAACATATATAGAGGACTTTGAACATTTATTATGCTCTAGGCACTGACAAGCACTTTCTCCACAACAGCTTTATGAGATAGAGGTTGGTTTTATCTTCATCATAGAGAAGAGGAAGTGAAACATGGACAGTTTTATCCTCATTACATAAGTGGTCAAACTGAGGCAGAGATAGTTTGCCCAAAGTCAAATAGCTGGAGAGGAGAGAACAGTCCAGGCCTGTCTGACTCCAGAGTTTATGCTCTTAACCATTATGCTGTGAGCCATAAGCCATTCAGCCGAGGTCCTTAGGCTATGGGTCTGGACTCAGGGACCATGGAAGCTTGGTGAGCTGTAGAGAGACATGGTGCATTAAGAAGATTACTCTCTCAAAGGATGTTTTCCACACTGTGAATTAGAGATTAGCCACCAAAAAATCAGCCCATAGAAATAAAACATTTCTGGGTTATTATTCACCCATGCTTTTCAAGGAGTCAAGGGCGCATCATTTTTCTTCCTGCTGGTAGTTTTCTCTCCGTCTTTCAACAGTCTCCCTTCCCTAGTCCCTGACTTACCCCGGTCAGCATCATAAATGTAGACAAATTTCTGCCACTTGTAATGGTCGATGATACTGATAAGGGCATCCTGCAGCTCAGGGCGCAGCTGAAGGACAAACTGGTTGGATGTGTCAACGGGAAAGCTCGGGGTAATGAAGCAGACATGCAGGGCCCCACAGAAGGAGGTCAGCATGTTGACGGTCCTCCGTTCATAAAATCCAAAGATGGCGTAGACTCCTTTGGAGAACTGGGAACAGACTGGAAGAGGGGAAGAGAAGGATTAATGGATAGAAGATGCTGTAGACAACCTGTCACATGGCTCCAAAACTAATCCATCCACTACTCCCTCCCTCCCTCCCTCCCTCCCTCCATCCCTCCATCCTTCCTTTCAACCCAATCTGTCCATCTGTCCATCCATTCTACTCATCTGTGGCTCCCACTCACCCATTCATCTGTCCAACCCACCTACTGATCTATCAAATCCAGTGTTTATTAGGTGCCGATTCCATGCCAGATGTTGTCATGGTTATGAATTATAAATGTAAAGAAAGTATTTTTCTGTGTTCTCTCACTTTATGGCTACAACTTTGTTGAGGTAGGGAAGTGGTGACCGAGTCATCTTTTTCTTTTGTTAAATTTATTGGGGTGACACTGAGTCATCTTTTAAAGAGGGAAAACTAAGGCCCAGCAACATAACAAACTTGTTCAAGGTAGCACAGATAGTGGGAAGATAGCTTGATCCCAATCCAGTGATCTTTCTGTGACCCTGCTCATCACTTTAAAGCAAAGCATAAAAAGATGCTACAGGAAGAAAGATGGCTACCAATTCACTGCTGATTCATGGTTAAGAAAACAAGTGTCGATTTTCCCAGCCTATCCTTAGGTTTTGGTGTACATTTCTCTGCTGATGTTCATTTTGTGTTTGTACTTTCTGCTTGCTGATTTTTCAGGCCCCCTAGTGTATCAGCCATAGTAATAGCTTAGCTATGCAAACATTCTCACAGGAGCCATTCTGTAATATCCCAGCATAGTTATTAATTCCCAGTTTGTGGTTGGTTATACTGCTAGTTAGAATACAATGCCAAAAACACAAAACAAAAACCAAGGTCTTGGGGCCAAACTGCATGTTAGTTGGCTACTAAACTTAATTTTTTTTCAATAGAAGTGGAATTTATTAAAATAAACAGAATCTTATGATTAATAAACTTACTAGAAAGTAAGAAAAACTCCAAGGGTGAAGCAGATGGCATACGTTGAAAGAATGCCGAGCTAAAACTGGAGTTGAGAGCCACAGTAATAAGCAAACATGGAAGGCAGGGTTCACCAACAGACCAATACCGGTAACAATCCTGAGATTGAGAAACTCAGCCTTGGGTTGGTGGTCAAACTGAAGAGCTGATTTTGAGATATCTATATTGTTAGGCCCTTTCCAGGGAACTAATACGAGGGCTGTATGGAAAAAAATCCAGCCATGAATGCTTTTGTTTTTCATATTACATGGTTGGATACTTTGCAGACAACTCGTATTCCAAACTCATTTTTAAACGAAATATATATCTGTTCTGATTTTTTATTTCTTCTTTTTTTTAAAATTAATTTTATTGGGGTAACATTGGTTAAGAATATTATATACCTTTCAGGTGTACAACATTATAATTTGACGTCTGTATATTCTATTGTGTGCTTCCCACCTAAAATCTGCTTTCTTTTTGTCATATATTTGACCTCTTTTACCTACTTCGCCCTCCCCCACCTCTTTTCCCTCTGGTCACCATCATTCTGTTGTTAAATTTCATTTTAATGTGTGATACAGGGTAATGCCCCAGTCAGGTGATCAAACCCATTGCCATCCCCAGTGCCTGAAATTTACCCTGCCAATATGGATGGCAAAGCAGATGGGTCATCCTCATTACATTAACAGTATTACAGTATCATAGAGTAATTTTTATTTTTTCACATATATTAGATCATTTAGTCCTCATCACAAACCTGTGACTTAGATGTCAGTTTCTTTTTAAGGTGAAAAATTAATGCTCTTAGGTCATTTGCTGTCTTTGCCACATCACCTGTGTCCATGACCAAACCTTGCCTTGTGTATGGGATCTCAAATTATGCTACATAAGCATTGTCCAAATGTGTTCTACGTGACATTAGTTCCACAAGATGCTCTTTAAAAAATAATAAAATTCTTTGGTCAAGTGAATTTTGGAAATGATACATACATACCTTATCCTCATCTTGGAGGTTCATACCGCACGTTATCTGCATAAAAGATTGTGAGGAATCCTGTTCCAACTTGAACCCAGATTTTGTCAAATATATTTGTCCCCAGCACCCTTTGTTAGTGAATACTTTTAACTTGTTACTGAAGAAGCTTTGAGTGATGCTGCACTAAAGAATGCAATTAATCACTGGTACCCAGTTACCTACTGTGAGCCTCAGTTCTATCAGTCCCTAAGATAATTGACTGGATAATCATCTCTTAATGATTGCAACTGAACTGCACAAGTTATCTGTCCAACTCCCACTGAAGCCAGCACACCACCTGCAGGAAACCTGGCAGGCAATCATTGACTTCTGGTTATTGGGTATTCACTACCTATCAAGGTGCCGAGTTCTTGGACAGACCACTATTGGAGACCAAAACCTCATGGAATGACTGCTCTTTACTTACTCCACAGCCCTCCTGGTATCTGCAGGTGGTCCTCATGGACTCTAGCTTTATGGCATTTTATTTTCAGCAGTGAAGTCTACTTTCCACTCAGAAGCCAGAGGGATCTTTTTAATTAAAAGAACAAACAGAACTCACTATTTCCCTTTCTTGCGTAAAACCTCTTGAAAGTTTTGAGGTTTCCTGCGGCACACAGGAATAATATCCCTAAACATCTGACCATGACTCAGAGCCTGAATGGTGTGCCCTGTTGCCTCTCCTACCTTATCCACACCTTGCCCCCTGCTCTAGCCACACGGGCCTTTATCCTACTCTGCAAGGCCCCGAACTCCTGGCCTGGAGACTCTGCAGTAGCCATTCCCTGCCTCTGCCTGCAGCGCTCTTCCCTCTTCTCTTTGCAAAGGTCACACTCCTTTTCATCAGTCATATCTTAGCTCAGATCTCACCTCCTAGGACAGGCCTGCCTTCCTCACGTCTCCTACATGGTGACCACCCTCCTCTTACCCTCCGGCCCCCACACGTCTCTATCACATCACTCTGTTTTATTTCTCATATTTTAATTATTATTTGAAATCTTTTTTTTACTTGTGTATATCTGTGGCTGCTTGGGTCAATGTTAATTCCCTGAAAACCGGGGGTCTCATCTGTGCCCCAAAGCCAGGATAGTGCCCAAGGCATGGTGGGTGCTTAATAAATAGTTGTTGAATGCATGATTGATGAATGCTTGAGGAGAGGGTCACATGACCCACAACAGGGGACATGGAGGAGGAGCTGGGCCCCAGCAGAGAGGACTCTTGGGTCACCCTGGAGCTCCTGTTCTTCTAAAGTAGCTGTTCATCCTTCACCACTCATACTGTTTTCCCTTTCACCCTAATAAGGACACGACCCGCTCACAGCATACACAGGCACTGTCTGTCATTAAATGCATGTTATAATTGCCAGAATCAAGATTTCTGTAAATGTGGATTTCTATAAATGTGGATTTCTCTACCAGGAAGCATACAATGTATATTATCCTCCTCATGTTAAATATAGATTTGTCAAAAAGCACAATCCATCTTAACCAGGTGAAGTATATATAGGGAGCACGTAAACCCTGTTAAAATATTATAATATGCTCTCTGCGGTATTTTTAGGATCTCCTCTCCCCTTGCTGCAATGAAATAGTATCTGTCCTGTGGGATATAAATCTTATGTTTCAGATCTATCCCCTCAGGTCATGCACTTGGTTTCACACCTTTAGTTGGGCCTCTGGGGCCCACATGGCTGGCATTTCTTGCTGAAGGTTTAGAAGTAGGGAGGAGAGGCTGAGATGGGGAGGAAGAAGTAGGGGCAAGTAGATGTGGCTAGAGCAAGAGGCCAGAATTTCCTCCCCTCAGATTGTCTCTCTGTTCTTCCCTTTTGCAAATCTCTCTTCCTTAAACTGAGCACTTTACCTTCCTTCCAAGGCTAAATGGGTACATTTACCCACTGCTCCTTGAAAGAGGATGGCTGGGTGGTAGTCTGGCCTGGATTGACTCAAGTGGATGCTGGCCCCTAGAGTTGCTCAGCATTGGACCTTCAATCTGGCTTCTCATTTCAGCTAAGCCTGAGAAGCAACAGAGAGAGCGCGCGAAGGAGAAAGGAGAAGAAAGGAGAAGGGGAGGGGAGAAGAGGGTAGGAGGGGAGGGAAGGGAAGGGAAGGGAGACTATGCAGGCCCAAGGCCGATGGGAGAATAAGGTTGTTGATTAAATGTTGAGAACTATAATTAGTAGTTGGAGGATATTCCTTTGAATCTGTCACAGTAAATATTCAATCCGAAGAGATAATGTGCTCTTGTAGAAAAAGTACTAGATTCAATCCCAGAAGACCTGGAAGATTCTCTTTTTGGTTTTGTCACAACACAATACTTATGTGACCTTGAGCAAATCACATACTCTCCCTGGGCCTCAGTTTCCTGTTTATAAAATAGTGGTTTGGACTCTATAATATTTAGCATCTCTTCAGGCTCCAACATTCTAGATCAGGCCTGCCCAACCTGTGGCCTAGGATGGCTTTTAATGCAGCCCAACACAAATTCTTAAAACATTGTGAGATTTTTTTAAAACTCTTTTTAAAAAAAAAAAAAAATCTCAGCAACTGTCATTAGTGTCAGTGTATTTTAGGTGTGGCCCAAGACAATTCTTCTTCCACTGTGGCCCAAGGAAGCCAAAAGGTTGGGCACCACTGTTCGAGATTCTAGTCTAATTAATTAAAAGGTGTTTACTGATTGACAGTACTTCACTTATTTGCTGGTAAAACTTTAAGCAATCTCCAGTGTATACATCAAACCCAGGAATCGGATAAAGACTCTGAATTCTTGGATCTGATTGTAACAAAATCCTAGCACTAAATCTAGGTGCATTTGGAGTCTTGAGTTTTATTTAAGGTACAATTTTTAACTTGATGTGTGAGTTAGTTACCTAGTAGAGAGTAGTGAGAGGAGGCAAATCAGAAAGGGGCTCGGGGTGGAGATATATAGTCAGAAGGGAAGCAGTGGGAGTGTTCACAGCAGCATGAAGCTCCGCTGGTCACTGGTGTCATTACATACACTCCTGCGACATTGAATCAGAGTGGGCTGGACTATGTGCGGTACCCTCATTGAAGACAACAGTGCTGCATCTCCATACCTCCAAGAGTAATAACTGAGAGCTGGCATCTGAGCACTTAGAAAGTGCCAGACACTGTGCCAAGAACATTTCCTTGCATTAACTTCTTCCATCCTATGAGGTAGATTACAAATTGGAAAAGTGAGGACCAGGACCAGTGCAAGGTAGAACTACAATCTGAACTCCACCGGTCTGACCACAGGGCTTGAGCTCTTGAGCTCTGTGATATGCCACCACCTATTCCCCCAACACTGTTGGAAGAAAACAGTCTTGGTGCATTGGTTAGCTTTAGTTTCCAGAAAATCATCTTGTAACACATTGCCTTCCTCTAATGCTAGAATAAAGAGGCGTTGCTGCATTAGGGTCTATGGATATTAAAACAGAACAAATCTGAGTGGTGTCCTTGAGGCATCCCCTCTGTCCCTGGGAATTAGGAAGAGCATATATACCACATCTCTTCTTCTGCTGGTCCACCCGTCTGTCCGTCTACCAATCCATCCATCACTCAGCATCCAGCATCTACCACTCCTTAGGCAGTGAAGATGTAATGGCAAACTAGGCAAGCCCTTACCTCCAGGACCACCACCTCAACAGTGGGAGAGACTGACGACTAACCAGGCAGTTACCCTTCAGTGTTAAGTGCTGTGGCAGGGGTGTGTTCAGGGCTCAGCCAGGAACACCAATTCTAGCCTTTGAGGTACCTCAAAGAAGGTTTCCAAGAGGATATGTCAGCTTTGGCACTGTAAGAGAAGCAGGAATCAGCTAGGGGAGCAGGTACAGTGCAGTTGCATGGGCAGAGAGAATTTTCCAGGTAGAAGGAACGGCGACAGCAAAGACTGGCAGAGAGAGGAAAGACACAGAACATTCAGGGAACCCTGCCAGAGTGTCAGATTCTGAGATCCCTGGCTCTAAGAGATTCTGTAGCAGAATGTGTCCACAAATCAGAGCATGTCAGAAATGAGGCCAGGAATTCCCTCTTGGGGAAGCAGGATGGCAGGGACCGGTGAAGGCAGGAAAACCCCCACGCTGCACGGGGCGGGCTTTCCAGTTCCATTCTCGCTTCACTCAGACCTCTTCGATAATCACTCCTCGTTAAGGCGCCATCCACTTAGTGTCAGTGAATCTCCCAGCACTCCACACGTGCCCTGACAGTTCTCACCCAGGGAGGGGACTCCTGGTATCAGCAGCTCCTTTTTTATTGTCACTTCACTTACGACTTCTCACATAGACATTTCTCCTTGGCTCCTGGCTTCAGTCCCTGGAAATGTTGCAGCCTCGTCGGAAGTAGTAGATAATGAGATGACAGGACAGCTTCATTTTGGGGAGGGAGATAGGAAGTATGTAGGAGGGATGGGAGAACTTTCAGACCCTCATCCTCCTCCCTGAATAATTGTATCCTTATTGGTGGATAATAGTCTTGAGATGACTCTAACCTATGACATCAGAAATGCTCTGTTTCTGTCATTTAGAGACAATAAGACTGTTTCTCCATCCCTTGATACGTTCTTGCATCCAAGATCTAATATTGACATGCAATGAATTACCATAAATGGTATGAATCGTCCATATCCCCTCTAAACAATGTTATAATAATTTAGGGTTTTGAGGCATGTCCAGGGCTTCCCTGCCATTGGCTACATAAAATCTTTTTTTTTTTTTTTAAATCTTATTATTAAATTCAACAAATTGTTAAATTCAACAAATTCCTATCGAGCACCAGAAAACTACATTGCCAGAAAACTGGGATATAGTGATGACACAAGACATGTGTTTTCTGCCTTCCAGAGCTTACATAGGAATTCAGTAAATTTTACATTGAAGGGGGAAAAAAGGGTATTTTGAGAGAGACATAGGGGAATTAGCCATAGAGTAAATGGTCATCACTATAACCACAGACAGTTTTTACTGAGCATTTACTGTAGGTAAGGCATAATGCCAATCACCTTGTGTCAATAACCAGGTAGAGAGGCCAGTTTCTCCAAAGGCAGTGAGGTGAGAGAGCAGAAGGTACCTCAGAGAAACTAAAAAAGCCTGTATAACTGCAATAGGTGATGTGGTGGGGTCAGAGGTGGGTGAAGACTGGACTGTCAAGGGACTTGCCAGCCCTGGGGAAATTAGGCCACTGTGCCCCGTGTCAGTGTTGTAATTCACTTCCAGGACCTGTCTTCACCCTGGCCCTGCAGCCCAGTGGGGACATGGCAGCAAAGGGAGAAGACAGAAGAAAAACCACCATCCTCCCCTGCTCAGGTTTGAATATTTATTATGAATCATGAATATTAATTACCAGGCACTGAAAGCCAACAAGGTGTGGTACTGTATACAAAGCTAAGAATTAAGTGAAGGCTAGGCTCACTGGTCCTGGAATTAGACTCACATTGTGGGCTGATACATGAAACCAGGGGCAGGGGGAAGAATAAACAGATGGATAGATGGTAAGTTCTGCAAAATTCTTCAGCTGCTTGCTATGGTTTTGGAAATGTAAATGCAAAGAAGCGAATCGGGCCCTGAACAATCCCTTCCCTTCTCCAGGGTACATTTTGTCCATCTGGATAATGGAGTTTACACTAAATAAGTGTTTCTGAAATGTGTGTGTGTGTGTGTGTGTGTGTGTGTGTGTGTGAAATAACTCTAATAAAACTTTTGAAGTCATTGGGCATATGTAGTCCTGCAAATGGGTATTTTCTCTTTCTTCTCTCCATGTTTCTTCTATTGATCTACTCATCAACCCATTTAACAAGTGTTTACTGAATATGCAGTATATATGGGGCAGCAATGTGGTGCCAGGGCATACAACACCGGGTAACAAGACAGGTCCCTGCTGTCATGCAGCTTAGATTCTAGAGAGGGGAGTGAGATGAGATACAAACTAACAAAGTAATGAGATAATGTGAGAGTGGATGGCAGGGCTACTTTGGGTAAGATGTTCAGGAAGAGCGTCTCTGTGGCACTAAGATTTGAGCTGAGAAATAAACCATACCAAGCAGATGACCAGGTGAAAGGACAGGGAAACGATTTGAGGCAGAAGACTCAGAAAGTGCAAAGGTTCTTAACAAGGCTTGGAAAAAGAACTAAGGAGCTTGAGAGACAGAAAGGCCATTGTGGAGGGAGCGTAGGAGAAAGGACAAAGGCGGTGGAGGTGAAGGTGAAGCAAAACATCCTATCACTCTCCGAGTAAACCTGACACCCCTCTAAGATGTGTATGGTGCTTTACATATGGCTTTACGTGTACCCTTGGAGTTCTAGAACATCACCTTGGTCTGACTAGGTCGGTATGAACTGACCTTATCAGACCTTTTAGCTCTGACATCCTAGGGCGCAAGTCCGTGGAGGAGACATACTGTGGCGGGGAAGGTTGCTGACTCATTAAATGGGAATAAGGAGAAAGGAAACGTCTTCGGACTTACATGTAATAAGACTACAAATGTGGGACAGTGCGTGAGTTCGCTGGTTTGAGTGTTGCTGCTCCTGCTCTTCAGACGTTTGTGTGCTGGCTTTCGGCTCTCGGCCTTCACTGGTGCTCCCTTTCCAGACTGCATGGCCATCCTGCCTCCTGCTTGTTTCCTGTCCAGATCCTTTCCATTCTTTCAAGATTCAGTTCCAGTGTCACGTCCTCCATGACGCTCTTATCCCTCCCCATTCCTAGCTATAGTGTAAATGTCTCTGTTCTTCTTTCAGTGCCCAGAGAAATGTGTGCTTCATTAATTTTTACCTAGCTTTATTTGTTTGAGTTTTTTGAATAAAAGATCAGAAATCAATGCAGTCTGACTTAAGACAAAAGGAAGTTTGTTAGAAGGATATGAGGGACCCCCAACTTAAAAAAAATGTGGACCTTAAAGAAGACAGGAATGGTAGTAGTAGCTCTTGGATTCTAGATGTCAGGATTTCATGGACAGTCTCTTCAGAGTGTTACCATTGCTCCAGCCATTGGTAATAACTGCTCCGTACAGCTCAAGACTGGCCTTGCTCAGGGCATGATCACCTGTTGGTCAAGGGAAGGCAGAGCATCTAGCTAACTGTCTTACTAACATGGACACACACACACACACACACACACACAGTCCTTTGAACACAGAATGATTGAAGCTGAGTATATTAAACCAACAGATGTCTACTACATTTCTATTTGCTAATATTTTATAGTATAAGTCAAAGTCCCAGATAATATTAGAAGCTCCATAAATGTCACATACATCTAAACACTGAGGTTAAGTAAGGAGCTATATCTAATTCAGTCATTGTTGACTGTCTGCTATCGGTTAGATACTATAATAGAGTAATGAATAAGACAGATGATACCGCTGCCCTTATAAAGCTCCCATTATTTTTCACAGTCCCTAGAGGTCATCGTATAATGACCACACAATTTTTAGTGTATGAATGAATGAATGTAAATCATTTACCTAATATAAATCAATTGATACTATTCTTGACAATTGACCTCATCTTTCAAGGCTTTTCTTAAATTGGACGGACTCATTTTTTATTTATATTATCAATTGACTTTTTATATATTTATATCATTTCACCTGAAGTTGAGGTGTAAGCTTCCTTGAAGGTAGAGGGCCTCTATCATTTTTCTTGGTATGTGCAATGTAGTACCCTATCCAGAGCTGGGTAGGAAATCAATGTAAATGTTTGGTGATATTACTTGTTCCACAGCCTTCTAAATTAGGTTAACCATCTAGCAACCGTGAGCTTGGGGGATATACAATACGTTTTGCCCCCTGCTGTGCTTCTGCCTACTGAACTCTGGTATTCCCTGTTATCTTAGATCAACAGAGAATGAGGGCTGTGCTCTTAGGCTGGCATCCAAACCCAGCCAACCTTAAAGTATTCACAACATCCAGTCCCCTTAGCCAGCAGTCCCTAGGTAAACAGGTTTAAATCCTGTTCTAAAACTCAACCCTTAGGATGCTGAATGGATTAAAACAAGGACAGTTTCACCCACTCTAGCAAACTGCTTATCACTGTGTACCCATGCAATATTATTGGAAGAAGATCTTTCAGAGGTATTTCCTATAACATATGTGTGTGTGCTCTCCTCCTTGGCATGTCACTTAACACAAGAACAGTCCTAGGATAATTGCTTGTTAGTGCTAAAAAGGTACCTGGTGATGAGGGTCTGTTGGCCTAGAAAAAAGACTTTTAATGAACAGCTGCCTGAGCAACTCCTCGTTAAAGTCTATTTAATTTGCATGTGCTTGAAATATAGCAAAACCTGGTATCCAGGGTATCACTAGCCACAGGTTGTGTGCCTCCTACCTCACATGATGTCAACCCACTGGAGACTTCGCACTACTTATTTATTCTGGATGGCTGGCACTACATGGAGAAAATACTATTATTATTATTTGTTATTATAATTATTTTATCTATTGAGTGTTTATTATGTGCCAAATCCTGTTCTAGCAACTTCACTTGCATTTTATCATCTACTTCTTACAACAACCAAATAATTTTCTTCTTCCTGTTTCATGCAAGAGGAAGCTGATCTTCAGGGAGATTAATGAATCTTCCACAAGTCGTTCATGTGGTAAGTTATGGAGCTGGGATATATATCCATGTCTGTCTTGCTTCATGGCTTGTGCCTTGAACTCTTCTACTGTCCCCTGAACGTCTGTCAACACAAACCATAGCTTTGAGTCCTTGGATAATAATGCCAGCCAACACTGAGCACTTACTGTGCCAGGTCCTATGTTCAGTGCTTTACATGAATTCCTCATTTAGTACTGGTTTAATAGTATGGAGTAGGTATACAGTTATTATCCCCATTTTATAGAGAGAAAACTGAGCCTCATTAACTTGACTAAGGTCACATAGCCGTTTAGTAGAAGATTCAGAATCTGAACACAGTCATTCCAACTTCAGAGCCATTGCCAGGTTTCTGAAGGTGTCTTTCTTTACGTCAGGTATCTGTAAATTTTTTCTTCAAAGGGCCAAATAGTAAATATCTTGACTTTGTGGGGCACATGGTTTCTGTCACAACTAGTCAATATTGCTTTTATAACACAAAAGCAGCCAAAGACAATATGTAAACAAATGAGTGTGAAACTTGATTTATAGTATAAAACCTTATTTATAGAAACAGACATTGCGGCTAGATTTGGCCTGTGGGCTGTAGTTTGCAACTCCTACTCTTTGCTATTCTGCTGTTGAGTAGCAAGTAGTGTGAAATGCTGACATTTTGGGAGAGGTAATAATAACTTCTAGTGTATTAATATGGTTTTTAAATCTCTCACATCCATTTTCTCTCGTGAATACCCAGTAAGGTAGGGTGGGGAGGAATGATGGCGCTTGAGCCCCTGTGAAGATGCAGAATCAAGTGTCAGGCAACTGGAGAAGATGGAGACAGGTGTGCACCCATCTTCCTCTTCCACATCTTGTGGTTCTTCTGCAGTGACTTTGGCTAATCACACTGTGGGGAAGGCAGAGGAATGGAGCCATTAAGTGGGTAACAGCTGATTATCTCCCAGTATGACTGAAGGCCACCACTTGCTGGCTTCTGTGCAAGAGCCAGTGGGGCCTTAAAGTTCTCAAAAGACCGTAGCTGAAGTGTTGACATAAGGACAGCTATATGGCAAGTAGGCGGGGCTGTTTTGAGCTCCAGTCTCGCTCTCCTATACACTGGCTAGCTTTAGACTAGAGGGGGCTGTAACACTGCCTGACAGCTAAAGGCCACATGAATGAGATGGCAAGGGAAATCCCAGCCCTGAGAGGGCAGGCTCTTTCAGAGGCTTATGTAAAAAGTGGATGAGTACCAGGGAACTCACAACAATGAGACTGGACCCTTTAAGGCCAACGCTGGGTTGCATGTGGAGACTTAGTCAGCAGTGCTGGGTTAGGCGCTCAGTCTGGGGCTGAGGGGAGGGGCTCACTTGGAAAGGGTTAGCACTTAGATGTGAGGCTGAGGTCAGGGTTCATTCTTAGGTTGTGTTCCAGGGCTGAGGTTAAGACTGCAGTCCTGGTTTGGGGATAAGGGTGGGGTTCACTGAAGAACTCAGGTCAGCACTGCATCTCCCTGGCTCTGCCTTTTATGCAGTCTTTGGAGACTAGCGCATTAACCAGTCAGAGAAGAATAAATAAAATCGAGGACACTAGCCAAAGGAAGTGTCCACCCCACACCCGTATCCACTATCATATAGCAACTTCCCCTGGTTCGTGAATGAACCGTCACTGCAAGGAACCTTGAGTAAATCATTCATGAAATGAAACCAGTCTTCCTCTTGCTATCTTAATTTTTTCCCTGGGTGAGTGAAAGAAAAAAGTATTTCTTACTTGCTATTCTTTTCCTATGAAATTCATACATATAAATGAGTTTTTCTAAGTTAAGCAGGGCAAGCCTACTGTGCAATGTACTCCCATCAACTTGATTGGCATCTGTCAATCAACAACAACAAAGTTTTCCCGGGATCTGCGGATGACAGCCTGAGGGTAACCTAAATCAGTGAAATTGGTTTTTCAGCTAGGGTGTATCCACTGAGGAGGTGAGAGGACAAAAATAAAGAATGAAATCAGGGTATAGAAATCAAGAGATTCCAGATCTCAAAACCAAATTATACCACCAGAAAACAAACCCTACCTCCTCTGACATCTGAAATCACTCCTGATCCCTGCCCTGAGCTGATTTCTTTTTTTTTTTTTTTTTTTTTCTTTTTTGGTATGTGGGTAGTTCCCTGGCTGCAACGTTGACAGCGTCAGCGCCAAAGACTTAAGCCACTACACGACCAGGGAGCTCCTGAGCTGATTTCTTAAGCCGAACACTAACCACATGTGGAGGTGGATTCAGAAGAAAAGCTAATCCACTTTTCCCCTTGCTCCTCAAATCCATGTCTCAGCAAAAAAACTCCCAGGATACCACCATTTAAAACAAGCACACCACCGATCACCGTGCTATGAAGGTGTACTTACCTTGCTTTTCCAACAGGGATGTAAAGAGCACTCAGGAGGGCACCAGTTAGGGCACTTCGAAATGTAAGGTTGCCAGCCCCACCCCCTGCCTGCCTCTCCTACCGTGTCTGCTCCCAGGCCACACTCTGGTCTCACGCTGGTCTGTCTTTTTGCCTTTCAGGAAAGTACAAACGTCCTTGCCTTGGGGCTTTTGCACCTGCAGCTTTGCCTTAGAAAGCTCTTCCAATTTTGAGTGGCTGAGACTCACTCTTCAGGTCTCAGCTTTAGTGCCCTCTCTTTAGAGAGGCCCTCTCTGAAGTACACGTTCTGCTCTTCCATTCTCTATGATACTACCTTATTTCCATCGTAGCTTATTTCTGTCTTTAATTATCCTGTTTAATTTTATGTTTATCTATGTAAACTCATTTCTCCCTTATATAAGGCAAGGGATCACAATTATTTTGTCCACCAAAATACTCCTAACATCTAGCACAGTGCTGGCACATGACTTGCCGAAGGGAACGAATGAATGAATGGATGAGTGGCCAGACAAGCTGCTGGTTCTCTGTGTGACCTTAGGCATGTTATTTCTCCCTTTTGGGCTTCATTTCCTCATTTGTAAAAGAAGTGAGATTCAATTAGCTCTAACTCTTTTCTGCCTCTAAAAATGCACGTTTTCTTAATCATTGGACAGAAGGGAGAGTTAAGACCTGAAAGCATGCCGTCCAGCACAGGGACTTGCACTCTGCTCTCCTTGACAATTTCCACCAGCTGAGACTCTTTAGCAGAAGCCCAGCTGCCTTCTCTGTAGAGATGCACTACCCCCGCTTCACACAACCCCAATATATACACACACACACTCCCTGGTGTTTAGTTCCCTTTGTACCAAAATTTGTTTTATTCTTCAAAGTTTCTCAAAACAAGGGATGAAATAGCTCCTACCAGCAAATAGTATAGGCTTCTTATATTCTAGAAGAAATTCTGAGGACAAAAGCATTTCTTACTCTTCTGGACTGTTCTCTTTGTATGTCCCCACTAACATGAAGAGTTCAAGGAATGTGTGTGTGGGCAAAGGCTGATTCAAACTCATTCTTGGGAAACTAAGTGAGAAAAGAGGCCGTAGAAGGCACAGGCGCAAAGACACTGTGAAACTGATGAGGACCTTTGAGGAAAGCATGAGCATGAAGAAAATGCACTCGAGTTCTTGTTTTGGCATAATGCCCCCTCAGAGCTCTCTGTGTGGGAGAGCCTCCCTGGCTCCAGTTTACCTCTCCACTCTCATTTTCTAACAGTCCACCAAGCACTAGAGGCCCCAGCCACATTGCTATGTAGCAAACCATTTCCTTCCAGATCTCCAGGTCTCTGCACACATTCCTCAAAAATGCCCCTCCACACCTGGAAAACTTCTACACATCCTTCAAGACCCCAATCAGATGTTGACTTGAATGGGTAGCTTTCCAACCCTTCCAGAAAAAAAATCAATTACTTCCTCCTCTGAGTTCCTAATGTGCTTTCTCTCTCATACTTACCCTGATATTCTATAATTTAAAATTTTCACTATTACTAACTGTGAGCTTCTTTACAGTTAGTAAAGAAGGGCAGCGCTGAATCTAATATGTTTTTTAAAGTCTCAGAGCCTAGCCCTGCTCTTGATATAGTACATGCTCAATAACTGTGGAATAAGTTTTGGTTTGCTCATGTGAGAAGTGAGGTGTATAACATGTGCCTTACCTACTGTGAGTTTACTGAAGTCCTAACTTCACTAGAATGTGCAATATACAGGCAAGCTGTCATTTTATTCAAATTGCACCGTCCAAATATGAGGTGACTGGATAGGATATGATTCCCTTTATCCAGATGAGCTTCTAAGAGTGGAGAGGCTTGCTCCAAGTAGCACAGTGAATAAATGTCAAACTAGAAAAAGGAAACCAAGTGGCTTGACTTCGGTTAGGATTTTTTTTTCCCCATCAGGTCACAAACGCCTTTCAAAAATTAGCTGTTAAATTTGGTCCTGCTGATTGATTGACTTAAAAAACTTGAATATATTAATAAGTCCTTCTAAAGATATCACAAATATATCCATTATTACTTACACTTTCTGTTCCCACTTCCCCCTGGCCTAGGACTCAGTCACTGCTCATAATACAGGTTGATCACTGTGTCATTTTCCTTTACCCCTGCCTCCTCCTTGCCTGGTTCCCCTTTCCCCATGCCCATGCATTCTTCACACAGCAGACAGAGTGTTCTTTTGAAAATGGAAATTGAATCCTGCCATAACACCATCCTGTTGAGCCCCTTAGATGCCCTCATGCTTTGACAGAGTCTGAAATCCTTGGCATGCCCTCTGAGGGTCTGGGGAGTCTGATGCCTGCTGACCTGAACCATTTCGTTCATCATTTCCACTGCCTCAGCTTCTCCACCGAGGGTCCCCGCCCCACGCCCCATGCTCTCCCTCCACCTAGAACTCCTCTCCCACTTTTGCTTAGTGGCTTCTTCCCAACTTTCAAGGACGACCCTAAGTAGGTCATCCACTGTTGTCTGTCACAACATTAGTTCACAGCACTTTACTCAAGTTGTAATGACAGTAGAAGCCCTTTTATCTGATGTAGCGGGGACTGCAATTAGATTATTTGAAAAAGATGGTTAAAGTGGCGAATCACAAAAAATGACTCAGAGCAGGTGTTTTCTTTTAGCTTACAGCACCTAAGTGCACATGTATTTGTCAATCTTTTGATGTAGTGGGAACTTGAAGACACTTAATAAATAAATGTACGTGCAGAATTTTTGGTATATTTTTTCCCCAGTCTTTTAGTATTGTCTCGCCTACACCTAATATTACAATGTTTTGTAGTGATTCATCTTTGAGCCTTTCAAAAGTATTTAACTTAGTTTCCAAAGAAATAAAGCAACTTTTCTTTGCACTGATATTTCAATAGTTTACATAATTTTAGTTGCATTGCTCAAGCATAATAGAAACAGAGAAGTATAAATAGGTTTTGAAATGAACAGAATTGTTTCCTAGCCCATCTCTAACAGAGCTGATATGAGCAGAAATGAATGGGCTGGTCAAAGAAGAGGTCTGACCAGGAGCATTCAGCTCTCATGGGCAGTAGTTGGGGTGTTTACAGAGAATGAAGAATGTAGGTCAGAGCCTGCATTGGAAGAATCCAAGAAGACGGTTGAATGCAACTTGGTTATGAGCACCTTCACTGCATCTGATTGTTGGCTTGTTGATTATTTGCTCCTCTTTTAGGCTGCAAGTTTGTGAGGGCAGAGCCTTTTCCTCTTGCTCAGCATGCCTACCCAGTTCATAATATACTTCTTGCCATTGAGAGGTACAATCAATGCCAAGTAAATGAATAAATAAATGAATGGACTATTTTCTTCCTTAAGAAGGATTTTTGTTTCCTCATCTGTAAGAGGATAGGCATGGACTGTGCAAGCGTGGTCATTTCCAAACCCAAATTCTGTTATTACTAACCATGTATTTCTATATTTCATGGCCTGACTTCTTCCATAGGTTCTAACATACATAGAACATGACATTACTGCCTGCCCTCATGTCCACATACAGAACCATTACCACTGCCAGGAAACTACCTAACCTCCTTCCTGAAGCCATTTGTTGGTTGAGGCTCACCCTCTCCTAAGACAGAGAAGGAGGTGACAAGGCCAGTCATGGGCCCTGGTGCTAGAGCTGTGGAATCTCTGTTAGATTGTTTCTTTAGGGTGCTGTTCAGGCTGGGACTGCTTTGAGCATGAGTAGGAGGAGCCTCTACACTGATGCTCTAAGGTGGAAACATGCCTTTTTCAAGACACTGGGCAAAACTTTCCTCCCTCCCCCATTCCTGTGACTTGGTCTTTCTGGTCCCCATAGTGCTGAGGTTCAGAGAGCCAAGATTAGGTGAGTGCCTTGGGAAAAGAAGCTTTTGTGGGTCCTCCAGCTCACAGAAGCCCACAGTGTGGTTTGGTGTAACATAGTAATAATATACATTAGGCTTTTTCCCCTTGAATTTATTTTTTTTTGCCTATCTCTCTCTCATATCCAAGGAAAAGGAAGGGCTGGTTGAGGATTTGGGGATCCCAGTTACCAGCATAACAATGGTAACAAATGATGATAGCAATGATTTCTAATATTACTAATAGCTTCTTGCATATATTGAGCCCTTTGGTGCTAGGTATTACCCATTTTATAGTCATTAACTTTTTAAATCTCTGTAACAGCCCTAGAGGGTACATACTATTATTGCTGCTGTTGTTTTATAAAAGAAAGACTGAGGCACAGATTGGTGGAAATCACTAAACTGATAATAGCAGAGCAAGAATTCAAACCTGTGTATGTCTGATTTCACAGTGTGAGTTTTTACCGCTGTACTGAATTATCTTACACTATATCTAATACCATGACATTCACTGAATAATTGAAATATTAATTTAACATATTGAATGGTGAAAATAAGAACCAAGGCCCCTGACTTTAAGAGGGACATTCTAATGAGATGAAATATGAAATAAATTCTACAGGAGAAGTTCAGCATGCACTGTACTTTCAGAGAAAAGAGCAAATCCCAATTCCTTCTCAAGAGGGAGAACAGGGCAGACTTCTAAGATAAGGGTCTTGAAGGACAAGCACATTTTCAAAAGTCTAAGGCAGAAATGCCTAATTCAGTGTACACACACGCACGCACGCGCACACACACACACACACACACACACACACACGCACATGCACCCCACTACTTTGTCCTCCCATTGTCCACACCACACATCACCTCCATCCACATCCTCACGTTCTTTCCCATGGAGCACATGTGCAGCTTCAGCCTTCTCACTGCCACCAAAAGCTAGAGCTGTCGTGTGAGATTCAAAGTATTTTTTATGCTTGGACTGAGGGGAGCAGGGAAGAAAAGCCCGTGAGTCCTCACCCTTGGGGTGCAATGCACAGGCCTACCCCTGCCTTTTTGCTAAAACTTGATAAGTCTCTTTCTGTCTCTGGGCATCATGGTCCTCAGAGGTAAAACAAAGGATTTGGCTGCAGTTCCCACATTCTTTGAT
This sequence comes from Lyroderma lyra, assembly GCA_004026885.1. Taxonomy (NCBI): domain Eukaryota; kingdom Metazoa; phylum Chordata; class Mammalia; order Chiroptera; family Megadermatidae; genus Lyroderma; species Lyroderma lyra. The sequence continues at coordinate 143,095 of PVJL010000316.1, read as the reverse complement.
GACTCACGGCAGCAGAGTGATGAATAGGAGACAGAGCAACGCTGGGCTGTGGACCAGATAGGATTCCACCTGAGACACTGACTAATGGCTCGTGTATTCACCACTGGATCTGAAAATACCCCCAGGAATGCACCCTCCAATGTAGACCCTTACTGCCTGGAGAAGAAAGTAGAAAACAAAACAGTAATTTGGTCTAGTGTATGGGCAAGAAAACCAAACTAACACAAAGTGCAAAAGCAAAACTATGATTCAAGAATAGGCAAGGGTGCTGGCTCTACAAGGATCTGGGGAGAGGAAAATGCAAATAAGGTTGAGGCAAATGCAAATAAATATGTAGGTGCACTTAGTTAGCTTTTAAAGTTGCCTAATACCCAACAGTGGCTGGTTAACCTTAGGTGTTACCCAGAGGAGCTGGATAATGTTCACTGCAGTAGTAGTAATACAGATATAAAGGCTATCGTTCATTGAACATTTACTAAACACTTGTATTGCTAAACATATGCATTAATTTATTTATTCCCCACAGCAATCCCATGAAGAAGGTATAGGATCTCCATATATAAATGAAGATACAAGGTTCAAGGTCTTTAATGATGTGACAGATCTGGGAGTCAAAACCAGCTCAGTCTGAACTTCAGCATCATGGTTGTAGCCATTCAGCCTTTAGAAAAGCAGACATAGACGAACTGACTTCCTCTTCACACGGACTCTCCTGTGATGAGGAGAATTGCATCACAGCCTTTTGCCACTCATTCCAATCCTTCAAGATCCCGCTCAGATAGCACCTCTTCTGTGAGAGCCTTAGTCAGAGGCTCTCTATTGGCTCCCAAAGCTCTTAGCTTTTATTTCCATTAGCACAGTTAGCGCTTTCCGCCTTGTGTTGGAGTTAATTGTGTCCGATCCTCCCTCCACTCTGTGCGCAAAGCAAGTTGTTTAGACTTTCATTATGGCACTTAGTGTCTTTCATTAATGCTAGTCATGCCCAGAGATATCTCCCATCATATATAATGAGCCCTTTCCTTAAGGAGAGGAGCTGTGTCTTGAGAATATTTTTTGTACCTAGCACTTAATAATGCTTTGGGAACAGGTGCTGTCTTTGTAAGGCTGGCACATGGCAGCTGATTTCTCTGTTCTGTTTGATCTATCACCTTTGACCCTCCTCTGGTGTACTTTTCCTTGACTGCTTTCCTGGTCAAGGTCATTGAGCAGTGCCAGGCAGGAGTCAGGGACTCCTGTGTGAAGTATTTCTCAGATAACTGAGGAGGTGGGGCAACTGCCCTTTTCTCATGCCACTATTGTCCCTGTGGTCCTCTTTCCTCCAGTGGAGGCCTGTCCACTGTCATGTCATCAGAGTTCACTTTAGGGAAAGGGTTGCTTGTCCTGTTCTCTTACTCTGGAGTTAGTGACTTCTTTCTTCCTGGGGAAGAAATGCTCTCTGATCCCTATGGAAAAAAAAGTATTTAGAGATCATTTTTCAGTGGTGGGAAGCTTCAAGGGCCATCTGGGATGCTTAGTTTCATGTGCCTGTGTTCACTCCTGGCTAGACGACTGAGTGGTTAAGAGAACAGGGTTTGATGGTGGGCAAACTGGGCTCAATTCTCCATTCTGTCCCTTGGGCAAGATAATTAGTAACTCTGAAACCTCTGTTTCCTCAGCTATATTACAGAAGCAATAACAGTACCTACCCAAGGGGGCTTCTCTGAGAATTAAATGCATTTAAAATATGTTCTTAGCGGAGTTCCTGTCTACTATTGTATCTGTTGCTGTAGTTACTGTTGTTGTTTGTTGTTGTGTTTTGTAAACACATCATCTGGCCACACTAAGAATGGTAAGAGCAACATGCAGCTGAAAACTTAACCTGTGCAGTTAGGAGGAAATGCAAAATTACATGTAGCTTGTAGTTTGGGAGCCTAAGAATAACTGTAGCTAAGTTTCTGAGTAAAAATAACTTGCATGTTTTTAGGCTGTCAGAATGGAAGGTGCTTTGAGAGCATCTTTATCATTTGTGACATATTATAGAAAACTGAAGCTCAGAGAGGAGGAATGAAATTTCCAGGATCAACCAGCCAAAAATCAGACAAGTTAGAGCTCAAACTCAGGTCTTCTGACCCCAGTCTAATGTGTTTCCTACTGAGTATCCCTTGAGATACTGCCCTTTTCTTGGCTTTGCCCTACTGTGTACTCCTTCAGCTTTCCCACCAGTCCCTATGGTAACCTGGGCATCATCAGAAGATGGCCCTTTGTCCAATATTGAGAAATAGCTAGTGTAACACATCTTGCTACACCAACACCACTGAGATGAGTCTGTTTCTCTATGCAGACAAGTTTCTACTCCACTGTACCTATCCCTTAGCAGCACTCGTACCTGAGCTAATTCTGCTGAAATGAATGTGCCAGTGCCTATATTAGTATTGAGGCTTAAGGGTCCAGTCCTTTCCTTCAAATGCTGCCATTGAACTTAAATGCTAATGAGACTCACACTGGCATTCTGGAGGGAGCTTCAACGGTACAAAAACACAAAGAAAATAGGATAGCTTTATTATTCTGCACACTGAGAGAGCAGAGTCAAGGCCTAGCATATCTGGTAGAGATGAGATGAAGTGAGACCTTGGGTGGGACCTGTCAGGAAGAAACCCTAACCTAACCTATCAGATATCACGTACTCATGGAGCACATCACTCTTGCCCCAAATAGGTGCCTGCCTGTGCTTTGTACTTCACCACCTCCCCATTTTTGTTTATGCGGCTCCTGCTTTCCTCTGTTATTTAACATTGTATAGGACTTTGTATCATTTAAAAATATTTTTATATCTGCCATTTTGCTGAATCATCATAATAACCCAAATGAGGCAAGTACTTTTCACTGCCATTTCACAGATAAGAAATTGGAAGGTCATGGACATGAAAGGACTTGTCCAGGGTCACAAGAGTCATCCATGCTCTCAGGTCATCTTCATTCCCCACTCTCCAAATTTAGTGACTGTCCATGTGTGAGGGTCAGTAGAACCTCCTGACTGATGCTGGATGTGGGCACCAGATTGCCTGAGTTTGAATCCTGGCATTTGCCACTTGTGGTATGGAGCCTAAGCCTGTTATTTAGATGATCTGTGCCTCAATTTTTTCGTATACAAAATGGGAATAATCATAGTCTTTTAATCTCAAAAGACTGAGAGGATAGGCTGACTAGAGGTACTGTTTTAAATGGGACAGAAAATGGTACTGTCCTGTTTCAGACGGTATGTATGGTCAGCCTAGTCTCACTGGGCTAAATTCAAGGTGTCAGTAGGCTGACCACATGACGTATGTACCATTTGAAATGGGACAGTGCCATTGTTTTCTGTCCTGTTTAAAACGGTGTGTCTTGTCAGCGTAGAGAGGAGTAAGTGAGCTATTATATATAAAGTACTGAGAATAATAGCTGGCACAAAATACATGCTCAGTAAATGTTGCTATAGAAACTACACTGCTTCCGTCCTGTTTGAATTCGCTCTCTGACAAGGCTCATCTGAAGTGCCATGAAGTGTTATTCTGACTTTTCATAAATAGATGCAATTTCTGGCTCTTTTAGACCCTGTCATCATTTATACTTTTCTCACAGCATACAGTATGTTCTACTGTGCACTGGAGATATCTGCTGTAAACTTGTTTTTCTCCTCCTACTCTTCCCTCACCTGTGAGTGCTGTGGGGGGAGAGAGAGAGAAGTTCTGATAGAAGCATACCCCTGCAGTACCCAGTACAGTGCTTAATGCCAAAGGGGAAAGGCAGCTGGCAGATTCTGGTTATACTGAACTCAGGAAAATGCAGAATTCCAGTTTCCATTGCTGAGAGGGGGAGTGATATCTGTTTGAAGTCATACAACATGTTAGTAGCAGACGTAGGAGTAGAAACCAGGTCTCCACACTACCAGCAGCCCTGGGCTCCACCCTAAGCACCGAGCCATGTCAGTCTTCATGTGACGAAGGAGAAAATAGCCCATGAACTTGAAGTAAAGAGAGAAGAGTAAGACAAATGATAGCACACAGATAAGCTTCAGCACCAGTATTACTCAAAGAATAGAGATATATTAGGAACATACATCCAGAAACCTACCAGGGGTGAAGGACATGAATAAATTGCACAGGTTATAGGCAGTTTTTCTGAACTGACTTGGTATTTCTTTGCTGCGTGAATGGATCAGGAGCTCTGCGAAGAAGCTTCTGGGTCCTGAATGTATTAAATGCAAATTTTTAAATGTTTTTCTTCCTCTTTCCATTTAACATGGAATCTAAACTGGAACCCTCAAATTTTGGGCTCTAGAACACTGTCTTCATGTTGGTATTTGTACTTAGAAGACAGTAAGATACATGGGGTTGCTGTGAATAGATGCCATTTCTTACAGTTCTCCATGTGATTATATAACCTGGTGGGGGTGAGAAAAGATAAAGTCCTTGTTAGCCTCCAGAACCCCTTCCCCAAAGACTACTGTCATGTTTTCTCCCCTTGTTGAGGTTTCAGATAGTGTTTAGACTATAAAGTGAATTAGAGATCCATCTCTACTGGTCAACACGACTTGACCAGAAACATGATACCTGGCACTGTCAAATCCTGTCTTCCAAAGTAAGATAGGTAAGTAAGTTAATTTAAGGTGATAAGCTCCCCCATCAGCTCTGATGTAAATGACTGGAGGAAGAAGGCCAGAGGAAAGCTAGTTTCTCAGGATGGTGGCTGGGGCATCACAGGAGCTGAAAAAGCAGGCATAGTTTTGAGGTAGGGGAAGGCTGAGGCCTGCACCCTCATATCCTGCTTGTTTACGTGATGCCACCCATGGCTGCTCTTCATCACAAAGAGAGCCTTTGAAAATGGGGACCTTTTTAATGAGAGGTGATCGATTGTTCATAAGACAGCTGTCCTGGGAAGAAATGCCCGGGTGGCATACTAGCTCCGACCTTGGGATTTGGGAGGAGGTCGTCTTCTCTTTTGACCTTTACATGAGCCATTTAAAAAAAAAATTGTTAATGCTGAGGATAAAAAGTGCTTACAGTAGTTAAATGTGAAGGTGGTACAGGGAGAAGTGAAAAAGACTTTTTGTAAAGGAAATTCTCTTGGAAGTCATTTCCAAGTACTGACTGACTTGATAGTACCCATTTGTTTTGTTTTAATTATAAGGACCAGTTTGGTTGCTGCTGTTATTATTATTTCAATTCATGTATTAGTTTAATATACTGTGTAAATAATATTTGATTAGCCTTCAAAGTGCTCATTCACCATTGGACTGACACCATAAACCATGTGTAAAGCAAATTTGGCACTAACTTATCATCTTGTCCTGGAAGAACCACCTTCTCAATCGTCTTATTTCTATCCATTTCCAAACCACTCCACCGATGAGCCATTAGGTATACTGAGCGCATACTTTCTTTTGGTGGCATTTCTAAATTTAAATTTCTCTTGGACATGATAGAACTGTCCTGACACATATGGATCCTATTACTTAGAAACAGTGCCATTTTCTGTCGTATCAGCACTTTCCATGTTGATGGAAGGAACAAAGGTAAAAATGAAAACTGAATTGGCCTACACATTTTGAAGTTTGTGGATTAATAAGATTGATTGTTCTTTATTGTTTTTCACTCTTACACTTAATCAGTGTCTTCACTTTTTAAAGAAACATTCCCTTTTTCACTGAATGCCCTGTCAGCTCCCAACACTCTGAGCTGTCACTCACTTACTACCACCTAGTAACATGTAGTAAGCCCCTGCTGATGCTGTTGAGCTGTAAGTTCCTTGAAGTCAGGGACAATCTTAACATAAATAAGAAACAGCTCTGCAGGTCTCTCCCTCCTTGTGCTAAGTCTATAGTGCATAGTCAGCAGATGTATGACACACATACTCTTCTATGCTGCACCCAAGGCAGACGTCACTAATTGATCATGGCATTCTTTCCATTGGAGCCTAGTTAAGTTCTCCAAGTCCACACCATCAGCATTCTTGGAAGCCACTACCAATTTATCAGAGTTGACAAGCTTGATAAAAACTATTTTCTGGCCTCACTTAATGGTTAAATACAAGGGCTTTGGAATTGGACCGATCTGAAATCCCAATACTCCCACCTACTTGATGTGTGTGACCTGGAGTACATTTATCCAAGTGCCCTATGCCTCAGCTTCCCTACTCTAAAATGACCAATCCTCCCATCCTTCAGAAGTCTAAATTTAGGCATTTCCTCTCTGAGAACCTCTGTTTACCTAAGACTAGACGCCTCACCTAGGCTCTGAAAACACCCTCAACTTACTCCGCATGGTCCTTCTCAAATGAGGCAGCAGTACTGGCCTCATTTCTTTAATTTCCCCCATTGGCATGTGAGCTCCTTGAGGGCAGTTAGATTTTCAGTTATATTTTCAGAGCCCAGCAAAGGGCTCAGTGCAGTAAATAGCTAAAAATAAGTAGCACCATTAACGTGTAAAAAAATCACTTAAAACAGTGCTAAGCATAGAATAAATCCTCAATAAACCTAAATTATTTTCTTATTTATTGTTATGTTCCATAATTTTGAGACTCAGAGAAGAAAGCTTACTATGGAGCTAAATTTTATGTATGTATGGTTTAGTTTTGGGTTGCTGTTATTCTCTGGCTGCTGAGGATGCTAAAGCTATTTGTATTCTCTGAGTTTTGAGAGAGTTGAATTTGTTAAAACAGAGCCATATACTTCTCATAACACCTAACATGGGTCCATATACATAAGAAGTCTATTTAAGCATGTTTTGGGCCACACCTACCATGTTTGCTAACACGTGTCCACCAGCCCTACCTTTGCTGACACCAGTTCTTCAGGGACCCATATGAGTGAGGTACCCTTTCAGGTTACTGGAGCCCCATTATTCTTTTTGGAGTACCCATGTTCTAAGTATTAGCCCAGGAGGTTTGTCCTGAAATAATCACTTATGGCAGTGGTTCTCAATTCTAGCATGCAATGCACCAGAATTCCCTAGGGGGCGGGGGGGGGGTGCTTGTTAAATGCAGACTGCTGGGACCACACCCAGCATTTCTGGTTCAGCATGGTGGGGTGTGAGAATTTGCATTTCTAACAGATTCTCATGCTATTGGTCCTGGACCATTCTTTGAGAACCACTAACTAATAGAATAAATGAGATTAAAGAGAACCACTTGCCTAGGGAGAGAACCATACATTTTACCTATTTATCAGCTCCCAGGCTGGTGTTGCTCTCCATCTGAATCCTGCACACTGTACTTGCAACTAATTCTCATTAAAGTGAAGGAATTTTACACATAAGTATCAGTTGCAGGACCCTGATGAAGTATGAAAAGGCAGGGTTTCTAAATTTTGTTGATGGAGCTTGCAATTTTCCCTCTTTCTCAGTTGACACCTAGTGAAATGAGTTGATACTTTTAACAGTCTCACAGTTAAAACCATACTTTTGCGGGATACTTCATGTTTTCCTAGAGTGCTTTAATCTATATTATCACATCTGATTCTTAGAATAACCGCTTTAGAGAAGGCAGGCAGGAATTAGCATCTCTCTTTGGATGATAAGGCAGAGTAAACCAGGACCCAGAATCCTTGATTATTGCCAGGTCTCTTTCCATGATGCCACATAGTCTCTTGTGCAAGTGTCAGTGTTGCCTTTGAGCTCCCTTCATGTACTAAACCTTAATTTTTTTCAGATTGTTGCAGATGCTTCGGGCTAGAAGATATCATAAAGTCTATTGATCAGAAGTTTCTTAGGCATTTGGGGATACAGATTCCATTGAGAGCCTCAGGAAAGCTTTGGAACCTTCTCTCAAACAACACAGATGTGTAAATATGCATACATAATACAATTTACATAAAGTTCCAGGTTGTGCATGGACCTCTGAAAGCCCAGGGCCACCGTGCTTCATGACTGTGAATGTCGTTGTCCCAGTGAATTAACTGTGCCCCTGTAAAGACCATCCCCAAACTATGGAGGCTATGATTCACTGTTTTGGTTGGGTGGGTGGGTGAGCTTTATGATTTTTAATAGATAAGCAAACTGAGGTTCAAGAACTTAAGAGATTTGTTTCAAGTACCACAACTACATAAGGGCAGAACTGGAGTGGGAACTGGCACTTCCAAAAGGCAACATGGCATTGTGGGAGAGAACAGGTCTGGGAGTCAGAGAACCTTTCAGTCTCAGCTTATTTACTGGTTATAAGACCTCACTTAACCCCTCCAAAATTCATTTCCCAATTTACAAATAGAAATCAGATAAATCAAAAAATGTTTAAAAAGTATATTCTGATAAGGTGCTTTTAGTTTAAGGATTAAATGAAAGTAAATATGTCAAGTGTTAGCACAAATTGTGACATCCAGTATGCATGGATTACCTTGTTGTTGGATTGTTTCATTAGCTCAAGTTCATGTGTAACAAACAATCGAATAAATTTTACTCTCTCAGGATAAGTAGATAGCACCTCAGTTTACCAGAGGCTGTATACACGTGGGTCCTCTAGATTGTATACATCTATAGATGATGCCATTTTTTTATGACTGTACTGAGGTGATCTGATGTTTCCTTAAGTGCTTATACCATTGTCCCATGTAGAATCTGTATTTGTCCTCTCTCTAAGCATGGGTACAAAATTAGAAAGGGTCTCATTAAAGGAGAAGAAAACCTAGACCACAGTAGTGTTTAGTCTCCCTGTGTTTTTTAATGCTTATTTCAACTTTTGCAAGATTTGATCTTCACACTACAAAGGGACTACATTTGCTTCCTAATCTACACAAGGTAAGGAGTTTTACCCAAATTTTTCATTCTGCATTTGTATCTAATTTACATTTAAAGTTAAGCAGAATCTGTAGGCTATGCCACTGCATAGATTTCATTGTGTGTTAATGTTAAACAAACAGGATCTTTGTTTTAGTTTATTATTGAACCCTAGAATGCCAGAAGTGGGAGGAACCATAAAGGCTTTCTCTACTCCCTTATATTACAGGCAATAGGTGGATGCTTTGGGGGTGGGGAATGTTGTCCTTAAGGTCAAACAGGGTGTCAGCCATAAATGCTACATTTGAATTTACGTTTCTTGACTCCAAAGTCAGTGTTAATCATGTTTTCCTGACCTGCCTCAGATTTTAAGAAGCCAGAAAGGCTAAGTAGTTGTGGTAGCATTTTCCCACTCTTAATTTGTTCCTACTATCTTTTTTTTTTCCCATAAAAGGAATTGGTGAATAGTGGGACAAAATTACACATTTCTTTTTCCATTTTAAATAAGTGGCTGGTTCTGGTTCTGATTCTCATTGTGCTTACCCTCACCCACACCTTCCATATATTATATGAGATGCAATCCATCTTTCTCTCCAGTACCATGTGCTGTATCATCACCTGGTTACCCTTCCTGTCTCTCAACAGACACAGAGCCCAGCTTCTTGAACTTCTTTAAATTTCTTTCACCTAAGGTCTTTCCTGTAGGAACAAGGTCCTAAATCAGCTGTTTGAAAATGAGTAAGCTCTTCAGACTCCTTGACTCTCTGCATGACTGGGTTGGTGGAATAAAATAACCAAAGCATTCAAGTGAGTTCCTGATGCAGGTTCCTGATCTAGCTCAGGACTCAACTCTAATTTTGTCTAATGATCCATAGGCACCATTACCCCATCCCTGTAGAATCCGGGGGAAAGTAGCACCTTGAGTGAGACATTTTCTTTCATTAAATAAGTTAACAGCAAAGAGGAAAAATAGTTTAAACCAAACTGCATTTCTGACCATAATTTTATCAAGCTATTAAGACCTACTCCTGGACTAAGGGAGGTCATGGCTCTATGTTATCTTAGTCTGCACAGAGAGACAGCTGTGTGATGAGGTCATTATTCTGAAATGCCTCTGTTATTAGCATTGTGAGGAGATGACATCATCGAGAAAGTAGTAAACACATTTCACTTGTAAGTGGCTAAATAATTTTAAATATTTTGAAGAAAAAATCCTCTTAATGGGTTCTATACATGCCCTTACTTTTGTCTAAAGAGCTTAATATATACAACTTTACTTTGGCCAATGTGATACTGTCAGCAGATACTTTCAGAGCTAGGCACTGTATTACATACTTTTCTCTATTCTCCTTGATTTCCTGGAATGGAATCTGATGCATAGTAGGGATCTGATATCAGGTTGCTGATTAATAATCATGAACATTGGTGTAAATGATAAGTTCTTTAAAGACTCCTGAGGTAGTGGGGTGTTTTGTTTTTGTTTGTTCATTTTGGTCCTCAGACAGCTTCATACTTGGTGAGTCTATAGTCTCTGTGGGGCCCTACCTTCTTGTCAGCTTTCATTCCTCCCTATTTCAGTAGCCATTGCCCATTCTTCCAATCTGCACTCACCTGCTGTTTTTCCTGTGTGACATCTGTTGTAACAGTTCAGTGACCAAGTCTGTTAAATCACTCAACTCACATTTATACAGCTTTATAGTCAACATGGCTGCAGGGTGTAAGAATGATATAATTCTTGCATCTGGCTTAGAAAATTTTGTATTCTGCATCGATAGACTTGAAGTTTCTAAAATTTTAACATGGTTTAAGAGTCTAAAAGCTGGTTAAATGGGACGTGTACAGGTTAAAATGCAAACTACCCCACGGGTAGTATTCTTAACTAGAAAGTTTAAATCCTCCATCCTAGCCTCGCAGAGATTTCTAGTCCATCCACTTCCACCATTGCCAAAGTGACAAAATTAAGCCAAATTTTCAACTAAACAGTTCATCTCTGGGAAGAAAACCAATACACAAGAAACCAGATAATCCCATGTTATTTTTCAGTTGTTACTATTAATATATCCACCCCACATTGTAAGTCCAGGCTCCTTTGATAATCATAATAGGATGTAGGCATTCTAAGTTGAAGAAACAGTTTGAGGAAAATCAGGGAGGCCAAAAACAGTGTGCATATGAGGTTGTGTGTGTGTGTGTGTTTGTGTGTGTGTGTGTGTGTGTGTGTGTAGCGGGGTGGGGGGAAAGTAGGCGGGCAGTACAGGAGTATACAGGGCATCAGAAGGCCAGATAGAAAGGAAGGTAAACTCAAATAATAGACATAAGAAGACAGATAAGCAATTTTAATCAGCTGTGGAGACCCATTGTACCTATAAGATGAGAGGAATGGCCTACCCTGAAGTATACTTTATTTGGCCACTTCTGTGAGGTCTTATGAACTGAAAGTAGGTGGCACAGTGAAGATCAAAAGCAAGGAGACCAGGTAATGGATCATGTATACCAGCACACATGCTCTCCCTAATTTCAATCACAAGGACCAAATCACACCTGTTTATGTTTCTACTTGGGCAACTTTAGGAAAAGACTAGAAGGCTAGACACAGAGCCAAAACTGGTGTGATACTTCCAAATGAAAAAGATAGCTAATGACACACTACTCTTCCTCAGAAAGAAAAAGAGTCAGCAGCCCACATTCCCGGGGGATCAGATGGCTGATTCACCCACTTCCTGAGAATAAAATGGCAGCCATTGTACAGAGCCTCGCCTGCATGTTTAATGGAAAAGGCATACACACACTGGACTTTTCATTTTGACTTCTAATGTTTAAAAACAGGAATGGAGCATGATTTCATCAGCTCTTTAATTTTTTGAGCATTGGCTCTGAGGCATCTCTCAACACTGAGTATCCATAACCTTTCTTGTCAATTGCATGTATTATTTTTATACCCAAGGACAAGATATTTTTTCATATCCATGTGCATTTTTCCTCAGGAGTGTCCTTGTGCCTGAAGTGCCCTGCTGTTCCAATTTTCCACAGTAACAATACTAGCAGACGAGTAGTGGCAGCGGCAGCAGAGCCTGTGACAAACACTTGAGTGCTTATAAAGAACGAGCACTCTGCTGAGTTTCTAATATAGCACCTCATTTCAACTGCCTAACAATCCAGTTTTTATCACATCTAAAGTATAGATGAGAAAGCTAAGGTTCGGAGAGAATAAGTAACTTGTCTAGGTTCACAGTCGGTCCAAAGATCCAGAGACAGAAATGTTAATAACCACATGGCTCCCACCTCAACTTTTTTTTTTAAATTTCTAAATGATATGTATATTTTAGTGCAGTATTTCTCCACATATGGTTTGCAACCTGGAGTCTGGGAGAAGAAAGGACAGAGGGTTATCTGGAAGACCTGAAGCCCTAAGCCACACCCACTGGTACCTGGTGGTGTTTGAACAAGTCCTCCCTCAGAAGAGCTGAGAAATGTCCCATCCCCGATTCTGTCAGGAAGCAGTTCGGGGAGTCTTTGTGTTTTCTTTTCTTTCTTTTTATTTTTCCTGAGGGGAGGTGGTGGTGGTATGTTGGGATTTTCAAAAGATGCAATGCAAAAGATGCCAACTTCAGACTTGCATTTTAACTTCTAAAAGAGGTTCTGAAAAGTCTTTTGCTTGTCTTACAGTAGGGTCTCCACTGTATCTAGGGTCAAGTCAAGAACTATATCCTCAGGAGAAATGAAGAACTCTTTAGCAAGTTTAATAAGTCTTCTTGGGTATGGAAGGACCACCTCTTTTGTTCATTGGTGTTGAAATACCTAACATTAATGTCTTAAGTTTTCTTCTTTCAACTGTTTTATATCCTCAATTGAAAATTCCACATCTGACTTTTTGGTCATTCCTGTAGCATTTTCCCTCCTGGGTATGCTGCTTGTTCAGGAGCTTCCTTGTCAAGTTCCAGGGATTTGACAGCAATGTCTGTGAATTTTTTCATGATATCTTTTGTGACCATTAGAATATCTTCAGGGCTAGTAATAAGCTGATGAATAAATTGAAATATCTGGAAACATTCTTGTAAAGCTCTTTTCTTTATCTTGTCAGTTAGTCATCTGATTGTAGATTTTAAGACCTGGCTTGTGGGCTGTCAGTTTCACAGTATTAGAACTAATGGTTCCATTCAGGTAGGTATGAAATTCAATTTCAGGCAATTCTGAGTAAGAGGTTGTCTTCCATGGCTGTCGTTCGTTCTTCTGCCTCCATCATGATGTAGTAGAATAAAAAGGTCTTTCTCCAAACTCTTACATTCTTGATATGAATATAATGTATTTTGGTCAGTAAGTTTTGTGGTCTTGAACTTCCTTCAGATTGCTTTTATTTCCACATATTTTGATAAGATTATCTTGAGTATGAGGATTGTCTCGAAAAAATCCTGCCATGGTCAATATAATGAGAATGGTGACGTGGCTGGGAACTTTCCGGACAGCCCTCGTAAGCATGGAGCTCTGGGCTCAGCTGCACCATGGTGACGGATCGCCACCGTGGGCCTGTGGAGCCTGCTAGCTTTGGGCAGGGGCAGTACAGAGCACCAATGGCAGCAGGTTTCCAAGCAGGAATTCCCTGGCTGCCTGCTGGCATGTGCATGACACCTTTGCCACTTTGCTAGTTCTGGGACCATACCTGGGGTGCCACTCACCCGCTGTGGTTGCTATGTCCATACCTCATGGCACTGTGTGTACAGCCTTCACAGCTCAACTTTTCAGAAGCCTTCTGCCCTAAAGCTTCAATTAATGCCCAATGATGTGCTCCTCCCTTAAACCTGCTGTGTTAGTTGTATCCAGATGGTGACAATTTCTGCCTAAAATTCATGTGTTCTAGAAATACATGTTAAATGGCATACTGTGTGCCAGGCACTGTGTGAGCATAGAATATCCCAGAGGAACCAGTGGGTGGGAAACACAAGTGATTAGAATGTGGGATAAGAAGTATTAAGAGTAGGAGTCGGAAGGGGTTCCAAAAGGAGCGTGAAGGAGGGCATAACTAACTCAGTCATGTAGGGTTTGAGAAGTCTTCCAGGAGGAAGTGTCACTGAACCTGGGATTTAAACAACAAATAGGATTGTGGTAGGTAAAGAATAGGAATATTTTAGACCCAGATAAGCAGCATGTGTTGACCTGGAGAGATTGAATAGCTTTACTTGTATTACTCTCTCTGTCCCTGCCTCTACCTGCTAATACTGCAAACTGTTATAGTCCCAACATTCCTCTGACCCACAGGTGGTGACCTAGAAATAATAGGATGAATATATTTGGCATAATTGGTTCCAGTGTCAAATAGACCTGAGTTCACATCCTGGTTCCACTACTTTCTGGCTTTGTGACTTTGAAAAAGAAATGAACATCTCTCAGCCTCATTTTCTATATCTAAAAATGGAGATTAGTAGTAGTGCCATCACTTTAAGGTGGTTGCAAGTATGAAAGTGACCTAATAATATATAAAGGGACATAGCACAGCACTTAGACAAAGCAAATCCCTAATGATGGAGGCTTTTATTGATAGTGGCCGTTGTTACTAGGACCTCCACCCTAGATTCTGGCCCCTCCATGAAAAGGAATCTCATATTTTTTTGTGTTCCTTGTTGGACCTTGAACTACCCAGACTCATAACAGATATTCAGTAAATACTCGCTGATGGATTTGTCAATGTTTATTTTCCATTAATTCATTAAACAAATATTTTTTGAGCACTTACCATGTGCCCAGCACTGTTCCACATGCTGTGAATACAACAGTGAACAAGGCACACCCCTGGAGCGTTCATCTTAGAATTCTGACCAGCAGTTTCATAAAATTGATGGCTACTTATCCTTTAGAGTCAGGTTTGGAAAATATCATCCAAAGCATGAGAATTACCTAAATTGTTAGTGATAATAACTGTAAATCCACTTGATGTTTCTGGAGAGCCTGCTTCCTTATCTGAAGTCCTCTTCCACCAATTTGGTGTCTTTCCACCTACCACTGGGTCCTGCCTGAATCTAAAATGATGATTTCCACTTCACTCCACAATCTGTATCATAGAGTCCCTCCCAGAGGCCTTATCAGCAACCGACCAATTTGTCAATCAGCTTCTCTTTCTTTCTACTGGATTCTGCTGGTACCTGAGAGGCTGTCTGTTTGTATAGAAAGAGGAGTGGATTACCAATCAAGCAATTTAGGTTTAACCTCAGTTTGGTTGGATGTATTCTTCATTTATCCTTTCAATGATTATTAACAGATTGCTTAATAGAGGCACAGCATGGCCTGGCTGAGGGTTTAGGGTTTAGAGTCAGAATGCCTGGGTTAGAAACTAGTGCTGCTTACTTTCCAGCTGTATAATCGTGGGGTATGACTGGGCTGCTTCATTTCCTTACCTGCAAATTGGGGACAATATTCATACTGACTTCATGGGTCAGTGGTAAGTGTTAAATGAATTAATACATGTAAAAAAGTCTTTCAACGGTATTCCTGAAACTAGCACATTCTCAATAAATATTAGCCACTATTACTTTATTGTTAATATTTGTTGTTACTATCGAACTCCAGGCACTGTACATGACACTGAAGAAATAATGGGAAAAAAATGGTCACAGTGTTTTTCCTTAGAGATCTTGCTTTTTAATAGGTGAAGAGATGTTAAACATCTAACCACTCAAATAAATATGATTGCAAGTTTTGATGAGTGCCATAAAGAAAATGAACAGAGTAGGGTGGTAGCTTAATAAGGGAGGACCATTTGAGCTGAACCCAAAGAATAAATAGGTTGAGTGGTGAAGAAGGCTGTGAGCCTGTGTGTGAAAGACTGCCCAGGAAGAGAGAAAAGCATGTGCCAATGCCCTGAGGCAGGGACTGAAGGGTCTTTGTGGACACCGTGTGGAGATTGAGACGGAGAGACAGCTGACACAGTGGGCATGCTCCAAGCCATGCAGTGCTGGGTGGGGCATGTGGAACTTGAAAGATTTCCTAAGGGCAGAGTAAAGCCATTGACAGCACATGGGTTCCATTCTAGCATACAGATTTCCCAAAAGTCAAGGAGAGGAGTATAAAAAAAATTCTCTCAAGGCCTTTTAACACTGAAGAATATACGATTCTATGATGGCTAATAAAAAAGAAAATAAGGCTGTTTCTGGGAACATTAGAAAATAAATTAAAAAGTAAAAGGAGGGAGGGGAAAAAAGGAGGGAGAAAGGGAGGTAAGAAAGAAGGAAAGAAGCAGCTGACTAAAACTTCAGTGGAGACAAGAAGTCTAGAAATGAGCTGTCGAATATTCAGTGTGGATACAGACTCAGTACCTATTACATCTCTGTGTGTAGGTGTGTTTGACATATGCATGTATTCGAACATTCACTGATTTGATAGGAATCCAAACTGGGGCAGCCTTTCCAAGGAAGACAAATAAGACTAATGGGGTGGAAACGTTGGAGAGAGGGAGAAAATGATATGTCAATCACTTTGGTTAAATGCATGATTACTGGATATGAAGATGCCTCTGGAATAGCTCCTCAGGAGCTGAAATGCTTGCTGAGGCATGGTTCAGCATCTCCTTTCAGGAGCCTCTGGACGGAAATCAAACAGAATTGCATTAGGAAAGTAGTGGCTGAGAAAGTACTCTCTGAAACAAATTTTTTATTGGGAGAGGAAAAGAAAAAGGAGTGCAGTCCAAAAAAGAACTGACTCCAAGAATGCTAATGTGTCCCAGCCTTCAGGAGCCCTGACGAGCTGGGGCGCTTCTCGCTGTGATATTCAGATGCGGAGGTGAAAAAAGGCATGCAAGGCAGAAAAAATCAAACATAAATAAGTGTTCTTTGGGCTCCTATTTCTCCTTTCCAGTTGACTAGGGCTGAAATTTAAGGATTTATGAAGGGAAAACACACACTGGTCCAACTCTGCAAACACTTTGTAATGTTAATACGGTCTCTGGCTCCCGAAACTTGTTGATACAGACTTGTATGGTTGGGTATCCTATGAATCTTATAGCAAATGCTGGGAAAAATACTGATTCGATTTACCTTGGTGCTGTGGGAAATAAAAGGAGCCACTTATGCTTTATGAAAAGTTCTTTTCTGGGAAGGAAATATCCATTAGCAATATGTTTCATTCTGTTAACTCCTTCAGGGTTTGCCCATGGGTCACTTACCATATGCCTGATTCGAGTTAATAATAGCAGCTGCCACTTAGTGGACATTTACAATATGTCTTAGGTACTTAAACATATTATCTCACTGACTCTTCAAAATGCATTAGAATAGATTCTAACATTCCCATTTTACATACGAGGAGACAGAGGCTCAGAGAGGTTAAGGAATGTGCAGGAAGGCACGTTTCTGGAACTGATACGCAGGTCTGATTACCAAGCCTTGTTCCCTCTTGGTCCAACTGCTCTTACCAATAAAATAGGAATGATTAATAATACCATCCTCAAATTTTCATGTTCCCAAAGCTCCCCCATAAAGACTGCAGATTCAGTAAATTCACTAGTATTTCATTTTTGTGTGCTTTTCTCACCATGGGGCACTCTATCTTCCCATGCATTCTCAGCACTCCAGTGCATTTAAAGACATTTATCTTATCTGAACTTGTTCTGGAATAATTCAGCCCCACTAGGTACAAAGGGCAGATAATAGGAATCAACATTTAAAAGCCATTCCTTACTTTTCTGTATCTGGAAGTCAAGCGCTCACAGGATCGATCCCATTTTAGGTCTTCCCAACATCATGGAAAGGCAGACAAGACCAGCATTCTCCCCAGTTTGCAGATAAGAAACTAAGGCACAGACCGGGAGAATGACTTGGCCAAAGTCATACAATGAGCTAAAAGCAGAGTCATGACTACAAGCTCCCATCTCCTCAATCTCAGTCTGGTCTGGTACCTTTCTCTGGAAAAGTACACACTGTTTGAATGGCAAGCTCAGGGACCCAGCAGGAAGCATAAAAGAATGAATGGGCACATGAACAAACACTTCTCCCTCTGCCTTTGTTCACTCAGCTTTAGCCAAAATTAGTTATGTGAAAAACAGGCCCAGATATTTTCTTTGTTTCTTTTCTTTTCTTCTTCTTTTTTTTTTTTTTTTTTTTTTTTTTTTTTTTTTTTTTTTTTAAGAGAAGCCGAGAATCTGGATTTTCATATGTAAAGCCAGGATTTTTAAAAAGCTGCCTTAGACTTTTATTTTAAATCTCTTTGAGAGCCAGCTACCACACACCTATAAACTGGAGTCACCACTGGGCAACCAACTGGTTGTCCACCTCTGCCTCATACTGAAGAAATGATGGTTTGGTGATGGTTGCCATGGTATCGAGCAGAGAGCCCTTTCAGCCACAGCACATTGCTTTGCTTGGGACCTCCAAATCTCAATCAATCCAACCTCAGAAAACAGTACAGATTTTGAGTTCCAAACAATTCAGGTCAGACAGAGAAACACCAAGTCCCAGGAGCTGAGAAGATTGTGCCGATGGCATGGTAGTAAACCATGCCTCCAGAGAAAAAAAATGTAGCATTTGCCAGTTTCCACAGTGTGAACATTCCCACCATAGCCAATAGATACTGATGGTTTAACAACCAGTTTGCAGAATGCCGAGTATTTAATAATTAGCTCCAGACATTTGACAACTAGTACAACACAGTCCAGTGGTTTCAAATTAGTTGCATAAGCATCGTCATCAGGAGTGTTTTTAAAAATTCAGCTTTTCAGGCTCTACTCCAGATCTCTTAAATGAGAATCTCTGTGGGTGGATCCTAGAAATTTGTGTTTTCAAAAAGCTTTCTGAAATGAGCAGCAAGATTTGGAAACCCCCAATATAATTTTCACATACAACTGAAAAAGAAATGGTCTTATGAAGACAGCCTGTTTAGAAGTTGGAACCAAGGGTTCTGAAGGGCACAAGATAAAACCTGCCAAATATTGTTAAGTGATCATGCTAATAAAACAAATTTTAATTATCAATAGGAATTATTTTTTAGTTTCTCCACATATCCATCACTTTTCTAGGCACTTCTTATGCACTACTTTTTAAAATCCTAACAACAACCCTTTGAGGTGAGTATCACTGTTATTCCCATTTTCATAGATAGGAAAATTGCAACACAGAGAAATTAAATGCTTGCCCAAGGTCAACCTATTAGTCTATGGGACTATCAGGATTAGAAACTAGGTAGCCTGGTTCTGCAGGCTACACTTTCAGCCACAAATAGGAAAAGCACCTCTTCCCTGGAGGTAGGTATTATTTTGCATAGAGCAGCTGTACTCAGAATTTTTCATTGAATTAGACTGAACAAAGGAGAGTAGTTCTTTTTTTTTTTTTATTGTTTGTTTGTTTTTTAAGAGTACACACTTCTGTCTTCTGCAGGGAATCTGGAAGTCTCTGTAGGCTTTTCCTCCATTCCAGTGACCCTTTGACAAGGCCTTTAGATTTCCTGGTCACTGACAGAGTTAAATTTTCTGCCTCATTTTGTGTGGCTTTGTTGTTTTCACCTTACTTGGCACCCTGGAGGGCAGTAACACTCTGTACACTGCCACTGCTCTGGAGGTGGACTCCACATCCTATGGGAGAGATACACCATCTGTTTCTAAGTCATCCTGCCTCCAGTCTTCCATTCAGCACTGTCCTGGTCTCACGGTACAATTGGGACTACTATCCAGCTCTTTGTGCAGATGGTCTATGGTGCAGGACAGTCTGGGAGTGCATCCTCACAGGGCAGTTCTGGGCCCATCAGACATTCCAGATCTTCCAGGCACATGGAGAGTCAAATAACAACAACCCTATAAAATCTTTAGGAGCTCTTCCCCAGCACAATGATACAATCAAAAGTAACTTTCATTTACCAAGTACCATTTTTTTGCTGTGTATAATGCACACTGTTTGCTCACATTTATAAGGGAAATATAAGATGCGCATGATACATGGGTGGTACTAATTTCCACATCTATATAAATGTTTTTAATTCTTTTATTTATACTTATGAGTTTAAAGTATAACTCTAGAAATCAATAATGACATCCTTATCCAAAATAATACTCTGGAACATGATAATCATTGTTTTTCTTAAATTTGTTGGGGTGACATTGGTTAGTAAAAATTACATAGGTTCCAGGTGTACAATTCTAAAATATATTGTTTATGTATTGCATGATATGTTCATCACCTAGAGTCAGTTCTTCCATTACCATATATTTGGCTCCTCCACCCCCTTCACCCTTTGCCCTCAGGTAACCAATAAACTATTGACTGTGTCCAGGAGTTTTTATTTCTTTGTTTTCAGTTTTATATTCTGTATATGAATTATGTTAAAAAAATAAATGCTAAAATTCCTTTATAAAACAAAAAACAAAGTACCTAAATATAAACAAATGAAAATTTGAATTAAAAAATTAAAATGAAAAATTTTTTCCCCTGAAAGTTTGGGCCAAAAACATGGGTGCGCATTATACACAGGAGCATAGTATATGCAGCAAAATACAGTATATAAAGTAAGATTTAAAGAACATAAACCCAGGAAGGTCAAATAGTACCTTATTGAAATGTTTATCTTCTGCTTTGTGTTAGAAAGGATTGAAGGTGAGAGTTTCAATCCCGGATGTCAACAGTGGCTGCACTAAATGTAAATGAAAAGTGACCCAGCTAGACACTGTGGTGGCCAGGAAATGCATAGCTCAACTAAACTAAAGGTTCAGGGGTCAGGGAGCGGGCAGGGACCAGTGCCCAACTGCAGCCTATTGTGGATACAGCTGGTAATTTTTTCAGAGAAGGCACAGGACTTCCATCTGTGTTAATGAGACTATGTAATTTGGACAAGTGCTCCCAGTGAGAACAACTGGGATTCATTTTTAAAAAAGAAATCTAACGAAAAACATACAAGATCCCTGTGCTGAAACTACAAAATGTTACTGAAAGAAGTACAAGAAGACCAAAATAATTGAATTAATATTTCATATTTCTGGATTGAAGGAGTCAATATTTAAAGATAGCAGTTCTTCCAAAGTGATATTAAGTTAAGTGCTATCCCAAGTAAAATCTCTCATAATTTGATATGCTGATTCTGATATTTATAAGAAAATATTAAGGTCTAACAAAAGATCCAAGGCAATTTGAAGGAGAATAAGGTGGAAAGACTTGCTACCCCAGATATGAAGACTTAGGTTAACCTAAGAGACACAGACAGATCAGTGAAACAGAAAAGAAGGACCAGAAACAGAACCACATATACTTGGTTACTTCATTTATGACAAGGACTCCACTGAAGTTCAGTGAACAAAGGGTGATCTTTTCAGTGAATGAGGCCATCAGTTTAATATCTATCTGAAAAAAATTGATTCTCGATCTCTAAATTATAGTATATACAAAAATCAATTCTGGATGGATTGTTAATCTGATGGGAAAACATAAAGCCACCACAAGTTAATACAGAAAATACCCTCATCCCTGAGGGTGGGAAAAGTCTTCTCAAATGGGATATAAGACTACCCATAAAGGAAAAGGCTGATAAAGTAGACTGCATGAAAATAAACAATTTCTGTTCTGTAAGTCAAGGGATGCCATTAAGAGAGTGAAAATGCAAGCTATGGAAAGGAAGGAAGGTATTTGTAGCATACACATTTGACCAAGGGCTCACAACTAGAACACTTCTAAACAATAAGAAAAGGATAATTCAGTAGGAAAATAAGTAAAAAGCATGCCAACATTTCCATAAACACAAAATGAAGTTAAACTGCATGAATAGTTAGGAGAAATACAAATTAAAATCACAGTGAGTTATCAGTACACCCCCACCAGAAGGGCTAAAATTAAAATGACTGACAATCCCAAGTGTTTGAGAGGATGTGGAGCAATAAGAATCATCACATACTGATGGTGGGAGTGTAAAATGGTACAGCCACTTGGAAACTATTTGGCAGTATCTATTAAAACTGAACATTCTCATAGCACTCCTATATTTATATCCAACAGAAATACATGCAAGTGTGTATCAAGAGACAGACACAAGAATATTTATAGACTCATTATTCAATAGTTTAAACAGTCGAAATATCCATCTCAGCAGAATTATAGATGGACGAATTGTGACATATTCATACAATAGAATCCTGTACAGAAATGAAGTAGAGTGAACTATACCCCTATCCAATAACGTGGATGAAGCCTGTAAGCATAATATCGAGCAAAGGAAAACCGATATACCCACAAATTCCTGTGGGATGATAAATTTTTAAAATTAGGCAAAATTAAACTTTAACATTTAGGAATGCTTGCTTAGGTAGTCAATCTGTAAAGAAAAACAGCGATGTCATCGGCAGTCAGATTCTCTTTGGTGGCACCATGTGTACTGCTGCAAAAGGGTAAGAGGACGCTCCTGGGGGCTGACAACATTCTGTTTCTTGAGCTGAGTGGTGGTTACTTGGGTGTTAACGTTGTGACAGACCACTGAGCAACACAGGTTGCATTGAGAATGTATGTTAGACTTTACAATTTAAGGAAGTTAAAATGAGAGAGAAGCCAGAAGCCTAGATTCTGAACTGAAATTCCTGGATTTTAACATGTTAGCAATGGATATTTGAAAATTTAGAAATCTGTGTGGGCCGGACCCATTGGAGCTGTGAACTGCCATTTGTTACCTCTGAAGGTTCTTGATTAGGAAGTTACGGGCACTGGGCTAGACTGTGTTCTGGTACAAGGGCCCGGGGAAGTTAGGGGCCTTCAACTTAATTTGCATGTAGATAACTAGAACTGTACGAAAGCAATGAGTAAAATTCTATTTTTCCCTGCCTGTTCTCTCTCTTCTTCCCCCCCCCCCCCCAACTCCTTCTCTCTCTCTCTCTCTCTCATTATTGGTAGCAAATCCCTAAGGTTAGCCTCCAGAGAGAAATTTTAAAAACGTGTTTCAAATGTGTGTATGCATGGTAACAACATCACAGATGAAATAGGATTTATTCTGAGGCTTCTAAGGCTTTCTGGAGATTATAAACCAGATGAGAAAGAATATAGTACTAACATTACCATTTATGGAGAGCTTACTATATATCCAACCCTGTAGTAAACTCTCTATACCAAATCATGTGAACATTCCTGTGATGTGGGAATTGTTGGATTTGTCTTATGGATATGACAGTTGAGGCTTTGAGGAGCTAGGTCCCATGTGCAAGAATATAGCTAGCCAGTGTCAAACAGCAGAGACTGGATTCTTGTTCAGGCCTGTTTGTTGCTAATCATTACACCATACTTGTGAGGCCACCAGTCCTGATGTGAGATATATAGACATCCTTCTAGGATGTCCTAGATTTTGTAAAGCAGAGAGGTATTTGCATTATTCAACATGAATATGAGCTCCAGCTGCTTAAATCTTCACTACCTCAAGCACTCAATTAAATACATGTAATTGCCATAGTCTGTTCATCCTCCCAATTTCCCTAGGACTCATGGTTCAAGCCAGTATGATTAAATAAAGCCCAGACCAACATTAATGACAGTTAACGTAGCCTGAACTCAAAGGGCAGAGAGAGACAGAGAGAAAAGGAATTGTACCTATCATGGACTGTAGAGCCATGATTCCTACATGACCAAGAACAAAACTGGCCAAATAATGTTCAGGTTTTTCAGAAAATTAAACCATGTTAGCCTTGGAAGGGATCACTAGAGAGAGTTCGATTTCACTTCTCTGTCTTGGAATAATGAGATTGATGTTCAGGGGAGTGTCAGAGAAGATACTGTTTTCTGAAAGGAATTTAAGCTGTGTAATCTCTTCTTCCAGATAAATCTTAAGTGCAGTGACAATATAAGACAGATGATGGAGGGCATGGTTAAGTAGTGATGAGGGGAGGGCAAGTTTGTCTCATTGTTCCAAATGCCCCCTCAGAGCAGCCCTAGAGGCAGCTCCTGGACAAATACCTGGCACATAGTAGGTTCACATCAAATATTTGGAGCATATGTTGTGAGTTCTATGTTTCTATAGAACACAATTTAGAGCAACTTATAGTAGGGCACTCTAAGGTCCTTTCCAGCTAAAAACGCCAGTCGCCTAAAGGATGTGCCTGAGGTCATCCTGTGAGCAAGGTAGGGGCAGAGCTGCTGGCAAACTGCTTCTCCCATCTGGCATTTGAAGGTCCTAGGATTCACTCTCTGACCCCTTAGCCAAGTGGCCATTTACTTAGGAGCTCTTCAGTTCAAGCCCCAGTTCTTTGGACTTGTATGGAGAGGTATTTTTTGCATTGCCTCTCATAGTTTTTACAACTCTTGATTTGATTTTCACCTTTGCCTTAGACATGTACCCAGATGACAGGAAACACACATGAGAGTAAGTGAAAATTAACCCCAAGCCCTTCATGTCCCAGTGAAAGGTCAATAACCAAAGATGCCTTCATCTTTAGCATTAAAATTTTGAAATAGCAGGGCTGCAGGGTATATAAAAGTTATATTAAGTATGGTATTATTGTGAAGAGTGGGGCTCTAGTGTAATTTCCTGGGAAAAAAGTATAGACAGGCTTGGTTCAAATTCTAACTCTATTACTTACTGGCTGTAAGATCTTTGGCAAGATCCCAGACTCTTTGGGCTTCAGGTTTCTTGTTTGTAAAATGGGGGTAGCATCCCTTACCTCATGGAGACTTCGAGGAGAATGTATGTAAAGTGTTAAATACAGAGCCCGGCACCCAAGACACATGCTCAGTGTTAGCTGTTACCATTCTGACCACTCAGCTGATGAATGAATTCTCTTGACAATATCCCTGCCAAATGGTCCTCTCCTTGAAAATGGCCTATAATGGAGAACTCACTACCTCAAGGGGAAGCAGCTTCACCCTCAATCATCTAATCAACTCAGATGTCCACCTTCCTCATGAGAAGAGGAAGTCCCTAAAAGCCAAGATGAGAATGTTCCAGGTGGGGTTGCAGGGTGTGATGCCACACTGACACTCGAAGCTATAGTTAAACTTGAAATAAACAGAAGGCTTCACCTTCCAGGTCTGTCGGGTTGACAGTGTCTGTGCAAATCTCACCTAAACCCAAATTCCTAGGCTGCCAGACAAAGGGAGGCTGTGAAATAAAATTTTAGCAGCAAAGTTCCAAGGTGGCGTCTTACCTGGTTTCCTTCTAGCCTCTAGCCTGGCAATAAGCAGACAGGTACTTCTTTTCTTTGGATGTTCATTTTTCAGTTAGAGATTCGAGACCACATTTTATATAATAGCAGGTCTCCTTGGATAAATAAATGGTCTGAACTTCTTTATGCCTCCTTTGACCTCCTCTGGTGAAAAACCTGGTGGACATGTGATATTCCTTTCCTTAAAAATTCTGGATTAAAGAGCAGCTTTCTTTCCTCTTGTTTGAAAGCCTGTTCCTACAATTACCATATTTCATTACCAAGCAGGAGCAGATGGCTCACACCATGGACTACCTGTGACCAGCCCTATTTGGCATTCAAGGCACTCAGTACCTCTGTCTTTATCATCTCTCTGTGCAGGCTCTTTAGTTAAGCTAGTAACCTTCCTCATTTTTCCCTGTGACTCCACATGCCTCAGGGCCTTTGCCTATGCTGTTTCTCAGGCATAGCATCTCCCCTACCCACACCCCCGCTTTTTTTTTCATTTACTTCAAAGTCCCACTTTATTTGGACCTTTAAACATCTGTGATCTTGACCCTTCCTGACCACCCAGAATCTATCCTTACATTATAGATCCAGTCACTTTAGTTTTGTGAATTGCCAGCAGGCTTGCAGCATTCAAATGATTTTATGAGTATTATCTGTCTGCAAAATTGTGGTCTTTTAGGATAAGTATTGTGATTTATTTACACTTCTTTTATGCTTTCTAAAGTGCCTAACCTACTGGATACTTAGTAAATTTTTTATGGACAAAATAATCTACTTGAAGTGATAAAAAGTGTTATACTAGGATTAGCAATGGACTTCAAGTCAGCCAAAAAGGAAAAAAAAAATTATGTAAAATCAATAGCCCCACTCTGGTGAACCTTGATTAAACCTATGTTATTTAATGGCAGTCACCATCGTTTGATCTTCATTTAATTGTGTTAAAGTATCATAGGACAGATATTCAACTTTTTAGGATTTTCAGTAGACCACATGATAAACTCAGGGGTGCAATAAATATTTACTGAAGAAAGGGAAGGAGCGAAGAATTGATGAGCAGGAAATGCAAATTCAAATACAGTTAAGGGAGGCTGATAAATTCAGTAGATTATTAAACTCAGGTCTCCTTGAAACTGCCCTGGGATCTCAGCTCTTCCCTCAGCTCTGTAGCTTGGCATTCAAGGCTCCCCATATGCTAAGCAAAACCGGCTTTTCCAGTCTTACCTGTAATATTTTTAAAAATTTGCCCCTATGTTTCTCTAAATGGACTGTTGCGTTTTCTCAAAGTATATTTTTAGTTCCCTGCTATTTTCTTGCTTCTATTTTTTCCCTTTCCTCTGAGGTACTAAATTGGACCCATAATTTAAGCCCCAGCTACCCCTTTTCTGACCCTCCGAGTCAAATGAAGGTATTGGCTCCAATAGCTTGTTTTGCTATTCTGAATTCTCCCTCCTCCAAGTAGTTCAATTTTACCTCTTTGACAAGACTTTGTGTATTTGATCTCTTGTGTGTCATCTGTGATTGGTTATTTATATGCCAGTCTCAAGAGCTTCTTCTAGAGTATGTCTGAGGGCGTAAGTGGTTTTTTAAGTCTATCTTGATATTCCCTGTGGCACTTAAAAAATAGCAAAATTTGCTCAGTAATAGGTAATAACAGTGCTAACATTTTAAGAACACTTCTATGTACTAGGCACCATGTATGATCTAACTGAATCCTCATGAGGACCTTCAACAGCAAGAATTCTCATTATTGTTCTTTGTTGTTGTTGTTGTTGTTGTTGAGGAATGTGAGGCTTAGAGACTTGAAGTAGCTTCTCTGAAGCCACATACTCGTGAAATGGAGGAACTAGAATACCAACTTTGGCAGCCTGACTACAGAGTCTGAGTTCTTGAAAAAGATTTGTTGACTGCTCCCCAAACCCCAGGCAACAATCCTAGAGGGAAGGACAGACTCTCAAAAACAGCACAGACCTCTGGAGATCCTGACCCTGGAAAGTTTCAAAACCTGGTTCTTCTTCAGGTAGCCCCCAAACATACCAAGTGCGAAAACATACGAAGGAAAAGAGGGAACATGAGTTCTAAGGACCAGGTTTCTATTGACCAAAGCTTCCCTTCAAAACAGAGCTTAAGGCTGTGCAGAGTTGAAATTTTCAAAAGCATCACTCTCCTGTAGAGTGAACCCTTTAAAGGACCTTAAATAAGCTTTCCTGCTGGTGTTTGCGTGCTCTCTCTGCTCCCTTCCCAGCAGACAGCCAAGTGTGCGGAATGCCTGGGGAGGCCACGGAGCCCGTGGGGCTCAGAACGTCCCCTGTGTCAGGTGCAGAGAAACTTGTCTCCATTGCTAGTCTGGTCCACTGACCTGAATGACAGCTAAGCAGCGCCAGCACTGGCTTCCCCAGAAAAAACCCAGGTTTAGAGGCGACCTGTAGCCCCTCGTTAACCAGTTTGTTCCACTGACAAAGAGCAGTGATGCAGAATGCCATTTTCCTGGGCAAGAAAGGAGGATAAAGAGGCTGTAGGACATACTTCTAAATGAAAGTGCATTGTAAAATGCTTTTCATTTGACAATTTTTAGACATGTTCAAATAGAATAGATGCAAACCTATTGTACTCTGTGTGCTTAGAAGACCCTCCCCTGTCTCCCTTTCTCTGTCTAAATTATTCCCAATCTCTTCTGGGATGCCATGATGGATGCATCCAAATAGGCCATTGAGGCCTCAAGATCTCACTTTCAAACTGTGCAAATGACATAACTTGGTACTTTGTTGACCTGCTTTTTTTAAAATTTTATTTTTAAAATTGTTCTGTATGTGTTTATTTTCCTAATAAGATTACAATTCCTTCAAGCAGTCTTAAGCATCTATGACCTCTCATAGAATATGACATTGAGCATTTGGAAATGATTAGTACATATTTAAAATTAATCAGTAAGTTAGCCAAACAGGTATTTATTGTTCAAATCCTATGTTTCCAGCACTTTGTGTCTAGCACTTTGTTAGGTAGGAAGGAGCTCAAGAAGTATAAGACACAGAATATAATTATATTATCTAAATCATAGCTTACTTCTAAACAGAGGTTTGCAATTAAAAAACATTTCAAAGTTTGAGCAACAAAATCAATGAAGTAGCATTGAATTATAACCCAAAATATAAAATAAATATGCATAAATCCATATTGATATAAATAAATGATGGAATAGGTAAATAAATGGGGGAGAATAGACAAATCTCTTAGGCAGAATTCCAAATTATTTAGGTAGCTACTCTACCTTTAGAGTGAGAGAGCCTAACTTTCTACTCCTTAAATGTAGGCTGGGCAGAATGACTTCTTTCTAGAGAGTTTTAACCAAACGAACATTTAGTGTTAATTAGTAATAATAGCATTATTGGTTCATTAATTTTTGACAAATGTACTATAGTAATTTTAATTATAGGAAAAAAATTGGGTATGGGGCATATGGGAACTCACTGAACTATTTTTAAGACCTTTCTATAAATCCAAAATTACAATAAAAATGTTTATTTAAAAAAGTTTTTCAACTGCATGCTTGTCTAATAATACATGTCATGTTGAATATACATGCTTGTCTTTGCTACTTCCAACAAACTCACAAAAATCATAGCAAAGGAATAAAATAAATATGAACCTATGTAACAAAGAGAAACTAAGAAAAGACAAGAGTAGACAAAAAGAGAAAAACATTTGGAGGATGGAAAGTGGATTGATGAGAGGTAACTGAGTCAGCAAGGTGAAGAAAGCCGGTGTACCTGTTGGCAGGAGAAGTGGGTGGAGTCGATAACAGGAAAGCCAGTCAGACCACAGGATCAGCAGAAAGATTTAGAAATTTAAAGTACTAGATACTCTGAGGACTGAGATATGGGAATGAGGTGAAAACTGGCAAAAAGCCTCAGAACCCATCTCCCAGATCATGATTCCCTCCTTTTCAGCCAAGCGGAAGACTGGAAACTGACAATGAAAATAAAGTGGAGGGACTCCAGATTGGCATTGGCAGGTATAGCTGTTGGTGAGGGTGAGGCCCACCACTGGCTGTCTTTCTCCTTGCATGCAGAATGTCCTATTAGCTTTTTAGCGTTTAAGAAGAGATCATCAATGGTCTTTAAATATGGGTGTGTGTGTGTGTGTGTCGGGGTGTGTGTGTGTGTAAAAATTAAAATTAAGACACAAAAAAATAAATCACAGACAGAATTCAGGGACCAAGAGAATACATAAAAAAAACTATGCTCTTATTTGATAGATAAGAAGCATGAATAGTATGCTATAAGAAAACATAATTTAAAAAGTAAGAATAAATAATTGGAAGTTAATGCAGGAAATAAATGTATTAGTTAATAAAAATCCTGAAATATAAAGTTGAAGATATCTTGGAAGTCCACATGCAACTCCTAGAAAATGAAAATGAAAGAGAAAAGCTTCATGAATGACCCATGAATGAAAAATAAGAAAGCTCCATACCGAAGCCCATCACCTAACCAGCAGTGTCCAACCTTTTGGCTTCCCTGGAACACATTGGAAGAATTGTCTTGGGCCACACATAAAATACTCTGACACTACGATAGCTGATGCGCTCAAAAAAAAAAAAAAAAAGGTCACAAAAAGTTTCATAATACTTTAAGGCTTTGTGTTGGGCTGCATTGAAAGCTGCTGTGGGCCGCAGGTCGACAGGCCTGACTAAACTATTAGCGGCTGAGAGATAGAGAAGATGGTAACAGATTCTGAAGGGAGAGAAGGAAAGCAAATCACATACAAAGCAGGAGCATCCAGAATGGCACTGGACTGTCATCAGCCACAACAGAAAAGAGGAGATAATGAGACCTTATCTGCAAAATTTTGAATGAAAATTATTTCCAAGTTTGCATATCATCTCCAATCAATGAAGTCTGAGGTGGGATAAAAACCATTTCAGATACGTAAGGTCTGAAAATTTATGTCCCATATGCTCTTCTTTCTTCAGCTACCAAACTGAGAGTAAACCCAGAATGAGAAAGAATGAGATGCAGAGAACAGGACAGCCCACACTAGAGAGGAAGCTAAGGTCATTCCAAGGAAGGCAGCTCCTCAGCAGGTTCCCACAGCACCAGGCCAGGAGAAAGCAGAATGAACAGGCCTCAGTGAGGGAGATCTCTAGGGGAAAACAACGCAATGGAGAGATTTCATTTGAATGTGATTGTAACTGAGAGATCTGTGGTTTGCTCAGAAAGTTTGGGCCTGCATCAATGATAAATACATGGAACAAAACGAAGAAAGCGAACAAATAAAACAGCATAAACAAAGCAGGGAAACAAAAAGTTTCAGAGTATACCATTTGGCTTAGTTGTGAAGGCGTTTACCTAGACATGATTATAGATTTAAGAAAAATATGATGGGATTCAACGAATACTACCTAAAACTGGAAAATTAAGAACAGGCAGTATAAGAGAGATGAAGGTAAAATAGGAAAAGAAATAGCTGAAAGAGTTTAAAGTGATTCCCCCTGAGAGCTGGAATCAGATAGAAAGGGATGAGGGAGGGGAATGGTGAATTTTGTTTTATTACTTGGAATGCCACTTGATTTTGTAAGTTGTAGGCATGCATTATTTAGGGGTAAAATTTTAAAAATGTTCTTACCCTACTAACTAATGACTGGAAGAGTGAATATCTTTGCCCATTTTACAGGAGAGGAAACTGAGGATGTAAGAGGTAAAGTGACATAGAATTATGCATACAAAGAGACAGGGGCATAAGGCACCGCCAAGACTAGACTTGGGTCTCCGGACTCTCAAACCAGTGCTCTGCCTACTCTGGATGGAGGAGGAGGAGGGGCATCAGGCCCTTAGGCAGGGATTCAGTGGAATCTGGGTTCATGTGCTAGTTTCAGAGACACTCTGTGACCTTTACCACTTTCTATGAGTTCTTATAAATGACAGGCCATGGCTTGAACAATTCATGGGGTTCAGACTCTTGCTATGAAACAGCCAATTTGAAAAACCATCTTTCATCAGTCTTACATGTACCTCACTGTGAGACTCCTCCCAGCCCCTTTTGGAGGCCACATGCTTTGATAATGTAACTGCCTTTACTCTGAGTAGGAAAAACTAAGGTGGGGCAGAAGAATAAAGCCCTACATTTGTGCCTTTTTAAACTAGTCATTTGCTTTCCTTTCCCTCACAGTAAAGGGAATTGCCCAACTTCTTTTAGTGCTATTAAAGCAGGCTTTCCTAATACACTTTCTGTCTTGTGAGATGCATCCTGGCCTAGGCTTTTACTTTCATGTTCCAGTCACAAAAGATTGTTCTTCTTCCTTAGTTTGTATTTAATAATCTGGCCTATTTTATGCTCTATGTGGGATTCTTTCTGCAGGTTCCTGCCTTTATGCAGTCCTGGGCTCTTTAAATGCCTTCCTTGCTTCCTTAGATAACAGTACGCTTCTCAAACTCATTCAACTCCTAAGTCATCATACCTTCCTTTTTTCATTCATTCCAATGCACTAGTTGTGTGTGTGTGTGTGTGTGTGTGTGTGTGCGCGCTGTAAAGTAAACTGGACTCTTAAGAATTCAGCAGTGAATAAAACAATAAAACAGGAGCTCACAAGGTAAATAATTATTGCGTATATGTGACCTAGAGTAGTGCAAGGAAATTTCAGGGTACTGCGAGAGCCCGTAAATGAAGACTAAACCTAAGTGGAATGGTAGGTTTTGGTCAGGGCTGTTGTGTGATACTCAGTGGGATACCTCAAACACTTGCCACAGTATTGAGTGATGAATTAGTGCTCAACAAACATTAGCCATTTCTTTGATGCATATCCTTGGAATGGTATTAAAAAGTTAAAAATGGTATGCAAATTAAACTCATTAATATCAAGCCTGAAGGAAATACAATAAAAAAGTCAGGAAAAAATCCTGATGTAAAATTAGGCTTAAATTTTACTAGGGAAAACTAATGAGAAGGCTCCTGTGTGGACAAGGAAAATCTGGCTGACTTCTGTACTTACCCCTTTGCCCTCTTCAAATTCACTCTGAAAAGCAATTTCAAATTGTGTATCTCTGCTCAACAGCTCCTGGATAACTAGGACTGGGTCAGGATATAATGAAATCTTTTGACATTGGCTACAATAGTCATAAAATAGCAACCCACGTTGGCAGTGCTTACAATTAGCACAATACCCCATTTAAAGGTACAAAGCTTAGACCTATTCACACTCTCATAAACATTCTTCTGGACTTTGAAAAGGTAAGAAAAAAAATAAAAAAAAAACCCAAGGATGTTCTTCTAACAAGTACTATACACACCCTAAATGGGAACAAACATTTATAGACACAAGAAGCTTAAAATAAAGTTTAGAAACTAGGAAGTAGAGGTTTATCACTTATACAATAACTTGGTATAGGTGACAGTATAGATAGATAACTGTTCTCAGTATAGGTAACAGTTCTCAAGAGGTGAAATAAGGATGCTTATTTTGACAAATGAAACATTTTCTAGAAAATATAGATGTATGTATTTTCTAGAAAGTATGGTGAGTATCCTTAAAATTATCATTTTCGGTGAGCTTTTCATTTCAGAATTAGAAAAGGAGTTGATTAGGGAGGAGCTCTTCAAAGCCATGATACACATAAACAGACATGACACAGTCTCACACACACACACACACACACACACACACACACACACTTCACATTTCTCAATACCTTGTTGAGGCTGGTTATTTTAGTAGTTCATCAGTGGCACTTTTAGGACTTTGTAGGTCTTTCTCAATCTTGCCTTTTCCATTCCATTCAACCTTAGAAAGCTCTTTAGAAGCTCAGTATTTTATTCTTACCTGGGAAGCTGTGGTTTCCACATTTGTAATTCTCCACAATTTTGATCCCTTCCTTTATGTTTTGTAGACTTGGTTTAATAAAGGTTGGCCATAATGTAACTTTTTCTTGGAGGCTTTTACTACCATCTACTAATACAGTTTTCTCAAACTCCTGTAATTTATGGACTCTTTGTCATAAAACTATTCTTCTAAACTCGAAACGTTGACAAAATATCTTTATTATAATGAGATTTAAAATGTATTAACATTAAAACAGGGAGCAGCTCTCTGCTTATAGCTCTCTTAGAACTATAAAGCCTAAGAAAATTTACAGATGAGACACAATACATATTATGTGACCAGTATGTTTTGAATTACCAATATTAATTTAATGTGCAAACAATGGCATTTGCTAAACTCCAAAAGACTATTTGTGATACCAGTGGGGATCTTTTGCAAGCCTACACTCCTGTGTACTTGTGAAGACTAGGTTTCCTTGCCAGTGTTCTCTCTCTTTTTTCTCATGGTAAGGACAGCAGTATGACAGCCTTCATCCAGCATTGTTTCACTGTGCATCATTTCTGTGCCGCCATGATAGTAAACGCAGATACCAGTGAGGGCCCTGAACCTGGAGCAGTAGCACTCATGAAGTGGTCATTCCAAGTTATGCTTCATATTATTTTATGATAATAAAATAAATACACAATTTAAACAAACAAACAGACATGTATATATTGGACTACTCAAATCCCTGAGGAAAAGCCTCTGGATAGCCTGCTTTAGCCTGTGAAGCTGCCAATGCAATTCTTCTATAATTTTATTTATAATGTCCAATGCTGTAGATTCAGCAAAGCAAATATGGGAACTATTTTATCTGGTATTTAAAGTCAAATTTCTCCAAACTATTTTTAATTAAAATAAAAGGTACCCATCAGAGGCTTTGAAAAGCACAAATTAATTCACATTTTAAGGAGTGTGTGAACTCCTTTGGGTACCTCCACTAGAGTGATTTGGAATTGATGCATCTCACAAAAGGAGATGTTTTCTCCTCTTTCCTTCCTGGAGGGATTATATGTAATACTTTAAATTTCTATACCATCTCTCCCCCTGGCAGTACAAAGTACTTCATAAACCTCATATTAATGATATTAACATACTCATGAGACTAAATTGATGGTAGACAACGTGTTCTCCAGCTTATAAATAAATGAATAAGCTCAAATAGAGGGATATAATTTTATTTCTAAGATATTTTGATTAGCTTCTCTTCTTTTCCCCTCACTTAGAGCACCAAAAAATTGGCACTCTTTTCTTTCATTTCTTTATTTTTTTATTTATCCACCCAAGGAATGTATGTTAAGAACAATGTTCTATGCATTGTTACTAGGTGTTATGAGGGTAATAAAGCCAATACAAGGAATGGTATCTGACCTTAATTAAGAAGGTAAAAAGGAAAACATGTACAACAAAAGCTGAAAGATGATTTTTTAAAAATAATTCAAAACAAAGAAAAATAGCTGATTATCTGTTCTAGTAAAGAAGCTTTTCTAGCCAAGAGAAATAGCACTGGCTGGGTGACATTAAATGAGATTGGGAGACAGTAAATAGACCATATAGTTTTTTAGGTTATTATTAAATCAGTATTTTGTAAATGCTATGGATTTTGCCCAAAGCTTTATATAATTATCTTCTTAATCCTTACCCTTTGACTCAGTTTTAAAGATATGAAAATACAGGCTCAGCAAGATTAAGTAATCTGTCCTGGGTCACAAAGGTAGGACGTGGAAGAAACAAGATTCACGCTGGCTGTGTGACTCTAAAGGCTCTGCTCTCAAACACTGTTATGATTTCCCAACAGTGGAAGATGACAGCTAAAAGGCTAGTTGGTGCTGGATTACACAAGTCCTTGGTACTAGTGGGTTCAAGCTTTACATGGTAGGGAGTGAGAAACAACTGATATTTTTGGGATAGGGAAGTAATCAGAATAAACCACAGTGCTTTCGGAGAGTTTGGCGATGCATGCATAGGATGAGCCAGAAGGGGCGGCAGAGGGAGCATAAAATTGATTCCTTCAGGTATCTAGCCATGGAGGTTGCTTCCCAGTCTTGTCTCATACCACCCTCCATCTGTGTTCTGTCCCCATCCAAAGCCATCTCCTGTCACTATGCTGGAAGGAGTTATGCTCCCATCTACCAAAGAATGTTTGTGTATGTTGTTTCAATTGGCAGGGATGATTTTTCCTCTTTTTGACACCTTAACTCATCCTACTCATCCTTCAGATTTTGGTTTAAATGTAACTTCACTTGATTAGTCTTTCCTAGCATTCGTACTTAACGTTTAATGCCCTGTTGAGGTCCTCCCAGTACCATGTCCCTCTCCTTTGTAACATCTGTCACAGGTATGACTATCCATTTACTCATCTTATTATTTGATTAACAATTAATTCCCTCTACTAAAATATACAAGGACTGTCTGGAAAGTATCCAGCCGTGTACCATATTTTGCCATGTATAATGTGCACTTTTTTGCCCAGATTTGTGAGGGAAAAATAAGGATGTGCATTATATGTGGGTAGTACTAATTCCATATCCTTATAAATGTTTTTAATTATTTTATTTATGCTTATGAGTTAAAAGTATAACTCTAGAAATCAATAATGATATCTGTATGCAAAATGATATCCTGGAATATGATCATGGATTTTTAATATAAAAAATTATATATAAAATTTATTGTAGCTTGTATCTGTTCTTGTGTTTTATAATTATTTGTTACCTAAAATTTCTTATAGCATAGTATGTTAAACAAATGCTAAAATTCCTTTATAATACAAAATACTAGTACCTAAATATAAACAAATAAAAGTTAGAATTAAAACAAAAGATTTTTTTCCCCCTGAAAGTTTGAGTCAGAAACCTGGGTGTGCATTATACACAGGAGCACATTATACAGGACAAAATAGAGTACTATGAAAATACAGGCATTTATGGCTGGAAATTTTCTGGACAACCTTCGTATACTCCTTGAGGTCAGGAGTCATGTCTGCTTTTGCTCTTTGTTGCATTTGCAGGGACTACAGCATTGCCTTGCACATGGCAGGCACTCGACGTTGATCCTAAGTGAATGAATGAGTAGATAAATACATGCACATCCTCAACTGGAGTGATAGCAGTGGAAGTGAAAGAAAGGTAGGATGCAAGAGTTGACAAAAGAACCCAATGACTGATTTGGGGTTGGGGAGGGGAGAAGCTCAGCCAGAGAATGCCAAGTTTTAGGCCATTGTTGATGGCTTTCTGGTTTCTCAAGCCTGGCTACTAGTAAAACCAAATGGCCTGCACTAGCTGACTTTGCACTTACTACCACCTCAGGTCAGTAGCTATTGGAAATTTTGATGTAAGAAGCAAGGACTCAGAAACAGATGAGCCCAGAGCTGAGGAGTTAAATCCCTGTGTGGAAGTGTGCCATAAGTGGATTATCAGATTTCCTAGGTGTTGAAACACCCAGTGCACACTCAAGCCATCACAATAATGCCTCTGTGGTTTTCTTTACATTTGAGTAAAGCCAGATTCCTCTTTCTGATGTAAGGAGTCAGTTGTCCCAGGTAGAAAGCGACTCAACATGGAAGAAAAAGCACTCTGAAAGTATCTCTGCCAAGACTTCAGTCAAATACTACCTTTGTCATATGGCCCTACCACCATGACCCTGCCTGCACTCTGCCCTCATCCCCCCCGCCCCGCCCCCAAGTCCATTAGTGTATCTTATGAACACCTCTGTCATGGGCACGTTATTCCTTTTTGCTTATGTGACTACTTATTCTCCACACTTTGAGCTCTTTGAGAGTAGGGACTTTATCAAATTCGTATCTCTTGGGATTTAGAGCAGGGGGTCTGGAGATAAATTGCCTGGGTTCAAATCCTGGATCTCCCATGTACTGACCGTAAGCTTGGGCAAGTTAGTTAATCTCTTTCTGCATGGTAGTTTGCCTGTTTGACCACTCATAGTAATATAGTACTCATTTAGCAGAGTTGAGGGGAGGGTTCTCATTCATTGTTTATTCATTCATAATCCATTCAGCAGTTGTTGGTTAACTAGCTCTCATATTCCAGCCCTCTTACAGGTGCTAGGAAAACAATCATACACAAAATGAAAAAAGCTCCTCCTCTTTTGGAACTTACATTGCACAGGAGGACGAAAATGTTACAAGTAAATAAATAAATACGATAATTTCAGACAGTAGGTGCTCCAGGGCTGTCTTACACTGGTTCGCACGAGCGGGCCATGTGTATCTCTCCCCAGCTTGGCATTTAGCCACGTGATAGCCTGAATCGGTGAGTCCGTCACAGTGCTGATATTTGCACTATGGAAATTGGCAGATGCTACCAGTCAGCAACCTCTGACCTCTGCCTTACTGTGTGCAGGTATTAGGCGGTTACCAGCAGGTCACTTGGGAGGAAGCACTCAGACAGGTTGATTAAAAGATAGTGACTAAGGGGGTGGGAGTGGGGTAACTCATTGTCAAGGAATCTCTGCAAAAGTGAAGTTTGTGCTGCGGCCTGAAATACGAGTCTCCAGAAGGAAAGAGTAATCTAGGCAGAGTGGGCAGCTGATGGGAGAGGCCTAAGGGGGCAGTAAGTCTGGAATACGTTATAGGAACAACAACAATAAAAGCCACTGAGGGGGGAGGCTAAGGAATGAGGGCAGAGTGAAATGAGGTGAGAACAGAGAGAGGTCAGAGCAGGGTGGCACAGAGTCCTGCAGGCAGAGAACCTGCATTGGTTCCAAGGGCCGTCAGAAGCCTGCCAGCTGGGGGGTCTACTTAAAGGACTTAGCATGTACCTGCCACCTAGCTCAATAAATGGCTAATACTATTCCTGTTAATACTTACCTTGGTGTTCTTGGAAGCTCACACATTGCCTGGCACACAGGAGGTATCCAGTTAAGGTTTGTTGAGTCATAAATAAATGTATGGTCACAAAGAAGCCCCTTTCACTCTCTGAGACTCAGTTGCCTCACCAGAAAAATGAATAATTTGTAAAAGATGGTCTTCCAGGTCCATTTCGTTCCCCAAGCTCTGCGTGGTGTTATCACAGACTGCAGGCTGGTTTTACTAACCTATCACGGCAGATGTTACTATACTACTAGCAGCCAGTATTCTTAAACAAATATGCAATAGCAGTTTGGAGTCATTTCATGCCAGAACATGACATTCCTGCCCTGTACAATGGCATAAGGCATATTAACAGTCTTCATATTTCTATTTTTATGTTAAGGGAGGAGATGATGGTAGGAGGAGAAAGGGGAGAGAGAGAGAAAAACGAGGCCATAAATATTGATGTCTTCCTCAAGCACCCCTAGGGCTCTGTCATTTTAGCAACTCACTGATTAATAATAGATTAAACACTTTAGATTTGCTTACTCTAGGATCTATGGTTTTAAATGCATCTGCTGTGAGGGGACTGGCTGAGAGGGGGATCAACAGATCATGCAGACTTCCAACATAAAAATACCGTGGGAGGGGACACAAATTGGACATGACAACTGATATTTCCACTGAGCAATATCTCAAATGCTGTGTGCAAGGCTTGGGAGACCTTTTCAGATGTTCTTTTCCCAAGAACCCACCTACATGATAACCCAAGTGAGAGAACCATGTTAATACATACCATATGGCAGTGTACTGAGTGAGTAGTAGGGAAGGAGGGAAGTCATCCCACAACTCGTCCAAAACCAGTCAATGATCATAGGAATATGGGTCAACTTGGGCACAATTGGAGGAAATGGGATGCATGTCCATGACTGCTGAGATAGACCAACTTGCTCTAAAACCTGATTCCATGAGATAGAGATAGGTGTCAGGACCAACAGATTCACTAGTGCCTCACTAGTTACTAGTGTAAAGGTAAATGGCCCCTTGGGGCAGACATGGGCACCTGGAGATGCCAAGTTAAATGCTGATCTTAGTAGACCAGTAAGGGCAGGACCAGGTCTGGACACTAAAAGACAGCTTGGCACATTGGGACAGATGTTGGGGGAATCATGATACCTGGCTTCCTAGCATGACACTATCACTGAGTCTCTGTGAGACCCTGGACTTGTCCCTTCCTTGGGCCTCCTTTTCTTCTGTTCAGCGAAGGACTAGCTAAGAGCTGTGTGTGTTTGTTTGTTTTTTTAATGAGAATCACTGGTGGAGCTTTTACCAAAATGCATGTTGCTATACTCTTTGTCATGGATTGAATTGTGTCTCCTAAAACTTATGCTCATGTCCCAGCCCCTGGTACCTCAGGATGTGACCTTATTTGGAAATAGAGTCATTGCAGTTGTAATTGGCGGGGCTGAGGTCAGATTGGAATAGGGTGGACCCTTAGTTCATTAGGACTGGTGTGCTTGTAAGAGAAGACACGGACACATAAAGGGAAAATGCTGTGTGATGACAGAAACAGAG
Source organism: Lyroderma lyra (assembly GCA_004026885.1). Lineage (NCBI taxonomy): Eukaryota > Metazoa > Chordata > Mammalia > Chiroptera > Megadermatidae > Lyroderma > Lyroderma lyra. The sequence goes on along the minus strand of PVJL010000316.1, from coordinate 104,057 downwards.
GATAAGGGGCGGCAGCTACAAGCCAATGGAGCAGGGTTCAGCGCAACTGCCAGAAGCTAGGAAGAGGCAGGAAAGAGTTTCTTCTCATTTACAGTATTTAGAAGGAGCATGGCTGATGACACTTTGATTTTGGACGTTTAGCCTCCAGAACTGTGAGGGCATACGATTCTGTTGTTTTAAGCCATGCTGTTTGTGCTACTTAGTTGCAGCAGCCCACCGAATAAAAAAGTGAGGGTAGGGTTCTGGAAGCACATAGTTATTAAAAACTCCCTCGTAAAATCTGGTGCAATCATCATGGTTTATAAACACTGGATTAAGTGTCTTTCCAACTCTAGAATTCTTTGATTCATGTGGAAATCTGACTGCAGCTTGTGGCACTGGAGATACATCATGGAAACAGTAAACAGTGAACTTAGGCAATAGACATTTTGGTGATAAGGAGGGACTGTTTCTGTATTTTGTGGCAGAACAATGGAGTCATGCTGACAGAGGAAAAAGAGAAAGATGTTCAAGGTGGTGCTGAGTCCCCAGTCCATCTTCTCTGTAGACTAACTTCACATTCCTCAAACCTAAACTACTTAAAAGGAAAAGTTGATGAGGTACCAATATATCAGTCACCCTTTGAGATACTCATAAAAGCTATAAACTTTCTCACTAGAAATATACCTACACTTTAACAGAGACTCGGACACCCTGATCCTCATTTGCTGGCTTCCCAGAGATTCATAAACATCCCTGGATGTCATAAGTTGACAAAGCCCCAGCATGGCCCTAAGGAGCTAACTTAAAACCATCACAGAGAAAACAAGAAATCATCAATGGCTCTCTCTTCTCTGGTCCTGTCTTGTCCATCTGTAAAAGGAGGGGCTTCATTCATCCTTCCAACAAATGTTCATTGGGCATCTACTCGGTACTAACACACCTTTGCTCTTACATGTCCAAGATTTGGGAGCCAGGGAGGAAGCGAGGAGGTCTCCTCGCACAGCGTTGATGTTCTAGTGAGGCCATGAAAACGTAAGTGAGTAAGCATGGCCAAAAAAACAATACAACAGGGTAATGTGGGAACAGACGAGGAACCCAAATAGGATGGCCAGGGAAGTACTGGCTGAAGAGACTTCTGAGCCAATCTGAGACCCAGTGATGCAAAGGAGTCAACCATGAAAAAGTTGGGGGAAGAGTAGTACAGGCAGGCAGGGTTTTTATAGTCCCTAAAGCAGAAGAAAGCTTGGCATGCTTGAGGCACAGAGAGAGGACCCATGTGGCTGGAGTGTAGTAGACAAGGGGAGCTGTATGGGAGGTGAGGCCAGAGAGGTTAGCAGAGGTCAGAACAAGCTCATTATCCAGGTCATGGAAGGCAACTTGATTTTATCCTAAGCATGATGAGAAACCATGAAAATATTTTTAAATGGCAGAATAAGGTGATCTGATTTACATGTTATGAGGGAGGAGTGACGGTCTAAGGTTTTCCAATGTGGACTTACTAGAAGGAAATAGCCTCCTGACCTTCCACCATTGCTGTCAACATGGGCAGAACGTTCATGTGACTAAACACAATACTGTACTACAGGGATATGCAGTGACACCTCACAGATTAGCAGTGGGGAAAAAGGAAGGGAGAATAGGAAGCTGTCTGCGTGGCAAGTTTCAAAGTAGGGGAGGGAGGATAGAATATATAGATCAAATGTGGTTTTTTTTACAGTTTAAAAATTTTCTAATTCCTATTTATTTACTCTGGAGTTTAGGATCCCAGTTTCCTTCCCCAAGGACCCCAAGGGAGCAGAGGGGTCTTGACACAGTGGGCTGGCACAGGATTTGAAAGCTTGGTGACCTGGTTTTACCTCCTCCGTTTCTCACAGCATGACCTTGAGGTAAACCACTTAAGCACTTCATGGCCATTTCCTCAATTAGAACACTCCCAGTCTACCTCTGTGCTTGAATGAATGTGAGCTAAATTAAAACAATAGATGGGAACAAATGCTTTGAGAAAAGTAGCAAAGGGCCACACACACACACACACACACACACACACACACACACGCACACACATTATCTATCCATCTCTCTGTCTATCTACAATGCTAATCATTTGTTATTCTTATTGTCATCATCATCATCAGCATCATTCTTCACAGCTCCTTTGTTGGGGGCTATGACTAGTGAGGACAAGTTTCCACCTACTGTAGGAAGAAAGGTGAGGAAGTGCCCAGTTCTAGGCAAAGACTGGTCTGGCTGATTTGACCCTTGGTCCCACCCATCATATTCTCTCCGGATATTTTTATTTCCTAGGGTTACGCAGTGCGCTTGAATCTGGTTGATTCCTGGGCCAAAAATAGAGACTTAAGTTGGTGCCATGGAATAAAGAAACCAACCCTAAACTAATAAATGAATCAAAATAAACAGTGCTTTGAATTGGGATGGGGTTTTCAAAGCATTTTGTGGTTGATTATTTATCTGTTCTCGTGAAAGCAGCAGGGCTTCCGGGAAGTGATGGTTATTGATATTGGTAACACCTTACATGTGCATGATACTTTATGGTTTACAAAACATGTTCATATAGTTACTGAATAAGTCAGTATTTATCAAGTGCTACTTGGAGCAACATACTGTGATGGCATTATTTGATACTCAAACGACCCCTTGAAAGGATATGGAATTAGGAGTTTTATCCCTATTTTCAGGAGAGGAAAGAAAGACACAGAGAAGTTGAGTGACAGGCCTAAAGTCAAATTCTTAAAACAGAGATTAGATTTTGTACTAGTTCTGCTTCTAATCAATCTTCCAGTGGTTCCTTGTGATTTAAAAAAAAAAAAATTAAACTTTTTCCATGGGCTGTCAGTCTCTGCCTGATCTCTTCCCTTCTGTCTCTTCCCAATCTAATCTGGCACCTTCTCCCCTGCTGCAAATGCTCCTGCTACTTGGTAGCCCCTTAGTTCTTCATACTCTGTCTCCTACCTTTTCCCTACCTCACCAACATTGTACAAATTGTTCCTCTGACTAGAATATTCTTCCCCACTTTTTTTTTTTTTTTTTTTTTTTTAGAACTATTACCTTCTCAGCCTTTAAGACTAGGCTTAAGTATCATTGCCTCATAGGTCTTCACTGACCACACTGTTTAAAGAATACCCTCATGTTATCTCTTCTTAGCATTTTGCTTTTTTCTTCAGAGCATTTATATCTTACAATTATTGGCTATATTTAGTCACTTATTGATCATTGCTTTTTTTTTTTTTGGGGGGGGGTTTGTCTTACTCCATTAGAACTAAGGCTTATGAAGTCAGATGCCTTGTTTCTCTTATTCACTGCTGTATTTCAAAAGACTAGCAGAACCCGCAACAGAGTAGGAATTCAGTATATAATGAATGACTGAAATTTATAAACTTTGAACCTGGGTATCGAACTCAGGTCTTCTTACTTCTTAATTTTCTAGGTCCATCCTTTGATTCTACATAATCTCCCTGCAACCTGATCATTAATATTTTCAATTCCATGCCTCCAGATGGGAATGGGCAAGGATTCCATTTTTCTCAAATGAGGGAGAAACTCCAAACACAATTTCATACAGAGTATGAAAGGGGACAGTCTCTTGTACAAATAGCCTTGGTGGTTGAGGACTTTGGTTCAGGGGAAATTTACAAGATTTCCTATATCAGAGAATTATAGCAGACAGGTTTAGGGCCCATCCCCATTAGACAGGCTGTAGGATGGCCCAGAGATAAATGACTATAGGACATGCCTGCTTTCTGTGCCCTAGGATCTCTACTGAAGATGAGATTATTACTGAGGGAATATGATACAATAAGGCAGCAACTACAGAATAGCTATCCATTCATTCAATCCATCCTTTCCTTCTTCCCTGTCTCTCTCCCTCCCTCCCTTCTTTCCTTCCTTTCATGCTTTTTTTCCTTCCATCCAATATTTTTTGAGAGCTTACTGTGTATTGGACAACCTGGCTAACTCTTAGTGACCTCTCTAAAGCTTGGACAACCTAAATTATTTGTACTGCATGGTCTTGCTGTGAGGGCCAAAGGTGGCAGCATAAATGAAACCCTTTACAAACTGTAAAGTCTAAAACATATAGAAGGGATTATGATTATTACTAGTACAATTTAGCAACTGGAGAGCAAGGGATGAAAGGAACATGATATAATTGAAGACTAAGCATACTCATTTGGGATATTATCTCGATATAGTCTTTTATTTTTTTTTTTAACAATATGTTTTAACAATAATTTCAATGGAAGAGAAGAATAGAAATTTCTGTGATGTGACCTGTTTCAATAAATAACCCTCACTGCTCCCCAGGGGAACATTTCAGGAAATTAAAATACAAAACATTGTTGAATGGAGGTGTCAATGACTGGAATAGCATTTAAAGCAGAAGTAAAGAGCCCAAAGTGTTAGAACAATCAGGAATTGTCTCTGGACATTTGCTCAGGCTTTTGCCCCACTTTGTCACTGCCTCTCACCTTTTCTCATCTCCTTGCTCTGTATGGAAATTGGATGTATTGTTTAAGACTTGGCTGCTTCCTAATTTCTGCTAGGAAGCATTTTCTAATCTTCCCAGGATGCTTGTAATGCTTTTCCTCTCTAAGTTCTCACACTGTATATAAACCAAACACTAGATACTTAACGCCTCTTGGATTTCCTTTTTCATTTTTTTTTTTTTCACATTTAGTTCAAGTTAATTTTGCTCAGCAGATACTGTCATCATCATCCCTGTCTTAAAGATGGGAAAACTGAGGCTCACAGAATTTAAATGATATATCAATGATAGATGACTAGCAGGTGATAGAAGTAGAATTAGAAACTAGGTCTTCAGACTCTTAGTCCAGCTCTCATTATAGCACATCTCCCTGTATCTGTATCAATACGTGACTTGATTCCTACTGGGCAAAGCAGCTGGGTCTCTGGATGGACACAATTCTCTTCTAAGTGCTAGCCTGTTGGGTACAAGGTCCTACAAAGCCTTCCAAACCCAACCTTCCTTTGTGTAACCATCAGTGAAGGTTGTCTGGTGGCCCTCATGCCTAAAGAGAATCCTAAATTTATTTCAGACATTGCACTGCAAAGGACCAGAAAACAGTTCCCTTAGACCTCTCTTGGGGAAGGTCAGGGAGTCACTGGACCCAAGTTATGGGCAGGGCCACAGGAAACTTGGATAGTTGTAGTTGTAGTTTTTGTTCTAGTTCCAGCTTTGCTAAGACTCAGCGGTGACTCTGGGAAAACCCTGGGTCTTCTCTAGGCCTCAGTTTCCTATTCGAACACCACAGATTTTGGAAGCTTGGTAAGTTCTTTTCTATGTTGATGTTCAAGGACCTTTCTCAGCCTTTACGCTTTCCCAGATTCTCAATGGGTAAATGTCCAAAGTCTGAAATGCTGGATGGTGGGTCTATTGAATTCCCTACCCTTTGTCGGTCCTAAAAATCATAGGCAGCATCACTAAACAGACTGTGCAAGTTGTTATTTATTTCCCTACATAAGATCATTAGATTTGACTGCCATTAAGGATGGAAAATCAGTCCATAAAGAGTTAAGTTAGTAGGCAACTAGAATTTAAGGCCTGGCTGAGGCTTTCACAGTCCTTTTGCCTGTACCAGGATGGGCGATAGCTCTCCAGGTAATTCAGATATATTCTCCTTTTCTGTCTCTCTTCTTGACTTCTAAGGGAGCTCTCTGTGTAGCACTACTGAGCTGAGGAAGATAATGCCCAAGAGCCCACCCCAGCATTAAATAGAGTCTCCTTATGATTTGGAAGCCTGAGTTTGCCAGCTCTAAATCAACAGGAATTCTCTATTTAATTTGAATCACTGGGTTTTATGAGTCTGTTTCCCTTTCAGTTTATCAGTCAGGTATGCATGAGCTCTCTCTCTGGTTATTACTGTTTCAGTGTTACACAGGTAGAAATATCATAGTCTGGCAAGCCTGAAGGAACCCTAGGGATTATCTAGGCCAAGTCCTAGGTTGCCCTGATAGGAAAACTGAGGTCAAGTGTAAGAAGAGATTTCTTCTCACCTGGCAAATATCCTCCGGGTGGGCCCTTACCCCTACATAAAAAATGTAAGTCAGGACTGGGACAGAGGCCAGAAAGGCTCTTCCTGTATAGATAAGACCCACACATTCCTGGCATTCCCAGCAATAGATGTCCTGGCCAAGAAAGCATAGATGAGGAGATATGCTCATTAGCTGCTGACGTCAGACCTCTTAGGTCTCCTTTATTTGGGCTGTCACTCAACAGTGGCGTTATTTTTTCCAGTTCTTCTATGAGCGTGTCCTGCTGAGGTTTATTTGTTTATCCGGAAGGCCAGGCTCTCTGAAACAGGCTTATTCAGCAGACATTCCCTTTCATGAGGTCTCTGTAGAATGGCAGGGACACAATATTTCCCGCATGCTTGCCTCTTGCCATGCCAACGCCACAACAGAAGGCTCAGGCTAGAGCCAATCAAAACTCAAGTCAGAACAAAATGTTCTCTGCTGGGTCCCAGCTGTGAAGAAGAATAAACATTTTCAAAGCCCTGACCACCCTCTCACCTTTCCATGTAATTGTCCCCTAACCTTTGTCTCCCATAGTGATCCCTCCTTTTTTGAATTCAATCAGTACCACAAAACCATGCTCTCAGGGTAGCACAGCCATAGACATTTCCAGTCAGGAGGGACCGTAGAGATGACTGAGACTAAGCATGGCAATACCCTGGCATTTATTGCCAGCCACTCCCTGAATTCCCGTCCATGGATGACAGCTTTAATCACCTGTGACACTCTTCTCAGTTCAGCTTGGATGGTGCCTCAGAATCCTTCTCAAAAAAAGCATTCTGGGCAGAAGAGAAAACTTACCTAAGAGGCAAAGGAACTCGTCTATTCAGAACAAAAGGCATAGGAGGTGTAGAAAAGAAGCCCCTTGCCTGACAATTCTGTGCTCTTTCTGCCATTCTATCTTTCTTGATGATATACTTCTTGGGGGTCATTTCAATTGATTAAGCCCTCAATCACCAGAAAATGTTGAGCTTCCCGAGGGTGGAGCCTCTGTCATGTATTAATCTCCTAGGTCCTTTCCATGCTGGGTAGTACACATGTTCCTTAGTTGACAAGAGAAGTGAGTAGACGCCTGACCCCAAATGTGTGAAGAAGATACTTAACAATTTCAAAAAAGACTTAAAAGAACCACCTTGGAGTAAACAATCACATGTTATACCATCATTCTTTGGATGAAATATATTAGAGAACCACTAAGTCCCCTAGAGTATTTCTAGGGGCCTTATTGGGCCTCAGCCAAAGACAATCAACTATGAGAAGTCCAAAAAACTCTTATGTGAGTTAGTTTCTCACCTAGAATATCAACTTCTCAAATTTTTCTAACAAAGTCACCTAAAAGCAAAGGAGAATAATGACAGGAATGGCCTCCAGAGATCTGACATAACTTTGAAATAACTTCTACTTTGAAAATTCATGTGAGTTTGGTTTATATTCCAAATATGTATTTTCATTTAAAAAATCTTTTCTCCCCCATTTTTAAGTTAATTTGATGTTCTCAGGAGAGGTAAGTACTATGTTGATCCCTGGGCTTCCTATACTCCTTAGCCCGGAGGTCCGCAAAGACGGCCTGGCAGACAAAGCCAGCTCACCACCTGTTTTTATATGGCCTGTGAGCTAAGAATAGTTTTGAAAATTTAAAGTGGTTGAAAAAAAAAAGTGAAGAATATTTAGTGACACATGGAAATTACATGAAATTCAAATTTTAAGTATCTATAAATGACATTTCATTGGAAGGTATTTGTTAATGTATTGTCTATGGCTACTTCCATAGTATAGTAGTTATGACAGAGACAAAGCCTAAAATACTATCTGGTCTATTACAAAGAAAAATTGCAGCTCTGCCTTCTTCTGTCACTGACCAGCCCATGACTGTATGTTCTTATCGTAGGAGAATGCACAGTGTACATCAGTGGTTCTCAACAGGGGGCCGGGGGGGTGCAAAATTTTGCCCTCCAGGGCACATCTGGAGACATTTTTGATTGTCACAAATTGGGGGAGGCATTTGCTGCTGACATCTTATAGTGAGTAGAAGCCAGAGATGCTGTTCAGCATCCTTCATTGGTGAGCACAACCCCCACAACAACAAAGATTTACCCAATCCAAAGTGTTGAGGTTGAGAAACCTTGGTACAAACCTTGTGGGGTTAAAGGCGGGTTCCGCACTCCATTTTCATTTTTCTCCTCGTCTCAATTAAACACAAATGGTATTAGTAAATCAGGCCTGAGACAAGGACACTCCATAGATATTTATAAAGGATCAGGAAGACTTCTCATTTTACTTGACTGCAGTAATTATTAAGAAGTGTGTAATGATAATAATAATTAGTTTTTTGAAGCACTTATTTATGTGACAGGTATTGGGCCAAATATTTTATACTCAGCCTCTCATTGAGTTATCATTTCAGCATTGTGAAGTAGGCATCATTATGACCCTCAGTTGCCGAAGTTCACAAAGATGTTAAGTTATAGAGCAGTGATTTGTACCTAAGCACTCTGACATCAGAAATTTAGTTGTTTTCCATCATACCACAATCTTCCTATAATACCCATTTACTGTTAATTTCCCTGCTTTGATGTGGGCAAAATAATTTAATTTGTCCTTCAGCCCCAGCATGACACACAAGTAAACGATTGCCTCCCCCAAAGTCTAGCCGTGAAGATGTTGTCCTTAGCACAGATGTCCTTTGTTATAAAGCTGTTTTGTAAATTTAGATGCATTGAAACATTTAGAAGCTGGTGGGTCAGCAAAACTTTTTGATAACTGCATGATCCACATTCTAGAGGCTTCTTATAGGAAATACGCAAGCCTGTTGACTCACTGAGATGTTAGAGCCAATTAACACCTAAATAGGTTTCTTATTTCTCTCCCAGATAGAATCAGAATTGAAGAACCATTGTTAAAGGGATAAATAACAAGTACATCGGTATTTGAATCTCAGAGACAGAGGATACTGCTCCTAATTTTGGCAAACCCAGCTGAGAACACAAATAAATACTTTTTCTCTACACGAAGCAATGTGGATTGTCTGACAGGCTATGTTGATAGTTGGGTAAGAGCGTGGACTCCAGAAGATCATTTGGTTTCTAATTCCAACTTTGGCTTCTTGTAATAACCAGTAAGGCTGTACTGAGCCTGTTAACTGAATATTAGCCCAGGATTCATAAAGCCCAAATTCTAGTCCTAACTCTGGGACAAATGCATCATTTGTGATTTTGGATAAGTTATGTTACTTTTCTGGGCCTCTTGTTTTTTCCAGCTGTAGAAAGGGGTTCGTGATACTTTTCCTCTTTAGGTCTATGAGGTTCACATGAGCTTATGTATACACAGAAAAGGTGGTTAGTGGTAATGTCTACTCACAGGAATCTTTCCAGTCCAATGCCCATCAATAGGAAAACTAAACCATATGCAAAAAGCCAATTATATACTGAACCAAAGACCAGCAGACATTATTGCCAACAGTCTTATGAAGGGAGTACTAAGCAAATACAAAAATGTAGCAGAGTACAGAATTAGGGTCAATGCTATCAGCATTTTGTATTAGGGCTGCCTCACGGTCTGCTGGGGCAGTCCATCTGGGGCTCTGTGACTGACACAGCTGCTCACAGCAGGGAGATGGGAAGGGGTACTCATTTTTCTAACACCCAGAGTTTGGTCCACAGAACATAGTGGCTCTTGAAATAAAGATACACAGTTTTTATTTGGCCTCCAATTCTGGGCCAAATCCAAGGCCTACTGCCTGGCTGATCTGAGGCTGCCTACCTATGGTTGGTTTGATAAACAATGTTGTTTACGTAATTGCTGAGCTGTAGCATAGATCCTTAGAGGAAATAAATTAATAAGAGTGATGCACTTGCAAATCTGGGCATTACTCCATAACTTCAGATTTAGAAGCAACATGTTTTTCCGATTACCTACTACGTGTTTAGTGCCTTGTTAGATACTAGAGGTGAGAGAAGGGATACAGATGTGGCCCCTGTCCTCCATGAGCTTATAATCTAGTTGAGAGATGCATGCTTTTCCCCGAAATTAAAATGCAATTGAAAATTGTTATGGGCACTAAGTACCATAGGACCACAGACATGGGAGGCAGCAGTGATCTGGGTAGATTGGACATTCATGATGAAAGTGAAATTTTAGCAGAGCCTTGAAGGCAGTGGGAAAGGAGAGAAAGAGAATTCCAGAGTGTGAACAAAGGCATGGACATTAAAACATATGTTCAGCAGATCCTCTGGGGAAAATATTTGGGGGCTTGAATGTAAAGGCCTTCAAAGCCAGAGTTGGGATATGAATTTTACATTCAAGGCAAGAAAAAGCCAGAAAAGTTTTAAGAGTCAGAGATCTTTAGGCAAATGGAAGGATCTGAAAGGGTTGAAAGGGTAAGTTTTATAGAGCTGCAATAGTCCTGGGAGAGAGCAGTGAGGGCCAAGACCCAGTGGTGGCTGTGAGAATGGAAAGGAAAGGATGTATGTACTAATGAAGGGAAACTCCTTAGGACTTGGTAAGTGAAGATCACCAGAAACCAAGGAAAGAAAGGGATCAGGATAGTGTTATTAGATAAGAGCTTAATGATGATAACATCAAGTCTTTTGACTCAGTAAAAGCATATCAAAAACCTCTGAATCACACAACTGCTTCTGATGGTATTTTGATAAACTAGACCACTGCTTCTCAAGCTTCACTATGTATACAAATCACTTGTTAAAATACAGATTTCCACTCAGTGAGTTTGAGGTGTGGCCTGAGATTCAGCATTGCTAACAAGTTCCCAGGTGGTGCTGATGCTGCCAGTTTGTGACTACACTTTAATTAGCAAGAGGCTGAAGTTTGTCTTCTTTGATTTTCATGCTGAATGTCAGCAACTATATATTAGGACTTCTTAAATGAGATGGATTGAGGGCAAGGTCAGTTATATTAATGGGCAATAGCAATCTTCACAACAGTTAACATCTCCCTTGTGTAATGGGAGGACTGCTAAGCTAGGGGTCAGGACAGCTGGGAGTCAGTTTTAGCTCTGTCACTATCTGTGGACCCTTGAGCAAAAAAAGACAGGACAAAAACCCTCCACTGCTCAGTTCTTATATTTGAGGATACCTGATAAATACTGAAGATTCATGTCCTCCCAAAAGTTGTATCTTGAAGCCTTTTGCCAGTGTGATGGTATTTGGAGGTGGTGACTTTGGGGAGGTGATTAAGTCATAAGAGTGGAGTCTTCATAAATGGGATTTGTGATCATACAAAAGAGACCTCAGTGCGCTCCCTTGCCCCTTCCCCTAGGTGAGGACAGAGTAAGAGCATATCCATCTATGTATCAGGAAGTAGGCCATCATCAGACATAAAATCTGCTAGTGCCTTGATCTTGGACTTTCCAGCCTCCAGCACTTCAAGAAATAAATGCCTGTCGTTTAAGCCACTCAGTCTATGGTATTTTTGTTATAGCAACATGAATGGACTAAGACAGAAACTGGTACTGAGAAGGGGGGTGTTGCTGTAATATATGTCTAAAAATATAGCTTTGCAATTGGGTGATAAAGTAGAGGCTGGAAGAGTTTTGAGATGCATGCTAGAAAAAGCCTGTGTTGCTGTGAATCGAACTGGAAAGGTGATTCTGGTGAGAACTTGGAAAGAAAAGAGGAGATATGCCAAGAAAGTCTCCGTCTTCTTGGGGAACACCTAAGTCATCCTGAACAGAATGTTGATAGAAATGTGGACAGTAAAGTCCATTCTGATGTCTAGACAGAACCAAGGAAATGAGGGACTTGTCATTAGAAACTGGAAGAAAAGGGATCCTTGATATGAAGTGGCAAAGAACTGGACTAAATTGTGTTTGTGTTCTACTGGTTTGTAAAAGGTGGCACTTGCAAGCAAGAAAACTGGATGTTTAGCTGAAACAGTTATTTCTAAGCATTGTGTTGAAGGTGAGGCTTGGCTCCTCTTGACAGCTTATAGTGAAATGTGAAAGGAGAAAACTAACTTAGGGAATTGTTGGGCAAAAAGGAACTAGAACTTAGAGATTTGGAAAATTCTCAGGCTATCTATTCATTTTGCCCAAAATGACCATACTAAGGGTTTGGCTAAGGATCAGCTTGATTAGGTGATTGGTATATATCAGCTATCTCAGTAGAAGCCAGGAGTTATTCTCCAAGACAGTGGAAGAATGAAGGGGATTCACAAATCTTCCCATCCTGGCCCGGAGTGTAAGGGCTTGGGGCAGGTAGCATAGTTGGTTTCAAAGGGTGGGACCTCCTGCCTAGTTCTGGGGACCAGGATGCTCCCTGCCCTCCCCCACAAGCCATCCCCCAAGGATATCAGGGTTGGGGCTCCTGCAGAGAGCTAAGGCATGGTTCTCTCTACTTATACTTCAAAGGACAGGGCTCCCTGGCATTGTTGGGGGCTCAGGAGCCCACCATGGAACTGTGGGCATGGAACCCCAGCCCAGAAGAGCCACAGGCATAGGACCCCAACAGAGACCTGCTGCAGGGCCATTCCACCAAGCCATTAGCATGACTTTGCTATCCCAATGGGCCTGGAAGGCAAAGCATTAAGATGAAGCAGATTATTCTGGAGCCTTATTCGGTGTAGGACTTACTGCGACCTGTCACTCCTTTCACCTATCCATTTTTTCCCTTTTGGAATGGGAATGTTTATCCCGTGCTTGTCCTACCCTTGTAGTTTATAAATGCAGGGCTGGGAGGTTTCCATATTCTCAAAGTTCTGATCCAGAAGACAGGGAGCAAAAATTATAACATTGAATTCATCACGTTGTTAGAATTCAATAAGAATGTGATTGTAAAGATGCTTGGGTAAAGGAGGTGCTCAGGTAATGTTAGTTTGGTAGTAATAGTGAATCCGGAATGAGGGCAGAGCTGTTAGTTGGATAAACTACAACTTACGGATACATTGATTTCTGTGCAATACACAGATATGACAAGGAGGGGAGGTTGTACTGTTTTCTCTGCAGGTTCTTGGAAGCAGGGGCTGCCTTCGGTTTCCTTCACTCCCATTTTTCACTCTCTCACTTATTCTCCGTCCTGACCATCTACTTTCCATTGCTGATATAACTTTCAATGATGCATCATAATGTCAGGGTCTCTGCCTTAATTTTAGCCATGCTAGGCCATGAAATGTAGTCACCATGTTGTGAGGCAGCCCAGGCCATGTGGAGAGGCCATGTGTAGGTGTTCCATCTGACAGCTCCCGCAAAGCCCACACGAGAGTGAATGAGCTTTCAGGCGATTTCAGCCTCCAGTTTTCAAGCCTTCCAGCTGAGTTGTCAGATACTGTGGAGCCGAGATAAGCCATCTCCATTGTGCTATCTGAATCACTGACCCACAGGATCATAAAAGATAATAATTAAATCGTGTTCATAAGCCACTAGGTTTTGGGGTAATTTGTTATGCAGCAACATTTAACTAATATACAAAATCTGTCTGATTCTGAGCACCATGTCTTTAATCACTATGCAGTCCTGACAAAAACCAAAAACAATTCAGAAGTGGGCTCCTTATTCCTGGGAAAAGCTACATTGTCTGAACACTCAAGATCCAGCCAAGGTAAGGACCCTAGACTGTGCAGAGGTCAAACCTGGATCTTGGTACACCCTTCAACAAGGAGTCATGATTTATATAACATACACAAAATAGCTCCACAGCTTGATTGATCAAAACCCAGCAGCATAAATTTCTATCTGGAAAAGCACTGTAGAAAGATAAAATCTTATTAATTAGCATTTTAGTGTCCTCAACAATACTATTTATAATATATCTGCTTTTCTTTTTCCTGAGTGCCAAGACACTAATGGAAAGAGACCAACCTGAGATGAAAGAATCTTTTTGCAATTCAGTCTTTTTTTTCCCCCCCTGAAGGAGAGAGGAAGGGCAGAAATGGGGGTGTGAGAGGGTGACGAAGAGTTTCTTTGATGCTGTGCTCCTTCTTTAAGGTGGACTACACATTCCAAAGAAAAGTGAAGTTTTTGATCTGCTCCACAACCAATTTTATGAATATTTGATAGAAAGAGAAGAAGGTGAAAGTAGCAGAACACAATGTGAAATTAGAGTTTTGTGCTATTTAATTTTTTTTCTCCTAAACTACTCAAGGCCCCTGAGGCATAGACTGACTTAACTTCCTCCTTTTTTCTTCCATGCTTCACTCTCCTTGCTTTAAAAAAAGAAAAAAGAAAGCTTTGTGAGGGGAAAACAAAAACAACAACAAACAAAATAGAAAAAAAACAACCCCCCCCCCCCCCCCCCAGCTACCTCCACACACTTTAAGAACAAAAGAATTGGTACCTTTCACATTCCTGGAGGCTAAGCTCCATTATCTCACATCAGAATCTAAGCATGGGGCTGGAAACTCAGCTCTACGAGGGCATAAAGCCAACACTCCCTCTGTGTCTGACTTAAAAGGGAAAAGGCAAAGCTCCTCTTTTAAGAAGAAAAAGAAAATGCAAAAAAGCAAGCAGGATCCCAAGTCATTAAACTGTGTGTACTTTGGAAAGCACCCTTTTAAGAAAGGGTAAATGGAAAATGGAGAATGTGGAAATAATGAAATTGGGAGAAATGAGAAACCATGGGTACAAGTCCCAGTCATATGTGTTACCAACCATGAGATCCTGTCAGCTCTCAGTTTCCTGAGCCAGCTGGAGAGTCACTCACTCACTCACTCACTCACTTACTCACTTGTTTACTTGTTCAGTGTGCAAAAATCAAGCATCATATATAATCTTTACTTTCAATAAGCTCACAAGTGAAAATATTTCCCTCATCTCATCAGAGTTGTTCTGAGAATCCAATGGACTTTAACGACTTGCATAAATTTCAAATTAACACAGCAAAAGTAAGGGACTGTTATTAAAGTACTACGACTGGTCGAAAATGCATCTTGCAAGACCCTTTAAATCCTGGGCATTTCACAAGGCTGACTCAGGTCACAGATTCTCCTTTTCCAACCAAAGCCAAAGGAAGTCTTGTTAACTGGACAGGCATTGTCTTGGGTCATGCTTTTAATGAACTAGTCCTTCCCAAGACTCCTACCTTGCAACTTCTTCACATGCACCTAGACATACTCGTAGTGGGACAAATGGCCTGCCGAATCTTCCTGGGGCATTGCTCTGCTCTGCCACTCCTTGCTCATAAACATTCAATGTTTTCTCTCTTCCTATAAAACCAACCCTATACTCAATTTGGTTCTTAAAACCCTCACCCCAAGGCATCTGTTCACCTTCATCTGCATTTATGTACACATGAGACAGGCAAGTGGTCTGTTCACCATTCCTAGTCATTACTAGTGTTCTCTTACCTTGTTTCCTTTCACTCATGCTGATTCTTGTATTGGGATGCCCTGTGGACCTCAGATCTCCATGTATACATTCTCTTTTCAAGATCAAGTTTAAATTTTGATGAAACTTTCACTTACCTTCACATTGCCTTTGACTGTTTTCTTGTGAAAGTGATTGTCCTCACCTTTGAGCCACTGTAGTGCTTTGCATACACCCCCTTTTTGGCAAACAGTAAGTATGATGGTAATGATGATGATGGTGGTGGTAGTATTGGTAGTGGTGATGATGGTGATGAGAATAATACCAGCTAGCCTACACTGAGACATACAATTTGCCAAACATTATGATAAATAAATAAATACGTTACGTCAATTACTTTTTTTACAAACACTGCAAGGCAAGGTAATGTTTTATCCTGCTTCACAGAGGAAATTGAAGCCTAATAAGGTTAAGTAATGAACTTGATTTGCCACCTAGTCACTGACTGTTACGTAGATGGGCTTTGGCATCACAGACATCTGAGTCTGAGTCTAGGTTCTATAAATTAGCAGCTTCACGACCTTTATATGCTGTAAGCCTCTGTTTTCTTATCTGTAACATATGGAGAGTGTTGTAAAACTCAAAGCAAGAGGCTGAGCAAAGAGAAGATTCTAGAGATACTCACAACTCTCTTGACCCTCAACTGAAAAAGCTGCTTCAGGATCAAGATCTGATGTCTTAGTGGACTTCTGGTATCTCCCCACGTGTTTAATAAGTGCCAACTGAATAAATCAAAGCCATTTGAAGAATCGTTTACTCTTCCAAGGCTGTCCTAAAGTCATGTGTCATGGAGAAACCTACCTAATTAAGGAGAAAGAAGCTACACAAATATAGAAACCAAACAAACAAATGAAAAAAAAATCCCTGATTTTTGGCCTTCAACCTACTCTTACTGTCTTGCTGAAGGAGGAGCCCCCTGAAACTTGGCCTTGCTACTCTGTCCTCTCCATACATGCAGGCCTGAATTACTCTGCTGCTCTGGCTTAATTATTTTCATGAGAGCTTTTTCAGAACTCCACTTAGTGGGAGATGATTGCCCCAGTTAAATATTGGGGAGCCTTAAAACCAGAGACCCACAGCTTATGCCCAAGTCGCTCTGGCACCTTCCAAATCAGTGGTTTGGGGAAGAGGCACTAGAAGCCACTGCAGAAAAGATGAGGAGTAGGGGCTAGGGAGGCAGGCAAAGGCCAGGCCATTTAAAGCCTTATAGGTATTGTGCATTTAACGAGTTGAGTCTATTTCAAGGACTTCAGGCAGCCACTCAAGATTTTAAGGCAAGAGTAGTTGGAGTGATTTGCACATATCCAGTGAGGTTTGGGTAGCAGAACCAGGACTGGAAATCTGTTCCTCCTGTTCCAGTTTGACACACCTTGATAAACACACTCCTTGGCATGTCTCCTCCCAGGTACAGACAATAATGAGGAAAAATGAGAGCAACTGGGTAGAAAGCTTCATGTATTGTACTTGTGCCTCTGCAGGAAACAGGGCAAACCTGAATAATGGGTCTGTGAAGGGTCTGAGATTAGCATCTAAGCCAGAACTCTAGTGAGGGTAGGGTTGTGGGAGTGGGGGTAGGAGGCCAGGGAGGAAGCTTGCATGTGCTGCTTGGGAAAATGCAGATGGAGAAGTGGGGCTTAGCCATCACACCTAGTGTCTTATCATCCGGAATGATAAAGAGGACTGGCAGTGTTGCACAGTGCAAGACTGGACTAGGTTTGGGCAGCACCTCGACCCTAATTTAATGCCAGTTTTACAAAGCCAGTCTGCCTCTCAGTTTGTTAATACCTCACTTGTGAAGTTAGGCTGCTGAGCTTAAGGAACTCAACTCAGATCAAAGGAAGCAGCAAGAAGACCAGTGGTTCTTAACCTTTTGTAAGCCCTGGACGATTTTGGGAATCTAAAAAAAGCTATGAACCTTCTCCTGGGAGAGGGGTGGTGGTGGAATATATATATATATATATTCCCTATATAGGCTGTCTGAAAAAAACTAGCCATAAATGCCTCTATTTTTCATATTACGTGGCTGGATACTTTCCAGACAGCCCTTATATGTATTTGTGTGTGTGTGTGTGTGTGTGTGTGTGTGTGTGTATGTATGTATGTATTCAATAATTCTTTAATTCTTGATAGATGCACTCTCCCTGATATTTACCCTATAGAAATTAAGAAATATACGTAAGGAAACCTATATATGAACATTTCTAAGAGCTTCCTTCATAAATGCTCCAAATTGAATACAGTCTAAATGCCCACCAGCTGAAGTGGATAAACAAATTTTAGTACATCCATACAATAAAATATTTGCTCAGCAGTAAAAAGAAACAAGCTACTCCATACAACAACGTGAATGAATCTCAGAGGCATCATGCTAAGTAAAGAAGTCAGGCTGTAAAGGCTCTGTCCTGCGTGAGTTCATTCATATGACACTACAGGAAAAATTATAGGAAGAAAAAACGTATCAGTGGTTACAGGGGCTGGAATTCAGGGTAGGATTTATCTACAGATATCCATAAGAAAACCTTTTTTGGGTAATTAAAATATTCCATATCTTGATTATGGTGGTAGTTATGTGAGTGTATTCATTTGCCAAAAATTCACAACACTATGTACCTAATAGGGGTGACTTTTACTGCATGTAAGTTATACTAAAATAAATCTAATTTTAAAGACATTCTGCGGAGTGTATATGGACCAATCTTCAGACCCTAAGGAAAGAAACCCTGCTGTAATAAGTTTTGAAGTGGAAAGGCCTCCCATGGCATCTAGACCACACCTACTTACTTCAAAGATAGAAACATTGAACACGAAGAAAATACAATGCTATCTGCAAGGGGTCATATTCCTTGCTAGTGATGTCCATTCTTGTAACTGGTTTTCGTTGCACACTTACTGTATTCTAGACATTATGCTAGACTCAACACCTAGCTGAGTGTCCCAGCTAAGAAAAATGATACCAGTTGCCTTGATGATATGGGATATTAATGCAGGTCTTTGGCTTTTTAGTTTATCCCCAATAGACTAGAAGGGCTCCAGGCTTACTTAGTTCCCAGACCTTGCTGGAGCACTGGACTAGGAGTAAGTTGAGCTGCATATGGATCAAGTTAACTACAAGAAAGAGTGAGCTTTTGAGGTACCATCTGACCTCTGGGCCCCTCCTTTTTTGGCCACAACTAGATGGGAAAATAGTTGAATCTTAAAAGGACCAACTTTAGCTCCCACAACTTTAGCTGTGTAAAGATCAAGCAATATCTCCAGACACATGGTCCAGTGCCACAACGAAATGCCTTCCAAAATGGTAGTTATAACAAGGAGTTGCACCCTAATAGTACAGTGAGGGGGAGCAGCATGCTTCAGTGTCACCCGGACCTGGGTTCAAACTCTGGTCCTGTACTACCCCTTCGTCACCATGTACAGGTCACTTAATAGGCTTTACTCCTCTGGTTCTTCATGTAAAATGAAAACAGCAGTGATGTCTCTGCCTTTCAGGGTGGGTATGAGGGTTAAACAGGGTAATGCACGCGCATGACACATTATCGTCTCTTAATTAATGGCAGTGGCTTCTGCTCTAAATGCCAGCATCATTAATATTGTCATTCTGGTTTCTACATTCACTTTCAGTATCACATAAAAGATTCTTTCTGATTGAATATTCCAGGCTGCAACTTAGTCACCCAGTAGGGCAACTGCAGCCTCTTTCCCTTTGGATCAAGTCATCGGCATTCAGCCAGGAAAGTGTTGCCTGAGTTGCCAGAATGTGCACCTGAGTCCCCTTGTGCAGCCTGTCAGCCTGGCTGAAACTCCAGCCTGGATAGGCCGACTCAGATGCACAAGAAGCCTTCCAGGTAGACCTCTACACCCAGAGACCTGCCATGGCTTCCTGCCCTGAGCTCCCTGGGGACAGGCTTGTGTGCCCAGTTGCCTTTAGGGGTCTCTCTGACCCCCACATTGCAACAGTGAGTCTCAGAATAGGGGCACTAGGAGGAGGAGCCTGCCTGCTGGGGGGAGGGCTCAGGTAACTATGTATCACAGTATTCCTCCCGTGCAGCAGCAGTAATAGCAAAAACATACTCAGTGTTAAAAATCTTATAATTATTAATCATGTATGTGAACCTATTGTTTTATGGTACACATTTCCTAATGTGCCTCAATTTTTTTTTTTCCAACAGGAAGGATGCATAGAATAGGGAGGTTTTTTTTTTCTCTGTTTTTAGTGATATTCAATGAGGGCCATCCTCCAGAGGTATATGCGGATATAGTGGGGGATGTGTGAAGCTTTTATGATAATCCAAAGAGTGTGATTATTAATTACTTTTTTGAAAATTGTGAAACTCTGCTGTAGTGAAACTTCAAAATCTAAAGTCTGAGAGACATGTTTGCCCCCTTTCATAGCCTGCTGTGATAACCACATCAGGGCGGTCTCTGGGCTGCTCTCTGCTAAGGAAATGGCCACACCACTGATGACTGGGGTTCGAAGCTTTATATCTTGGTGGCAAAAGGGATCATGTGTGACCTGTCATAAATTAACAAATGAGGAGCCTCCTTCTGCACTCAGTGGAAGCCTGGCATAGTCCTACTTTCACCTGGTTCCTGGGCTGCAGCCTTTGGTTCAGAAGAAAATAGCCACAATACTAGGAGACAGTGAAGAAAGGCCATTTACCTACCTACTGTATTTCTCTACGTCTGGCCCTCCACCTGCAACAAAATCATTTGGATGAAGTTTTCTTAAAAATGTCAATTCCTGGCACCTGCCCTAGACCTACCAACTCAGTATTTCTGGGAACTAGAACCTCAAGAAATTTTAACACACATTATCCCTTGATAATACTTTGAGAACCATGGGTCTAGAAGAATGAAATCCACCATAGTGGCATTTTTATCTCAGGCAAGTGGCCAGCCTGCAAGAAATCTTTCAGCCCCAGGAAATGTCCCAGCTTTAACTTTCTTAATTTCAGACTTCAAATGAAATTGTTGAGAGAGTTACTTACTCTATTCATTTATACAACTAGGCAATTAGACTTGGCTAACTGTTTCATTTTTACTTGAAAGGCTACCACGTGATTTACAATTCAATCAAACAAAAAAAACCTCTCAGGATTTTTTAGACTACTTACAAAGGCAGATGAACTATTTTTCTCAGTGTATTGGCTCTTCTATTTCATAGCTATGTGATCTTGAGCAGTAACCTGAAGGGGTGGTAAGGATCTGTTTTCTGATCTCCACCCCACCCACCACCCCAAAAGATTGGAATCACTAGGGTAAAATAATGTTTTGTTGGCTGAAGACCTACTCCATCTCTTTTAGTCAAGAAGGCATAATGATGGTAGTTAAATGAGGAAAAACACCCACTTTGTTATAGAAATATCTTTGGCACCACTATCATTTATGTTCGTAAAAGTAAAATTTTTTAAGCCATTCGCCCACCACTGTCCCCTATAGTAACCACCGGATTGTTCTCTGTACCTGTGAGTCTGTTTCTATTTTGTTTTGTTGGGTTTTAGATTTTACATGTAAGTGAGATTATATGGTGTTTGTCTTTGTTTTACTTATTTCATTTAGCTTAATACCCCCCTAGGTCCATCCATGTTGTTGCAAATGACAGGATTTCATTCTTTTCGTGGCTGAACAATATTCCATTTGTGTGTGTGTGTGTGTGTGTGTGTGTGTGTGTGTGTGTGACATCATCTTTATCCATTCATCTATTGATGGATACCTGGGTTGTTTCCATATCTTGACTAGTGTAAGTAATGCGGCAGTGAACATAGGGGTGCATATATCTTTTCAAATCAGTGTTTTTTGTGTTCTTTGAATAAATACTCAGATGTGGAATTGCTGGGGCAACTGTTTTTATTTTTTTTTTTAGAAATATCCATACTGTTTTCCATAGTGTCTTCATCATTTTATAACCCTACCAATAATTTATAAGGGTTCCCTTTCCTTCACTTCCTGGCCAGCACTTGCTTTTGTTAAATTTTTTTTTTTTTTTGATGATAGCCATTCTGACAGATGTAGGGTGACACCTCATTGTGGTTGGGATTTGCATTTCCCTGATGATTGGTAATATTGAGGATCTTTTCATATGTCTATTAGCCATCTGTATGTCCTCTTTAGAGAGATGTTTATTCATGTCCTCTGCTTATTTTTTAATTGGATTGTTTATTTTTTTGGTGTTAAGTTGTATGAGTTTCTTACATCATTTGGATATTAACCCCTTATCAGATGTATTATTTGTGAATATCTTCTATTCAATAGGTAAACTTTTCACTTGATATAGTCCCATTTTTAATTTTTTTCCTTTTGTTGCCTTGCCTGAGGAGTCATATCTAAAAAGATATTGCTAAAACCAATGTCAAAGAGTTTGTTGCCTATGTTTCCTTCTAGGAGTTTTATGACTTCAGGTCCTACATTTAAGTCTTTAATCCATTTTGAGTTTATTTTTATGTGTGGTAAAAGAAACTGGTCCAATTTTTTTTTAAAGTAACTTCTTTAAAAAGCAGTAAATTCTTCTTAAGCTTAGACACATAACTATTATACTTGGAAGTAAAGCACTATCTTGGCACTCCTTTAAAACTATGAGTAAAGCAAACTGGAGAATTTCTAAGAATTTGCTATATAACATGTGGTCCTGGGACTGGCAGCCTTGGTTTGTAAGTAATGTTGGATGTCAGACTCTACACAGACCTACTGAATTAGAATCTGTATTTATAACAAGATGCATTTATAGCAATCACCTTTATGAAGGTGATTCATATACACAGGAAAGTTTGAGGACTCCTCTGTGTTAATGGTTCTCAATTGTGTCTGTATATTGGAATCATCTAGGGAATTAAGAAAAAGTACCGATGGTTGGGCCCTACCCTAGACATTCTTCCTTAATTGGTGCTGGATACAGCTACTAGGTGATTCTGAGTGCAGTGATCCCTGCTCTAAGGGACCCCTCTAGCTCCCAAACTCTGTATATGTGAATGCATCAAGAAAAGCAAAAATAAGCCACTAAATGAAATACCTCCAGGAACCAAGCCAGTAATGTAAATGAGTGACACCATCCGGTGTGGACAGTGGCAAACTGGAGAGCATGGACTGTGCAAATGAGGTGGCCAGCACTCAGCCCCCCAGTGTTATCTTAACAATGGGAGTCCGGTGCTGCCAAATCTCTTAATACTTGTGCTTTTAAAAATTGGACATCCAATTTTTTTTGTTTGTTTGTAATTTTGGTTCACAAACTCAATTTTCTTTTTTAAAAAAAGTCATGCTGTGTAGGGTGACTAGAGTGTATGGAACACTAGTTTGCAACCTCTCACAGAGAGAAAACAGATCTGCATGTGCAAAGAATACCAGCCCTACCCTACAAAGCACTGGCAGACAATTCCAAAGGATGATTGATTTTGGAAGGAGCGTGTGACTGCTTAAGCAAGGGTGGAGAGGAGCTGGGCTCTCTTTACCCTCTTGCCTAAAGAAAATAAGATGACTGCTGTTCTTCCTGTTTCAAAGAGGAAACAGTTTAAAATGTATTGTGATCTCAGACAGGCAATACTCTTGGCAGACTGGAGCCAGTCCCTGGAAAACACTGCTCCCCCAAAATTCAAAGAATAGAATGTGCACTAAACTGTTGTCTGTGTCTGTGAGTGTTTGTTTCTTTATTCATTTGTCTTGTTCCTTTGTTGCTTTCAGTTTTATTTCCCACATGTGAGTGAAGCAATGCGGTTCTAGGCGTTTTCTGTCTGACTTATTTCACTTGGCATGATGATCCCAAGATCCAACCATGTTGTTGCAAATGGCCCAAGTTTACTGGTTACCAGCGGGTCAGGGGAGAGGAGGGTGGTACAGGAAGGAGAGGTTCAAATATACTGTGATGGACGGAGAACTGATTCTGGGTAGTGAGTACACAATGCAATATATACAGGATATATTACTGAATCGTACAATTGAAATCTATATAATTTCACTAAACAATGCCACCCTAATAAATTTAATAATAATAATAAAAAGAACAGAGTGTGCAAAAGACACTGTGAAGCATGAAAGCATAAAGCCCAAGAAGGGAGAGGAGGTGCAGAAAGGGGACAGGCTGTGAAAGCATGGTGATTGGCTGTCATCTTTATGAGACGAGAGCATACCATAGCAATGGGGATATGAATAATGCAGAGAATCCACTCCTGGGAGAAGGAGCTTTCTGAAGGTGATTTACAGTTCTGTTGGCTGAATAGTTCATTTCAGATATTGCAGGAGACATCTGGCTCTATTTACGTAGATATCTGTTTTCTTACACTAATTGAAATCCCATCCAACCTGAAGCCTTTAAAGACTCCTAGGGCACGTAGTCACAGGAGCAGATAGAGGGAGAGTGGCCACATTAAGGATGCAGTTTGTATCAAAGGTTATGAGAAAAAGAAAAAAAAAAAAGAAAAAGCCCTTTAGGAATCATAGGCCCAATTACTAAGCGGGAGAAAAAAACAAACTGAAAAAAGACTTCATCTTATTTCAATGAGTAATACCATTCTAACTCGTTCTAATAAATTTGTTATGTCTCTAGTGAGAGTAGAAACTATATGAGGACAAATCAAATCAGCACATTCTTTACCTATATATGATTGAGCAAGGCTAATACAGAATAGAAACAGCTAGAGCAAATATTATGTATTTTAGCTGTATATATATCCCCTATAGAGGTATTAAAGATCTAGAAACAGAATGAAATGTAATAAACACTTACATTACTCTTGAGCCAATTGTGAATAATAGCTTAGAAAAACTGTGATGTCCTAAAGTAATGGTTTTCAAAGTGCAGTCCTCAGACAAGCCATGACAACACCCCTGAGGAGCTTGTTAGGAATATAAATTCTTGGGTCCCACCCCAGACCTATTGAATTAGAACCTGTGGAGGGTGGGTCACCCTTTAGAAAGAGCTCAAAAAATAATGGTATCAACTCATCCATGCAGTTGTGCCTTTTACTATCTTACCTGAGTGGTTTCTACTCTTACCCTGCCTTAAGAGATTCCTTTTCATTTTTAAAGCCTACCCCAATGGCTGCTTCCACTACAAAGCCTCCCCCCACTCACTGCTGGCGAGGATGCTTCAGCTCTGCTTCAATGATATAGCTCTCCTTGGTCTTCCAATACAGTGGTGTTTATACGTCTCTTCCCTACAGTGGCATGGTAACTCTTTGGGGGGCAATGAATGTATCTCACCATCTCTGTATACCCCAATACTTGTTATAGAATAATACTATGGAGCTGGAAAGGAACAACAAAAAAAATAAAACAGATACCAACTTCCGTAATTATTGAGCATAAACTGTGTTGTGGGTCCTAGATTAGGCTTCCTATATACCCCATTTTGTTTTAATACTCAGTACAATCTAGTCAGGTACATATTTTTATCTTTATTTTTAAGACTAGAAAATAGAGGCTCAAAAGAAGTTTAAGAAATGGTCTAATTTCATACAGCTAGTAAGTAGAATTGTAATTCTTGATGAGTATGCTGTACTGCCTCTCTACGTCTTATTTAACATCTGGAAAACCAAAGCCTAGACTGAGAACAGAATTTTCTTAGACATGCAGAGAGGGACTGAAGCTGGGTTTAGAATGTAGACCTCAGGTCACTTTACCTACTACCTTGGCACCTCCTTGGAGTATCACAGCAGTGGAAGGAAAAAGTATTTTTAGAATTTCTGAATCACTTAGAGAGTCATCTCCATTCTACAAGTGGGTGGCCTAGTAAAGTTTGTGAAGAGGAAACTGGACTCATTTTCTTTTCCAAACATATCAACGTCCATTATCTAGGCAGTTTTGCCCACTTTTTGGATGCTGTTGCCTCAAGTTCTTTAGAACTTTTCCTTTCTGATCTCAGACCTCCAACAAACCCATTTTTACCCTGGTCTTTCTCAAGTCTATGAGACTTTTCTTCCAGGCTCCAATCTGGTTCTGTTGCTATTTCTGGTCAGGCGTTAGGGTTTTCAGGGTTTAAACTGATGACTTGTTTTTCCTTTCCTGATGAAAATTCAGTGATGATTGCTAACCTCAGAGACCTCACTTCTGCTCTTGGAGGTGGCAGGAAAGTCTCAAAGACTCACAAGTAATAATGTCCCCGTATTGCGTGGAGCTCAATTTCAAACCTAAAAATAAACTCAGTGGGTCTGATTACATACATCAAAGTGCTGGTCCTACTGTCACTGAATAGTGATCGGGTTATTATGTGTACTGCTTCAGTTAGCCGACCTGGCTGCGGGATGGCAAACTCCTCCTCGTTTTGGCTGACTAAACACTAACTCTCTAAGTTCTTGAGAGTTGTTTATTACTTCAACATTCCACTTTGGAGCCTTGATTAGTTGTAAGTTGCTTACTTAAGAATGTTGCTTTTAAAATACACATGTATCTTAAACATCTAACAATAAGCTTCTGTTGAACACATTGTGATATTTTATATCAAGGAGTTTTACACTGCCATTTTAGTACAAGTGTAGATATTGACTTATTGGCATGAAAGATGCTAGTAATATAGTAAGTGAATGTTGAAGAGTAAAATGTGTTACATATACCATGATCTTAGACTTATAAAGTCGTAAGAAACCCAATATCCAGATAGTAAGTCTAAAAGTATGTGTATCAACATATTAACAGGATTATCTCAGTTGTGCAATGACTGGTGCTTTGATCCCCACCTTCTCTTACTATATTTTAGTTTCCCACAATAAACATGCATCACTCATGTAATTTAAAATAATACTGTTTTATTACAATTAATAATAAAATGGAGATAACACCATTTACTTTGTAGGTTGCTATGAAGATTAAATAATGGAGTTGCATTTAAGAATTGTGTTTCAGAATCAAGAAGACAGTATACACATTGCTGGGTCCTACCTCAGGCCATTTCAGCACAATCTGGGGATCACAAGAAAGTGCTGAGCCACTTGTTAGGGGCTGACTGTTGTGGTGACTCTGTCTCCTAGACACATAGAATATGTAGTGTAACAGAAAAGAAACGTTAATTAAACATTATTACACTCAGTGCAGGAGAAGAATGAATACATTGGCCATTGACTGGGGTCCTGTCCTGCCTACCAAACAGGCCTAGACAGACAGTTCAAGGAGGAGTAAAAATTCAAGAAAGTAATGTATATTTTGACAAAAATTAAAAGCAAAACAAAATACAAAACAAAACAAACCCCCAAAGTGTTTTGTTCACCAAAGGAAAATGTCATGGTAGATGGAGGCATAGAGGATGTATAAAATCCAGGAAGTTTATGTTTTAAAGGGGCTTTAGTGATAGATCATTGTGCCTGACCTCCCCTCAACACTGTCACGTTCTGTGTACTTCACCCTTGGCCACCTCTGCTGCAGCAATTTTGGGGTGTAGGGGCTCATTGCTTCCCCTTGCAGACCATTCACTCTTTGGATAGTGCTGTGGCAACATCTTTTCAGCTGTCACCCTCAGTTCTTCCAAAGGTCTGGAGCTACATTAAGAATCCTGCCAGATTTTCATCAGTGGCTCTAGACTGGTCCAAGTCACCCATCATTAGTAATATAGTCACCAAACTTTCAGCTGAGGTATAATTTATAATACCTTGAGCATTCTTTTAGCTTATCCTTCTCTGATTTACTCTCCAATCTGCATCCATAAACAGGAGAGGAAAGGACTGAGTTACAACTCTCACAAAGAGAAAGAGAAATAGTGGCATCTGTCATGGGAGCTGGGGGAGCCAACAGGTTGCTGATGACTGTAGCTACTATGTGTAGCACTTTATATAGTCAAAGTCAGCTACCTTGCCTCCTCAGTAGCTAATACTCATTAAGTGCCTACTGTGCTTAGCGTACTAGATTACGTGGTGAGATGAGAGAGAAGTATGAGGCATGATCATAAAATCATGGAAACTTGGGCTAGATGGTCAGGG
The DNA here is from genome assembly GCA_004026885.1 of Lyroderma lyra. Taxonomy (NCBI): domain Eukaryota; kingdom Metazoa; phylum Chordata; class Mammalia; order Chiroptera; family Megadermatidae; genus Lyroderma; species Lyroderma lyra. The sequence continues at coordinate 76,823 of PVJL010000316.1, read as the reverse complement.
TGTTTTTTATAATAAAAAGAGCAAATAATCTCAGGAGTGTTTGTTCATTGAGTCATTGATTCAAATATTTACCAAATGCAACTAAATGCTAGAGATAACATGGTGAAAACAGATAAGGACATTGACTTCATGGAGATTACATTCTGACCTCTACCTCTGTGGACAAATTTTGGTGATTTAGTTCCTTGCCCTTCAACCATGATAAAAGCTTGGTTTAAAGGATCCTTGTAGGCCTGGTCTAAGCACCGAGTCATCACTTGGACATACCCACTAGTGAAGGAGTTCCTTCGCTGTGGAGTAAGTAGGCAAATATGGTGACTAGGAGGGTCGGCTGCGGGGTCACAGCTGAGTTCACGGCCCAGCTCTAGCACTTAGTAGAAACTGCATTTCCTTGGGTCAGTTAGCAAACCTGACTTTCAATTTCTTCTTCTGTAAAATGCTTCTCATACCTGTTTTCCAAGGTTGTGGTGAAGGTTCAGTGAGGTGATGCCTGTGAGGCCCTTGGCACAGTGATTCGGTGAACGGCTGCTGCTGTGTGAATGGTTATCGTGTGATCATAAGCACAAATTTTCATTATTAATAATTATTATTGAGTCCAGCCATATATGGATAACCTATGAGAAAGGCCCTGACATCTTCTGATAAGTAAGTGAACAAAGCCCTTCCTAAAATATTGTATGAAACGTAAATGCCAGGTGTGTTGTTTCTGTCACAACTAGCTGTAGTAGCGCTCCCTGGCCTTCCACCCACTACACTTTTCGCTCTCTCTTCCCTCACGTTCCCTCAGTTATCCTTCCTCCAGACCAGGGAGACTGTTTCTTCAACTCTTCCTCATTGGAGGACGTGGAAATCTGCCTCCACTTTGGTAAATCTCTTTCAATACATGTCAGTCATATAAGCATCTGATGTTCTACAAATTCATCCTCACGCACCAATGGCCACGTTAAGTGCCTGAGACTTTTGTCACATTGCAATGCATTTCCAGGGACACGTGTCACCGTAAATGATTCCATTCTTCAGAACAGCTGTGGGAAAGGGACCTTACACCTTTACTCTCTTCTCCAATAGGAAGGAGTTATTTATCAAATTGGATGGATTTCAAGATACTGATGAGGACACAGTTGCTGGTAGGTGGGGTCATGCATGCATTTAAGCAGGGGTTGGCAGACTTGTATGTATAGGCAAAATCTGGCTGCCTGTCTTTGTAAATAAAGCTTTCTTGGAATACAGCTATGCCCATATACTGATGTACTGTCAATGCCTGCTTTCACTCTGCAGTAGCAGAGTTGAAAAAGTTTGCTGACCCTTACTTGCAAGCTGAGCATGATGGCAGCTCCTGTGCTGCTACCATGGTGAAACTGACTCAGGACTTGACCAACCAGGACAAGCTGACCTCTCCCTGGCATACTCTCCTTTGCAAATTTCCTCTGAAATGGATAAATGGCTGTGGTCTGCAGCAGAACTGAAGTAAGTGTTCATGCCTCCTAGACTTCCACACCATCTCAGATTCACCCAAACTTCACTCCAATCCTGAAAAACACCCAGCCTATTATTTGTCTTATTTAATCTAACCATCATTGTGCATTATACAACACGTGTCCTCAACCACTTTAACTAAACTTTCTCTTTTCCTTTCTCTGCTGTCTCTGGTGAAGCCCAGTTATCCCAAACCATCATAACAATCTTCCTCCCTCAATTTTGTGACTTTCACAGAGCTGTCACTGTGTCTGAGGATGGCTGGACCTTTGATCCATCTCCCAGATGAACCCTTGGCACAGGACCTCTGTCATGAGTCTGTATCTTTTGCTATTCCCATCTGGGTCAGCTGAGGTGGAGCAGGGTTGGAATCAGAGTCTCCTCAGAGGTCATGACACTTGCTTTAAACACAAGGGGACCCAGGATTTTGGGCTGAGAGCCACATTGTAGTTCATTACAGAAGAGGAAGGCGGTAAAGATCAGAAATATCGAAAGACTTCCCTCAGTTATAGCCCCAGTTTTCAGTCCACTTGAACACCAGCCTTTAGGCTCCCTGCCCGGTACGCTGTGGCACACACTCTCCTTTTACTCGTTGGCTTCTAAGGAGAAGTCACATTTTCCAGAATAACTTGCTCATTTCCTCTGCCTTTATCATAATACGGGCCACACTGCCACCTGCATCCTTCCCAGACCCTTCCCATATCTCTTATCTAACTAGCTATTTTTTCCTCTCTGCTTTCCCCTGACCTTGGAACCTTCCAGAGATCCTGCCTTAGTTTTATCTAAATTAAATCTCGTCCCCTGGCTATTTACCTATTCCCCTAAGCACTACAGTCCAGTTGATAATTTCTTTCATCATCATCTCCTGTGTTTGCAATCCTACGTAATATAGCATCATACAGAAATCTGAATAATGTACAACTAGCTTCACCTTAGATCATTACAGATTTTAATAAACACTGCTGATCTCATTATAGACCCAGGTGGAGCTGTGCTGCCCGAATCCTTTTTCTTATAATGTGGTGTGAGCTCCTGACTTTGCCTTTGTCTTCCACGGCTGGGAGGGCTGAGAAGGCCCTGAACACAGATGACCTGTTCAGTGTCATCTTGCCCAGAGATGACTGAGTGGTGAGTAGAAGCTATTCCCTCCAGCCCACTGCCTGTTGCCAGGGTAACCATGCTTCTGGATAATGGTCTCTGTCCTCCAGAACATCATGACTTGACTGAGGCTTCAGGAAGAGTGCTAGTGGAGGTTACCAGGAAAGACACTGAATTTGGCTCTCCATTCTTCCATTGGCAGCAGACCTTGGGGTCCTGCATTACTCATTCCCAGCATTCATATCACAGAGATCTCCTTGTTTCTGAATTTTCCTTTTAAACTGGCTTGTGGGGGTATAAAACACTCTTCCCCAGACTCTGCATTTTCTCCCTGACTTAACCTCCTTTAGGCCCTGCAGAAACGTTATCTTTACAGAGGCCTGCCCTGACCACCTTGTTTAGAAGGATGACACCCCCAACTTACATACTTTCTAGCCCACTTGATACGCTTCATTTCCCCCTATAGCACTATTCACTAGACTGAGCTCCAGAGGGCAGGCACTTTGATTTATAATTTAATTAATTAATTGTTATTGAGATGTAATTGACATACAATATTTTATAAGTTTAAGGGTACAATGTGTTGATTCGATACACTTCCATGTTGCTGTATGACTACCAGCAGAGTGTTAGCTAATACCTCTATTAGGTCACATGATTATCATTTCTTTTTGGGGTGGGAATAATTAAGATCTAGTCTCTTAGCAACTCTGGGCTTTGTAATATAGTATTGCTGGCAGGGCCTTCACTTTAGTCTGTTTTGCTCACTGTATCCCCATTGCCTAGAGCCAAATATTTGGTGAATGAATGAATAATTACTGAGCTGCTGCTGCTGATTTGCTCTTTATACACAGAGAGGACATAACTACTTTTTTAGAGAGCTTTGACTTCCTTTATTTCATATGATGTTCCTAAAAGCTAGGATTATAATTTTCATTTTCAGAAAAGGAATCATAAGATCAGAAAAGAGATCAGTTCTTTCTCCCCTTCCTCTCTCTTTCCATTCCTTCTTTCCTTTTTCCTTCCTCATTCAAGTAACCAACAGTTGAATGTTTTGTGTGTATGGGGTGATGTCATACACATAGCCTGTGTCAAATTCTAACTTTGTCTTACTTTCTTAAATGTAGTATCTCAGGCAAATTACTCAGCTGCTGAAACTTGAGTTTATTCATCTGAAAGATGAGGGGTACTAGTAGACACTGAAATATGTCAAGGAGATGAAATTAGATAGACTCATATGTAAGTACTTGGAACAGTGCCTGGCAAACAGAAAGTTCTCAAGAAGTATTAGCTACTTACTTTATTATACTTATTATTATTACCACCACCATCACAGCATCACTACCAGCACCAGCATGAGTACCACCACTATACCACCACATTACCATCATTACTATTTATAACACCACAACCACCATTGCAATGTCACTGCCATCATCATAACATTGCTGCCATTACCACCACCACGTCATTCCTCATCACTACCATCACTACTACTTTTGCCTCTACCCATGTGTTCCAGGCACTGTGTTAGAGACTGTGACTATAAAGACTGAAATAAAAGGCAACACATTTATTAGCTATGACTTACACTCCGTGCTATATATACAAGTATATCTTTTTATTTTTCTATTATACTTGACATTCAATAATATTTTCTGTTAGTTTCAGGTGTACAATGTAGTGGTTGGACATGTAATTTAGAAAGTAATCCCTCTGATTAGTCTAGTACCCACCTGGCACTATACACAATTATTACAGCATTTTTTACTGTATTCCCAGGCTGTACTTCACATTCTCATGACTATTTTATAACTGCCAATTTGTACTTTGTAATCCCTTCACATTTTTCACCCAGTCTCCCAACTCCCCTCCCAGTTGGCAACCATCAGTTTGTTCTCTGTGTCTATAAGTTTGTTTCTGTTTTGTTTGTTCATTTATTTTCTTCTTTAAATTCCACATATAAGTGAGATCATATGGTGTTTCTCTTTCTCTGTATGATTTATTTCACTTAGCATAATACCCTCTAGGGCCATCCATGTTGTTGCACATAATTAGATGTCATTCTTTTTTTATGACCGAATAATATTTCATTGTAAATATGTACCACATCTGCTTTATCCAATTATCTATAGATGGATACTTAAGTTGCTTCCATATCTTGGCTATTTTAAATAATGTTGCATATATATTTCTGAATTAGTGTTTTGGATTTCTTTGTATAAATAGCCAGGAGTGGAGTTGCTGGATCATAAGGTAGTTCTATTTTTAATATTTTTGAGGAATGTCCATACTGTTTTCTATAGTGGCTGCACCAGTTTGCAATCCTACCAATAGTACATGAGGGTTCCCTTGTCTCCACATCCTTGTCAGCACTTGTTATTTGGTGATTTACTGATGATAGCCCTTATGACATGCGTGAGGTGATATCTCATTATGGTTTTAATTTGTATTTCTCTAATAATTAGTGATGTTGAGCATCTTTTCATATGCCTATTGGCCATCTGTATGTCCTCTTTGAAGAAGTGTCTGTTCAAGTCCTCTGCCCATTTTTCAATTGGATTGTTTGTGTGTTTGGTGTTGAGTTATATGAGTTCTTTATAAATTTTGGATATTAACCCCTTATCAGATGTATCATTGTCAAATACCTTCTCCTATTCAGTAGGATGTCTTTTCATTTTGTTGATGGTTTCCTTGGCTGTGCAAAACCATTTTAGTTTGGTATAGTCCCATTTGTTCATTTTTTTATTTTATTTCCCTTATCTAAGGAGATATATCAGAAAAAATATTACTGAGAGAAATGTCAGAGAGTTTACTTCCTATGTTTTCTTGTAGGAGTTTGATGGTTTCAGGTCTTACATTTAAGTCTTTAATGAACTTTGAGTTATTCTTGTACTCATATATGGTGTAAGAAAATGTTCTATTAATTGTTTCATTTTTTAAATTTATCTATCCAGTTTTCCCAACACCATTAATTTAATGAACTGTCCTTACCCTATTGTATATTCTTGTCTCCTTTGTCATAGATCAACTGATCATGATAGTGTGGGTTTCTTTCTGGGTTCTCTATTCTGTTCCATCAATCTATGTGTTTGCTTTTATTCCAGTACCATGCTGTTTTGATTACTATAGCCTTCTGGTATAGTTTAATACCAGCTAGCATGATACCACCAAATTTTTTGTTCTTTCCCAAGGTTGCTGTGACTATTCAGGATATTTTGTGGTTCCATGTAAGTTTTAGGATTTTTGTCCTAGTTCTATAAAAAGTGTCATTGGTATTTTGGTAGTAATTGCATTGAACCTATAGATTGCTTTGGGTAGTATAGGCAGTTTAATGATGCTAATTCTTCTTATACATGAGCACAGTATGTGCTTCATTTATTTGTATTTTCTTTAATTTCGCTCTTCAACATCTTATAATTTTTGAGTACAGGTCTTTTACCTCCTTGGTTAAATTTATTCCTAGGTATTTTATTATTTTTTGATACATTGTAAATGAGATTGTTTTCTTAATTTCTCTGATAGTGTTTTTATTGGTGTATAAAATGCAACCAATTTTTGAATATTAATTTTGTATTCTGCTTCTCCCCTGAATTCATTCGTTTAATAGTTTTTGTTTTGTTTTGTTTTTGTGGAATCTTTAGGGTTCTCTACATATAGTATCATCTGAACTGCAAATAATGACAGTTTTACTTCGTCCTTTCCAATTTGGATGTCTTTTATTTCTTTTTTTGTCTGACTGCTATGATACCTGTATATATTCTTAATCATTATAGCACTCGGTGAAATGGGTATTATTTCACATAGAAGACAGCAGAACTATAAATTGCAACCATGTCTGTTTGATTATAATGTCCTTGATCTTAATAATGTACTGTACTCACATAATTTAGTCAGAGAGGGAGGTATTTATATAAAGATGATGTTATTTTGCAAGGACTGAAGAAAACAAAAAGGTGCTCTATAAGTACACAAGAGGGCCACCTGACCAGAGTGGAGATGAGTGAGTGGTTAAGGAAGGCTTTGTAGAGGAAATGTCATGAGAGAAATTTTGGAAAACGAAATGGTGGTAATATTCAATTCCAGGTGGTCTCACTCCAAGAAGTATATTTGACAGACAATGATTTAAGAACAGAACCAGGACTAGGTTTCATGAGGAAGGATTTCATTGGGGAAACCTACGCTATAATAGGATTAAGATATTTTAGTAGTACACATTGCAGTTTAGGTAGACCTTATACTTAGGAGAAAATCACAATCATAAACAATACAAGGAAATCAGGGAAAATGATAGGGAAGAAGATCATCTTCATATGATATGCATGCACCTGTGGAGTTTGGCTTCTGATTGCTTAGAGGGAAATGCATCATGGCTTTTAAATCGATTGATAGAGACCTAATTTGAAGTGAGGCATAGGGACATGTTGTCCTAATGCAAGTGTCACACAAAAAGGGTTGGTGGGTAGTTGTGGGATAGGACTCACTATCTCAAAGTTCTAGTGGAATAAATCCCAGATCTTCTGGGTTTCTGGAGGCCTAAAGGAATTTCTAGCGTCGAGCTGCATGAATGTCTGTGAGCTGACCAAGAGCCGTATTCTTACATTGTGGGGTGAATCTGCAGGTAAGGCCAGGCCTGGAGGAGGCAGAGGGTGGGGGAAGGGGTGAACTGTTAGTTGCTGGGGAGCAAACACATTTTAAAAAGCCACGTCCCTTTGACAGCCTTCTCAATGCATCTCGTGGTCTTTGCATCATCACTTTGTTTCCCCTGTATCTTTTTGTCACAGTTACAATATTTCACCTTCAAATGTCATGGGATATACACTTCAAATGAGTGACATTTATGGTATGTAAATGACATATCAATAAGACTGTTTAAAAATGCCATGGGAATGGGAACGAGGCCTTTCCTGGATAATGTTATCAAGGAAGGACAATTCTCCCTATTCCCCACTTTTTCTAGCCTCCTCCTTTCTTTCCTGTCTATACTCATCCGCCATTGTTCAATCCGTGCCATCAGCTCTCTCCCTCACCCACGGTCCTGTCCTTGCCATCCCTAATCACAGTGGGTAACGATCAAAACAGATCAGTGCCTCAGGCCTCCCAGAGCCTGACGCCGCTGCTCCTTGCCTGTCACTTCTCTGTTGTTTCCTCTCTCCTCTGTGCTCCTCTCTCTCCTGGCAACATTTTGAACGTTCTCTTTCATCAAATCCCAGGGCTGGGTGAGAGCCCAAGATGTTAGTTGAGGCTAGGTTAAAGAAGCCTCAGTGTGTCAGTGCTCATTAAAGAAACAAAACAAAACAACAACAAAATATCCTCTCATTCTTGGACTTCTATCAGTGGGCAGATGAAAAGGCTGGAAGTATGGTTGGTTCACAGCACTAGCACCTCCATCCTCTCCTCTAACGCACAACTCCACTCACTGGCTGAATGTGCATTTGGTCACAGCATTTATCTGTTTGGAAGCCACTGGAGTCCCTGGTTCTGACACCAAGTCCCTCAAGCTATTATGAAGTCCCTTATAGACATGATTATGGAGGTAGACTGCCACGGACCTAAAACACAATGCAATTTATTTCTGTGAATCACTTTTCACACTGAAGACATCATAGACAATGCCTCCGCAGCAGCACGGAGAGGACCCCAGGTGAGAGACAGAGAGCAGGAGACACACAATAGCATGGCTGGGAGACTGTGGAGGTGGGGAGGGCGAGAGAGAGAGCCAGGGGCATGTGGAGAATGAAGAATGCTCTCACCAGCCGGGCTCCCTGGGATCCTTCATGCGGCAGGTTTGTGGGGGCGAGATCATTAGTTTTCCACAGGGCCTTGATGTGCAGGGGGCGGGTCTCTGGGCTGCTGCAGAATTCCAGAGCTGGGGTTTGCTTTGCAAAGCTTGTTTATGTTCCTTTTATGTGCCAGGAGCCAGGCATACAGAGTGGAGCAGATACAATCTTTTTCCTCATGCAGTTTATAATCTACTTGCGTACGCTGCATGGGGTTGAAAGGGGACAGCAGGTATCATTGGAAGGTTTAGAGGTTACCTGGTTCCCAAGTTGTCCCACTGCTTTTATTTTCCCAGGTTTACCTGCTCACCAATCAGGCCTATTGAACCTCTCTCTCTCTGAAATGGATAGCATTGATATTTTCATTTTATGGTTGAGAAAACTGAGACCTGGAGAGAGTAATTAACTCATTCCAGGTCTGTTAGCCAACTTGTAGTAAAATCCAGACACTCCCTTGAACTTTAACTACAATGGTGACCTGACTCAATGACGGGACCAGCAATAGCAAGGAGAAGAGAGAATTGACTCCAAATATTAAAGAGGTAGAAAAGTAAACCTGGGGGTTCCCTGGTGTTGTAGTGACTAGGCTTTGGTGCTCTCAACGCCATGGCCTGGATTTGATTCCCCACCAGGGAACCACCAAAAAAAACACAAAAAAACCAAAAAAAGTAAACCTGCTGCCTTTTCTCTGCCGCCTTAAGTTAGTTATGGGTTAGCAGAGGTAGATGGATGGATGGAATGAAGCGAAGTATTTTAAAAGGAATATGAGCACAAAAGTTAAGGTTTTTCTCCATCACATTAGTTGAAATTTTTGCTCAGCCCAGAGAATTCCAACAGTCATTTCTGAAAAAACAGAGTGCAAATTAATGGATTCTATTCAACAAACTCTGTTCGGGAGTCTGTTGTGTGACAGGCACTGCTCTAAGATGCCTGGGACAGGAGGGGAGGGGAGGGGAGGAGGAAGGAGGAAAAGAAGGAAGATCTCCTTTCCCTCACTTAGCTGTCAGTCTAAGTGGGGAGACAGTCATGCATATGCATAGTGCAAATGTAGGGCAGAATAATGACAATAAAGTGGAGGGAGACTAATTCTTGTGGGGTAGTGGGTTCCGGAAAGCTTATTCATGGGGGCCAGGACTAAATTTGGCCCTGAGAAATTATTAAATGATAAGCTTGTGTGGTAACAGATAATTACTAGACTTAGTGTAGTAATCATGGTGTAAGGGATATAAATGCTGACTCATTATATTGTGTACCTGAAACAAATACAGTATTGTAGACCAACTATACTTAAGTTAGAAAGGAAAGCCCTAGGTGGAGAAAGGGAAGGGTGAAGAAGAAGGGGGCGGAGACACTGCTGGCAACGTGAGCAGCTTCACCTGAGGCTCAGATGCAGGACCCTAAAGGAGGGACACCAGGCTGTGGTTTGGGACTCAGATGCGAGTTTTTGGCAGGGTTCAGGAGGCATGTGGAAGGACTGGGTCACACCTTGAATGTTACAGGTAAAGCCTGGGCTTCACGGTGAGTGTAACAAAGGGTGGCATTTTAAGAGGGTGATTCTGACATCAGAAATGGGGATAGGTTTGTTGGCACGGGCAGCCTCAAGGCAGAGGCCAGATAGGAACGTTTGTCAGTACTGTCAATTGTAGCTATTGGGAGGGTGACAGATTCAAACCTTGGTGACAGATCAAAGACATGAATAAGGAGAAAAGAGGAGTTAGATTATTTTTTATCTCTTCCTGGGTGATTCAGTGGACACACAACAGCATCATCACTGAGAGAGCACAAGATGAGGGGGAGAAGAAGGTGAAATGAAAACTATGACCATGGATTTAGACACGAACAACCAATGACCAGCTGGCATTTATTGACACTTATTTAATATTGGGAATGAATGCTTCATAGGTAGTGCTAACATGAGACAAAAATAAAATAAAAGGTGCTTATGTTCACATTACGCACTTTCCAAACACATATTCTGAAACAAGTCAAATCTTTCATGCTCTTGTCTACCACCTACTTGTTTACTTAGCTGGAGAATGATGTTCACATACTTACATGTAAAGTGGTAGATTTCAATTCAACATATATGCCAGTTAACTTGCTCTATCCCATAGATGCAGGCCATACTTCTGACCACCTTGGATCATCTCTCCAATGGGCTAAAAGATCATCCCAATTCTTAGATGTGCAATTAAATGAACAGTTGTGGTAGATGGTAGCATTAGTGTGTATACATGTCCAGCACTCTAGATTTCTAGATCATTTTCACATATACTCACTCACTTGATCCTAACAACCCATTAAAAATGGCCTATGCCTCTTTAGAATATAAAATCCATTTCTACCTTCCATCCCATGGAGATTTTAATACACCCCACATAGATGGATATAGGGATCCAGTGGAGAAATTTCTTGGTTCATACAGAATCTACCATCTGCTTAGCCAAAAAATACTTTTTGAAATTTCATTTCCAAGTACTTAAAAAAAGAAACCAATAAATGTAATCATTTTCTAATTATACAACCATATTATGATGCTGAATAAGTATTTTCAAATATGCCCCCTTTTTGTGAAGACATTACATATGTCCCACAGCAGTCAGACATTTACCTGACCCCTCCGTTTATGGCTAGCTGGTATATCAGGGTGGGGAGTTACAATCCTGTTTCATAGATGCCCAAGAGTATGTGGTCCAGGGTCATAGGGCTGGTAGTGACGATCTTGTGGAACGCACCAAGATCTTTTCATCTCAGTCAAGTGCTTACTCTATCACCTGTCACTGTCTTTCCATGAGCGACTGACAAAACGTTAACAGCTGCGTATTTACCGGTTACATTTCCAGGTGAGAAATCTTTATTCATCCCATTGCTGAAGGAGTTGATGAAATGAAACTGAACATGCAGATTTTTCAAGTGGCCATCATCAAACCTTGCTGAAGCATTTACTACTTCAGTTGGTTACTTTACTTTCCCCAGACATTTTTTTCCCAGCTTAAATTTCTAAGGACTTTTCTTCCCCCTCATATCTGCCAGCGGGTCTTGGTTGTTTCACAGCTCCTTCTTCCTAAGAGAGGCACTGACCAGCCTGCCTTTCAGCTAACCCTTTGCTTGGCATCAAGTACTGAAGTCAAAGAAGCTGACTGTCCTCCAAGACCGGCTGGCCTTCCAATTACACACCTTGCACCTTAAGCTTCAGAGGAAAAATTAGGAGCAGGAATCTATACAGGAAAGAAGTCAGCCTCTTCTTTCAACTTCCTTTAGAACAGGGCAAGTACCAGGGTAGCCCTCGAACCTTCAGATGACTTGGGCCTGGTGGCAGTGGGTCTCCTTGGTCAGTCTCCACACTCTGGAATTTGACAGACCTTGATTCTATTCCTATCTCTGCAATTGTTTTAGATGGGTGACCTTGGGCAAGTTATTCTACTCAGAGCCTCCGATCAACTCCCACTTCTAAATGGGTATTATAATGATAGCATGGATCTTAAAGGACTGTCATGACCATTAAGTGAGATTATGCATGAGATATGTTTAGAAGAGTATCTAGCACCCATATGACAGCTGTTGTGTTTGTTGTAACCTTCCAGAGAAATAGCTTCTGCCTTCCTGCACATGTAGTTTTCCTGCTTAGAATAGCCTTTCCCATCAGTGTTGCCAAGAGTAGAAATCCACCACCCTTGAAAGATCATCTCAGGTGTTTCCTCTCCCACAGTTTTCCTTGATACCCCCCTTCACAAACTAGTGAGCATCTTGCTCCTTTGAACATCAGTTAGTAATGTTCTGATTTTCCCGTGCCATGTAGTACTTTTGATTTCAGTTAGCATTTCAGCTCTTCAAGGTACCACTGCCTTACACTATTTATTCTTTCCAAAAGAGCTCTTAAGTTCTCTCACTCACCAGACCTTATTGTGATTAATATCTGTCTTCCCAACAGGGACCTGATTTGTATCCCTAGAACTTAGCAAATGGCGGGTGCCTACTGGACACTGCTTGAATGAATGAATGATTCTGTCAATCCGTTCTATATCTCTTATCGTTCCTAACATACAGTAGGTCTTCCATGTTTGTCTAAAGACAAATTCAGTATGTATTAAATGGGAGGATTCACAAACTCCAGTGCCTTTGGGGATCATGTGAGTAACCAGCATGAATGAACAGGCTTGGGAATTATACAATATGGAAAACCAAGAGCAGTAGCTAACTGTAAGAGGAGTACATCCTCTTCTAAAAGAACTTACATGTAATTTTTTAAAGATACCGCTTGTCAACAAAAACACATCTGTCAGCTAAATTGTGCCTGCTGGATGGGGTGGGTGGAAGAGGACCTGCCACACTGTCAGCCTGCCACCTGAGCACTTAGAAATCAATGTCAAACATGGTCAAATGTTCCGGAAATACAGTAGAGCTCCTCTGCTCTCCCACTGCAGGCAGGCAGATGGCTGGGCCATGGGGCACTGGACAGAAAGCCAGAAGAAAGGTAGATGATCCCTGTTTCTACTTGGCTTAAGTCCTAATTCTAAGTGAAGGGGTATCACCTTTGAAGGGAATTCCTAGGACACCAGCCTCTCCTGGCTATCAGGCAGGACACCTGCAGGAAGTTATACAGACAGGGAAAGAGCTGGCTGGATTCTAGAGAAACGGAACAAAGCCTCCGGAGTTTCATTTCCACTGGGTACTTCAGTTCTCAGGAAAAACAGAGTGTCCCTCGTTTCACAAATGGAGAAACTGAGGCAAGGGGAGAAGACATGAACTTGATGCAGGCATACATTAAGATTGAGAACTAGGCCTCAAGTTTGAATTCAGCTCTTTGGACTCTCAGTTCTAAAATTATTTTTCCCACCACATGCTCTCCCTCTGCTTAGCATTATAAACTGTATCTTTCTGTCCCTTTAGCCAGTTGCCTTACCAGTCTCATTGTCATGAATGGGACCAAGAAAGAGTACAGACATCTTGAATTGATAACGGATTAGGTGCAATACTCACCTGACTATAAGCCACTCAAAGTCCTAGATCATGTGTTCTCTTGTGACACAAAGCCATCTGTCCCAGAGGTTAAGAGAAAAGACTTTGATTTTCAGGCCAACCTGGATTCAACTCTCAGTCCTGTTGCTTCAGACTGACATTAATTTGGGCACATCACTTACCATCTCTGAACATTAGTTATTAAATACCATCACTAGTTTTATATCAACTGCATGGAGTGAAGCATGACATCTCAATAAATACTACATGCTCAAAATAAATACTCATTAAAAATGAATTGTTCATCACTACCCTCTTGGCTATATTTTTGTTTCCTGTCTTGGTCATCACTATTTCGGTAGATCTAGTCAATTCTGCCTGGCTCTGTGGACAAACTCTTCCATGAGACAAAAGGAACATATTTCTTCCATCAGCATCTCTTTATTTTCATTGCATATCCAGGTGAGTCAACTCTATATTTTGCCAACATGTCAGATGTGCTGTCCAATCTAAGATGAAGATAAATATGGAAACACTTAATAAGATATTCTGTCTTCTCTTCAGACCAAGAAAGCAAAAGTTTGGCCAATGGACTTTTTATCACCCAGGGGCTCTATTCTTTTTGCCTTATTAACACAGAAGCCAGAGGAATTTACTTACCACATGCAACCCTTATTTCAATAAATAATCTCTGAATACTTCCTGTTTCTACACCTTGTGGGTTCTAATACTGGAAGTACAGTTGTGAAAGAGGCAGACATGGTTCGTAACTGCATTGAGCTTACTATCTGGTAGAGAAAGATGATGGACACGTTGTTACATAAGCAATTGTCGAATTTCCATTGTTGTGAGTACTTCCAAAAAGAAGTACATAGTGCTTATTAACTAATCTGAAGAGGACTCTAACCTGAGCAGGCGAGTCAGGGAAGGGCTCCCTAAAGAACAGGTACTGAAGCAGAGAGCTGAGGGATAAAGAGCTGTTAGCAAGGTAAAAAGAGGAATTGGGGACAGAGGTGTTCTGGAGGGGCTGACCACCCATGTGAAGGCTTGAGGTGGGAGGAGCTTGGCAGAGCTGAGGTGGGGAGAGGGCTGTGATGTAAGTGAGCAATGTCCGCCAGGGACCACATTCCACTGGGCCACGTGGGCCATGTTAAAAGCTTGGATACTTGCATTCAGAGGGCTCTAGGGAGGGTAGTGCCATGATCTGGGACTTTAGAGAGTAAAGGTTTCTCTTTGAGTCACATTTACAAATTTAAAAGAGTAGAATTCAAAGGAGGGAGGGCTATCTCAAGGTCAAACTACTAAGTGGCAGCAAAAGATGTGAACATGATCTCCCATCTCCAAGCCTAGGGCTCTTCTCAACACCCCACATAGCCTTTCTCTGCTCTGAGCTTCCTTTGAAGGGCTGACGGCCTTGACTTGTCCAGGTCAGGTAAGTTCTAATGACCTGTGTGTGGGAGACCATTTCCTGAGACGCCTCATGGCGGCTGCCTATCAGGGCCCCCTTGGCCACACAGGGTGCTGCAAATGACCTAGACTAGAGTGTGTCCAAGGCCTCTGTGGGTGACTCTCTACCAAGCTAAAATATTTCATGGTCAGAGGTCGGCCTTTAGCATGGTTTCCAGAATTGGTCCCCCATAGTTAGCTGGGGAAAGACAATTTTCCCATTTCTGGGGGGAAAACCAGGCAGCCAAGGGTTCCTGGTACCCCACCCTTGCAAATTAGATCCAGTCAGAAAGGGGTGGGTGAGCAGGGCCTCGGCAATGGCTTAGAAGGAGAGCAGTCTTTCTTAGAGAGAGGCAGATTCTCCAACTTCTCTGAGGAGATCTCTTCCTTCAGGGTGGGCCCTGCTGGCTTCAGCCCAGAACAGCTCCTCCATTAGTAGAGGCACGAAGAAGAACACCCCTGCGCTCACAGACTACCCCTTCCTCAAGCCCTCATTCCCTTCTGGAATCCTGCCTGGCAAGTCTTCTCACCCCAAGAGCCTGCTGGGACCTCACTCCAAGTCCCAAGGATACAAATGCACCATGCACATCTCCTTAGGAGATTCTGTCCCCTTGCCACCCTCCCCTCCTCCCCTGTACCTCAGCATGGGCTGAGCAGACCCATTATTCCAATAGCACATTTGAGGGACAGTTTCCACCCTCATGGCCCCACAGCTTTCTCAGGCACCCTGGAGAGCAGGGCTACTTTTCAAAGCTCCCTTCTTCACAGGGTGATCCTGGCCATTTAACAAAGTTTGGAAAAGCATTTTCAAAAGAACAAAGGCTGATCCAAATTCAAAACGTTATTACTGAAAAGAAAAGGTTTTAGTTCATCAAACCCACATCCCTTCTCCCCCTCCCCCACCCCCCCACTCCTCACTTATGGAAATCTGGTGTATTGTTGCATTCCTAACCCCTCTGGGAAGGAGAACCCCCTAAGAACATTTCTTCCTTTCAACTCCGGAAATACATTTCTGGTCTAAGTCATGGCACCATCTGTAAGAGGGATTATACCATCCACCTCACAGGCACTTCAGAGACAATGAGTATAAAGAACCTGAGTCATGATTGGCACCTAAGTTGGCACTCAGATAATTGGTGCCCAAATCACCTATTCTCCAGAATTGCTATCTCACTGAGTGGATTTTGTCTTTGCAGCTCCATCTGGGCAGGGCCTTCTCCTTGGGCTTCTGTAAACCCCTGGGGGACAACAGCAGGCTGTGAGCCCAACACAAACTTGTAGGAAAGAAAAGCTTAGCTGGGCACCCCCTGCCAACGCCTTCATTTAAAATGACTGCAGACTGGTCTCAATGACCAAAAAAAGACAAGAAAAATGTCCTATTTGTTCAATCTCATGGACAGCAGGAGAACACCAGCCATCTGTCCTCAGAGAAGACAGGTAGAGACTGTTAGTCTGACTGCCAAGGCAAAGCAGGAGGAAAGAAAGGCTTAATTGCCTTCCACTGTCAGTGCCTCACCTTAAAAGTTCATCTCATCAGTTCACCTCATTTTATGACCCTCGGTGAAGGACAAGTTCCCACTTAATACCTGGAGAAGTGTGAGAGGGACTAGAAGGAACCACATTTTTTGAGCATCTGAGATACACAGCCTCAGCTGGAGGTCAGAATGAAGGAAGCTCATAATATCATTTGGAAATAGCAATTAGCACTTTGCAATGAGAGAGCCCTGGGCTCTAGGCTCAGCTTTGCCACAGATTTGTTGCATGATCACCAGCAAGTCATTTTCCTGCTCTGGCCCTTCATTTGCCCAGATGAAAGATGAAGAGGGTTAGATAAAATCACAGATGACATGAAGTTGGGTCTGTTTTGTTCATCTGGCAAAATGTTTAAAGAAAATGTGAATCATTTGCCAACATTAAACAGTTGAATACACTCAAATAAAAATTCAGGTTTTCAACTTTACTTGACAAATCAGAAGGTTAGGCATTCACACAGGGCCACAGGAGGCTGGAGGCCAGGAGTGGCTGCCCCCATTTAGTCAGCATGTGTGTTCTTTGGTTCCTGTGGTCCCTATGGTTCTTTTTCAGTCTCCCCAGGATCGAGGCTGTCTTGTAGGTCTGTCATCAATCATTAGTCTTGTCTTTATGATACTCTCTGGGTTCACTCAGTCACATTATCGGTCCCTTTGGGACATTTGGATTTGGGACCCCTGACCCAAGGATCTTGGTTAAGCCTCCTGGTGTTTCCTATTCTGGAAATAGACTGTAGAGTCAATGCATGGAGTTAAATGTCCATTCTGCATTCTTACTAGCTGTGTGACCTTGAGCAACCACCTTAACCTGAACTAGCTAATGAGGAAGAAACAGTCCTTACTCCATAAGGATATGGTAAGGACAAAGTCAGACAGTTTTTAAGACACTCAGACTAGGATCGGAAGATTCTAGAAAGGGTTTAGGAAACATTAGTAATGGTTATTAGGAACATCATCACATTTTAAAATGTTACAACAGTAACTTTTTACCAGTCTAGGCTTGTCAATTTCAATGCGTATCTAATAATACAAGTCCCAGCATCCAGTGTACCTTTTTGAAGATTTCACAGAATGTGCCTAAGATGAACTTATGAATCTCTTGCAGCTCCAATGTCCTATGACCTTCATCAGGTGTCACAAGACAAATGCACAGAGGGGCCAGGCCAGTGTCGTGACTGGGTGAGTGTGCTGGGCTGGGAAGCCCATGTATCCTTTGAAAGACATTCCTGTTTAGTTTTTTTTTAAACACTGGGCTTCTCCAAAGAAACACCACTGTAAGCCAGTGTAAACTCTTGGGATGGCCATTGGAATCGAAATTGATCTTGTAGAATAGAAGAGGCTACAGATGGATGGTGGGTGCATGCGATTGTCTTGGACAGAAGATTACAGGGAAGAGATGGGACTTGGGCAAAGCCAGGAAGGGTGGGGAGCTTTGCATGAACTGAACTCTGCATACATTTATTTTCATGCCCCAAGTCTATTTTTCCACTCTTTAAATCCCTTCACCTCTTCTCAAGAGAGGTGTCTCAGCTTCCAGAGAGTCATGGGCCTTATTTAAAATGTTGTGAACGATGGTGATGGAAGCATCAGGTTCCTAGGCTGGTGAATTTTTGCTTCTTCATTGGCATGGTTTAACCTTTGCTTTTGGCAGCTAACACATTGCTCAAATAAACTGAGGAGAAGTGGGTAGGGCAGGGAATCTCAACAAGATCTTTTGGGAATGATTTTGCTGGTAGAAAACATACTTTCAGTCAGTCATTCTTCCCACCCCATTCTATTCAATTCAATTCTACAAGCCTGTATTATATTGTTACCTAATACGTGTGAAGGTACTGCAAGGGCTGTGAGAGAATGACACACCTCACACGTGGCCCTCAGGATAGAAATAAAAAGCCAAGATATGTGAATGTAATGTCAAAATATGGACTTCATTCAGTTTTTGTAGAGAAGATTTCAAAGTATGGATTTCTAATCTCGACCTTGCCACTTAGATGTGACTATAGGCACACAGTCCTTAAACTACCAGAGTTTCAGTCTTCCTTTCAGGGTTGTTAGGAGTATTAAATGAGATACTTCAAATGCCTGGGCTATATAGACTGGTAAGTGCATGGGAATATTACTACTGTTATAATGATAACTACTACTTCTACCTCTATCCAATAATTTTCTGCTAACTGATTTTCTACCTTCTGCTTATATACCTCTTATAACAGGAAGCTCACTCAGTACCTACAAAGGCAGTCAGTCCTTTCGCTGAATATAAGAAAGTCTTCTTTGGGTACAGTGAAATATATCTCTCTGGTCTGTAACATCTCCCTTCAGCTATACCTTAAAGTCATCAGGCTGTGCTGAGATTCTGCTCTGTGTCCAGAACTGTGTAAAGTTTGGTTGTTGGAAAGATACAGAAAAGATGAGATGTGGACCTAGCCTTGGAGAGGGTCAGAGTCGGAATTCAGAGACATGAATACATAGACAGCAGCCTTGGTTGGCTGGGCCCAGGGGATTCCTCAAAGAGGAGGTGCCCAGGCAGGACCATGGTCTTGGAGGCCTTGCATGATTCGTCCCCTTGTGTCCCAGCTAGTATCTGGGCCTCCTTTCTATTTCTTCAACTTCCCCAGCGTGAACCCGCCTAAGAACATTTGCTTGTGAAATTCCTTTTGCCTAGAATGTCCTTCCTCCCCAATGTTATCTCAGAACTGACCTGTGCTTACTATTTGCACCCCAACTCAAATATCCCATCCTCTGCCAGCCCCTCTTTGAGTATCTTAACTAAAGGACTTGTCGCTGCCCAGCCCAGCAACTCTATCATATCACCTAGTTTTGTGTGGTTCTTGCCCTTTATTATGATTTGATTATCTCCATTATTTATCTGTTGACATGTTTTCCCCCAGTCCGAATAAGAGCAGGGATTCTGTCTTAACCACCTTTGCACCCCTACCTCCTGGCACAGTACCTAGCATGTTGTGGGTGCTCGATACATATTTGCTCAATACTTCTTGAAAGTTATGAGGGGTTAGATGGAGTCCCTCCTGAGTCCAGACACATCCTCCAGTTGCCATCTCCCATGCACAAAGCCTTTCCTGCCCAGGGGAGAGTGGCTCCTCGCCAGAGACGGTGCCCCTCGGGGGCACAGAGAAACAGAGTACCCCTGTCTGCATGCTGCACATACCACCTGGACCCCACCACTGAGCAAACTGCTTTTGATTCCATGCAGCACCTGGAAGCCAAATAGATTGTAACAGCACAGCAGAAACGGTCTGCTGCCTAGTAATGAATTAGTTGTTAGCAAAGGTAGTGACACTCGCAGTTCCATTTGCGATCTGCAGGGCTCACAGCTGCTTCTCATTTTCATAATGCAAGGGAGGAGAAACAACAACAACAAAAAAGAAAACGATAACAAAAAACAAACAAATAAAAGCAAACTCACACAGGGCAAGATACCAAGATGGAGGCAGCCCTGGCCATGAGGAGTTGAACTCCACTGCAGTCCATTTAAGGCTTGGGGAGCAAGATGTGGCATACTAGAAAAAAAAATCATCTTCAATCTATAAGATTATTTAAAGTTAACCAATAAAAATTTTAACACCTACAACAGAGCAGTGTCTCTTAGTGGTGAGGGGCACGCAAGTCAGACATGGCTGGGTTCTAATCCTGACTCTACCAGTATTAGCTGTGTGACTTAGACAAGCTATTTAACCTCTCTGCACCTAAGTTTCTTCGTCTGTCGAATGGGTGGAATGACAGTAACCACCTCCCAGGGCTGCTATAAGAAAGTTGACACAACACAGAAGACAATCCACAGAGCCAGGTGAACCACAGGTGCACATGCCATTAGAGCTGTTTGTTGCTTTTGTTGCAGCAGTATCATTAGCAGTGGTGGCGTGTGGGCTCCACAACATCCCTGTGAGGTGGGCAGAGCCCAGGTTACGATTCCATCTCAAAAATGAGGAAACTGGGAACTGAGGCCCAGAAAGGGGAAGTGAGTTGTCCGAGGTAACTCAGCAGAGGGCCTGAATGGTGCTCATCTCCGTGTGAATTCCAGAAAGCGGCTCTTTTCACATGAATATCACCTCCAAGCAAAGCAGAAGGTTCAGGAGTTTAAATGTGCTTTGCCCAAAGCCTCTGGGTGGCACCCAGGCCGGGCTCAAGTGACAGCCAATTCCTCAGAGCTGGTGAGCATCACTAAGTGCTTCTTTGGGACCCCAAGTCAGCCCGCCTGCACATGTCTTCCGTGTTGCCCTGGCTTTTAGGGTCAGTGTATTTTTACCTGTTTTTCCTCATGTGCTTGGCAAAAGCAGTTCTCAGCATTTCTGATGCTTGTCCTGAATACACTAAGGTGACGAGGTCAACTCCAACTTTCTCAAGAAAGTTAATGTTTGAAGCAAGACTGAGCATCTGGGCTGAGGTCACTCTTGAGTTGACAGGGGCCCCTTCCTAGAGGTGTGGCCTTAGACATTAAGGTGAGTCCTGGAATAAAGATCTAAACGTCAGTCGCATATGGAAAAACCCCAGGAGTTTGAGGTTCACATGTAGTTCTGCGGTGGGGGGGTGTGGGGCGGGGGGAAGATAATCACTTGTTAGCTTAAGTCCTGCCCTCCTGGCACCTCTCTGAGAACTGGTGTTCTGGGAAGGTATTCCCCAAAGGGACAGCCTGTCAGACAATACCAGACAGTAATTCACCGCCTGGCCTGCAAGCACAGATGCTTATTGTACAGCAGAAATGACTGGAATAAAGACGACTCAGTTGAAACAAGCAGTGATTCTCACAACACAAATAGGCAAACATGACCCCAATGAGGAAATCTGCCATGATTATTTTGGTCAGCAGACAATAGACCACACTTCATTGTTCCAGTCAGGACACTGCTAATGAAATTCTTGAGATGGGAAAGGCTCATTTATTCTTTACACATCCACTCTGAGGACCAACCTACCCAAGGTCACGTAGCCATTAAGTGAGGGAGAGGTGATTCAAACCAGGTTGAAGCAGTGGGATGGATGTCAGCTGATTGAGAGACTGAGCCAGGGGCAAGGGAAGCGAGACCTGCAGATGGACAGGCTGTGGGGTGGCGAAGAGAAGGAGGTATATAGGGGATGCCTTATTTTCTGGATGCAAGTGGTGTCTCTGCTATGATAGGAGATACTGGATGAGGGCCAGGTTTGGAGAATGGCCAGAAAAACTGCAGCCAATAGTCACGAACCACAGGAGTGAACTGTGGCTGAAAAGAGAAGGAAACATTCAGCTCAGTGGTTCTCCAAAAGTGGTGCCTAGAAATGGTGAGGGATGCAGATTCTCGCCCCATCCCAGAACTATTAGCTCAGAGACTTTGAAGTTGGGTCCTGTAAAGCTGTGTGTTTATTAGCAAGTCTTCCAGGCAAGTCTGATGCACACAAGATTTTCAGAAGCTCAGTTTTGTCCTCTGAGCCCATACCCCAAAAATAAGGGTTAGAATAGTGGGGTTACAGAGGTTGGAAGGAAGGGGAGGAAGAAGGCACTGATTTGAGGTTGGAAGTACCTCCATGTCACACGGTCACCATTTATACACTTGGGGGTAGAGGGCATGAGGTAGAGGAAGAAAAGGAACAATCTCGAGCTCCCACCAGTGCTGGGCTCTCTCCTTTCCCCTTCCCTGTATTGGGTCACATAATCACTCCAACAACCCTGTGGGGGGAGTATGACTGCTTCCTTCCTGCAGATGAGGAAACTGGGGCTCTTACAGTGGAGAGTTAGGAAGCTAGCAAGTAGCTGAGCCCAAAGGGGATGTCAGCTATGCCTGAGTTCAGTGCAGCTACTTCTCCTTTGCTGCACTGCGTATCCATTTACCCTCTCTGCGTTTCGGGGTGATCCTAGGCAAGTAAGATCTGTGTGTGCATCCAGAAAGCACGTGTAAGGTCCTTTTAACATGGCAAACACATCCAGGTTGCATGCACACAAACTTAGGCATGATACATAACCCACGATAGTAACATTCTGGCTGAGGTGACTTTGCAGAATTGTCTTGCATTGCGTTTTATAGACAAGAAAAAATATAAAGATATGTTAGGGACTGGTAGAGGATGTTAATTTTTGGTATTTTCATGTAAGGCTGTTTTAAAACAAAAGAGAACATCCTGCAGTCTGCTACCGTCATATTTCCTAATAGAAAAGGCACCTGAATAACAAAAGAAAAAGCACACAATCTCAGAATAAAGGAGTCCCATAAAATACACCTTTTGCTTCACTATATTGGCTTCATTTTCTTGATTTGCTGCTGTCACAAAAATGTTTCTCTAAATTATAATGCAGTGATTCCTAAACATGTTTCCACAGACTGGGGCCACTATAAAAGTTTTCTTAACCCTAAAGTCCATTTTTGGGGAGAATTTACAGTACAATTTACAGAACAACTGAGCATTTATCTTGTTAATTCTGTCCTTCACAGAGCAGGAATGATTATCCCCACAGTAAATATAAAGAAACAGAGACCAACCAACAAGTTGAGGAGTCAAGGCTCAAACCCAGGCCTGCTGGATTGAACTCAGTGACTATTGTAGCCCATGACAGTCTGTCTATTTGATTTCCACATGACTGGCTTTGTTTTAAAGTGTTGAGCGATTGTTACTAAGTGGCTAATAGGAAAGTTGGCTCCCATCCTGACCATCCTGAGCCACTATCATAGCTAATGAAGTTTCATCAATCAAAGTGCCAGTTGTGTACCTGAAGAGACTCTTCAATTTACTAAGCTGAATATCTTCCAACCAGACCAGAAAAGGTTGGAGGGGTGGTGATATCTGAAGTCTAAGCCTGGCTCCTACTGTTAACCAGGAGAGGGGGTTGTGGCTTGGATTCCAGCTCCAGGAACAACCACTAATGCTTAGTTTATAAAATGTCATTGACAACTTTCCACATTACCAGATAAAGCCTGTTTCAGGTCTGAGGAAAGGAGGAGTAGGAATTATCCATATCCCCCAAGCCTTGCTGTCTCACTGAAAAGCCAACTGGGGTTGATCTTAATAAGAATCTGAATAGCTCTGAATAGCTCATCTCAATTCCACACAATGATATATCAGAGAGCACCAGTGCCCAGCATTTGGCCAGTGAAAAGAATTATCCTCAGCACCATTGACAGTTTGGACCAGATAATTGTTGTAGGGGTTTGTCCCTGCTTCTACCTAGATGCCAGTAGTCCCCACCCTCAACTTGTAACAATCAAAGTGTCTTTAGACATTGCCATGTGTCCCCTGGTGAGAGGAAGGAGGCAAAATCACCCCCAGTTGAGAACCATTGTGTTAGGCTGAAAAGAAAGAAGGAAAGAGTAAATCATTTGGGCAGTTGGATGAGTTGGCTTTTGTGTGTGTGGAAGCACTGTGTACACTTCTAATAAACTGCTAAGCTCTGGAATTCAATAGGTGATGTATGTCCCATGGGCTATACTTCAGTTAAGTAAATAGTCGAATCCTTGAGAGATCCTAAACTGACATCTCTAAGACCGAATGTGTCTGTTCACTATTTATCTAAGAACAGCTCTGCCAAACGATAGCAAATATTTCCCCTGGACTTCTATCAACTATCAGATGGGCTTAATGGGTGATCTTTGACTTTGAGAACAATGCTTTCCTCCAGAGAGCCATTGGATGTGACTGGTCACAGGTCCACTGGAGTTACAATTAGGAAACTGTATTTTTCAATCCATCAGCAAACATTGTTAGCCACCAATATACAGATCTCTGAGCTGGATGCTAAACAGAAGGCACTGGATATAAAGTTAAAGTCAGGTATTATCAAAGAAGCCTCTAAATTAAAGATCACCACCACCTTCACTTCAAACCTAGTGCCGTTTAGAAAAACACATGCTATACCAATTAAGTGGACACAGAGTACTCCAATTCTGATGAGTTTATTTTTAGAATTATTACTGTAGTCTGTAATTAAATGAATGAGCTATGCAGGAATGCTGGTCGAGAAGGACTATCCCTTCTAGATGGATTGCCTTATAGAAACCCACCTGGAAGGACCCGTGTCCAGTCAAGGAGGGCCCTCCCAAGGTTTCTCAAAACACACTCTGTAGACCCTCATATCACCACCATTTAGGAAGCTTGTTATTACGCAGATTTTAAAACTCTGTGTCAGGAATTTTGACATAGTATGTCTCATTGTAACAATCAGCATTTTTAATAGCCTTCTTGGCTTCTTCTATATACTTAAAGTCAAGAACCATCACCTTTGACTTCTTTTCCTAAGAGCCCTTATTTCTCAAAGCTCCCTGTCTTTGAGAAACTTCAGTTTTGGAGAAAACTAGCATGTGGTAAGAGTTGCTGGTGATAAATAATAAGTTATCCATTCCATTCTTTGAACTGCCTATTATATGCTAAGAACTGGGGAATCAGCAATGATGAGAACAGTCGTCCATTATATGCCAGGCACTATGTTTTGTGCTCACTTCTTGCCTCTCAACATCCTTTCGAGGTAGGTGGAATCACTTCCACGTCACAGCAGAACAGCAGGAGTTTCAGGGAAGTAGCTGACTGCACAGGGTCTTAAGGCCAGTAAATGACAGACCTAAAATTTAGACCATAATCTATTTGCTGACGTATTCTGTGTTCTTTCCACAATGGCAACAACATGAGTATACAAAGATAAAATTAAAAAAAAAATGTTCAAAGCCTTCTGAGTTCAGTGCCAAATGAGTGGTCCAGTTCCTGAATACTAAGGGTGTTTGGCACTGGATAAACCACTGCAGCCTGGGGTGGAGGCTTCTCAGAGGAAGTAGTCAGTTGCATTAGGAAGGTTATAGGAACTCAGCAAGGGAAGAGGCATTTGGAGAGAGGATGTCATACAACAAGGGATGGCGTCCATCAGGGCATGAGGTAGGAACATGTTAAGACTCATTTTGGGAACCCTGAGAAGGTCCAGCTAGAGCAGAGCCAAGGGGTAGGGGAGGTAGTACCCAAGGTTGGAACTGGACTATCAAATGCCCTCTAATATTATGCTTGGATTTCTGAACTTCACCCTATGAGACAATGGGGAGTTACTGGAAAATGCCAGAGAGAGAGCGAGAGCGTGAGAGAAACACACACACACACACACACACACACAGAGAGAGAGAGAGAGAGAGAGAGATTTGGAGTCTTAACATGGATCAGACGGTGTTTGCAGGATGAATCAATGGGGGAGAGAGGAGCTGAAGACATTTATATCGGAGACTTATTATAGGTGATTCATTCACTAATGAGAACTAATATCTAACATTTAAGGAGTTTTTACTAGGTTCCAGGCCCTGTTCTTAGTAATTTACATAGAATAATTAATTTGATTCTCCAGCATTCCCCCTAAAATGATATTAGGGCTTTTCACAAGTTCCCAAGCGTCCTTCTAGTCACATGGAATGATTGCACTTCCCCAACCCCTTTGGAAGATAAGCCTGGCCTTGTGACTTGATTAGTCCATTGCACTGTATGTGGAAGTCATGTCTTTTACCACTGGGATGAAGCTTTCAGAGCCAGTGTGTGCTTTGTCACAAGTATC
This sequence comes from Lyroderma lyra, assembly GCA_004026885.1. Classification (NCBI taxonomy): domain Eukaryota; kingdom Metazoa; phylum Chordata; class Mammalia; order Chiroptera; family Megadermatidae; genus Lyroderma; species Lyroderma lyra. Next base: position 51,030 of record PVJL010000316.1, on the reverse strand, counting down.
TCCCTGTCACTGTCATCAGGGAAGTGTTTTGAAGGCGTCTCTCTGAGCCTAGGTCCCTGAGTGAATACGAGGAGCAATGTGCCCTGCCTTCTGTGCTGGGCTTGTAGCATGAGCGAGAAATAAACCCATGTTAGATTAGCTCCCATTGCAGTATGGGAGCCATCAGTACTGCAGTATGACCTGGCTTGTCCTGACTGACGTGAACCCTTACTGATTGAGAACGTCAACTCTGTAGTCAGAGCACCTGAGATCAAAATCGCCATGCCATTTGCCACATTTGGTAATTCACAGCTTCTCTAAATCTCCTTTACGTCATCTTCAACAGTGGCTACCTCACAGGCACATTGTAAGAATAACAACTTACACACTATGTTACAAGCAGTTTTCTAAATCTTTTATTGTGTTATCTGATGTAACCCTCACAATGACCACTTTGTAAGTGAGGAACCTGAGGCACAAATGGGATTATGGCACTTATCCAGGATCACACAGCTAATAAGTAGTGGGGCCAGGACTCAAACCCAAGGCAGTTTAATTCCAGAGACCCCACATACCCACTGACAATGCACGGGAGGCACTTAACCCCCAGCGCACAATAATTACAGGATCATTTTTCCCATTAGGCATGGTAAGCGTAGTGTCTGGGGCCTGTGCTCTTTTGAAGGGCCGCCAAAGTATTTCTGATCAGATGAATAAATATATTGGCTCCGAAATATTAAAAGCAAAGGGTAAAATCAAATTAATAAATATCTAAACGTCTCTAAGACTTACCATTATGCCAACTAGTCCTCAACAGCACCACTCAACTCACATAAATTAGATTTAATGTGACATGGGGGCACTGTGCTATCTTTGACATGATAGGGACCTTGGCCTTGTAAAAGTGCTTGGAGCCTAAAATAAGCCTTCAAATGACCCTCTGAATAGAGTTCAATAAATACTAACTATCATTACAGCTTCCATTGTTGTCCTTAGCTGTGACCAACAGAGACACATCTGAAGCTGTTCAGAATTCTGCAGCTAAGCAAGGCTTGGTCCCTTAAGTCACTCCTGAATGCCTGTCAGCAGCGCACAGCTGAAACTGGTCCTTCTCTGGCCTCAGACCATGTTTCCTCTTTGCTCAGGGTGATCTGTTTTCCTTCACATTACTGAGCCAGAGGTAGACCTTGTAACCCCGCCATGGACCGCACCCCCCTCCCCCAGACTACCAGTTGGCTGGAAATGGAGTTCTTTATGCCTTTGGGAACTTCAGCAGAAAATCTGAGGCTTTTGGAAACTGCAGGTGCCTCCTAACACCTCTCCCTCCTGGTGTCTGTCTCTCCAGTTCTTGGTGCCTTCTGCAGTTTATGGCACGTGTTAAATCGCCCCATATAAACCCTTCTTTCTGAAGGTTTTTCTAAGGTTGACCTTGACGCTTAAACCTTGACTCACCATCTAGGGTCTGCTGCTTATCCTGGAGGATTGTGTTAACTCAATATAGAACATCTGGGACCTAGAAACACTTGGCTTCTCAGCAGCTGAGCTAACAGTTTCTGATCCTAGACCCTCACTTTAATTCTTGCTTTGGATTCCTCCCCATTTTATCATTGTAGCTTATGTCTGTAGAGTGTGATTTTCCCAGTTGATTTTCAACTCTGGTGTGTGATTTTCTAATAATAGGTTCTCAGATCAGATAGACCTGAATTCAAATCCTTGCTTCCACATATCTTGAAGGGTAGCCTTAGTAAGTTACTTATATTTTGCAGTCTAAAACAGTACCAGCCTCATAGAGATGTTTAGAGAATTAAGTGAAATAAACCAGTGAATGTGAGTTGGACATTAATTGCTCAAGAGATGTTACCTATTAATATTATTACTATTACCAGTCCTCACATTTGATTTTCAAGGACCCCTGTGAAGCAGGCAAATCAGGGATCCTAGTCCTTATTTCATGGAGGAGGAAGCAGATGTTGGGACACATAGAGAGGCTATTACATGCCAGACACTATAGTTTGTCACAGAACTTGTGTGGAGCAGACCTGCAGAGCCTCTGGCACTAGGTCTAGAAAGCCCCCCAAAGTCCCCATCCTTCAACCCTCCCTTTGCCTAGGTGCTCCCTCCCTAATGCCCTTCCATATCCATGGGCCCCATGAGGACAATTTTGATGGCATCTTCATTTATTTTAGCCGCTTGTATAGCTAGCTGGCCCTGTGTTGTGTCTTTGCTCAGAAACAAATTATCCTTTCTTCTTATGCACCAAGCTCAAACCTCAGATGACTGTTGAAGGTCTTGGATGTGGCAATGTTTGAATTGGTAAATAATTTGCCTTTGTCCTGAAGGGCTCCACTGTAGGTGGCACTGCATGGCTCAGGGCCCCACTGAGAGAGCTACACACTGGTGGGCTGGCACAGTCACCTCTGTGCCCTTCACCTTCCCTGCATGGCATATAAGCTAAATAAAGGTTGAATAAATAACATAAGTGATTGGAGAGTTTGAGGGAGTTCAGAGGGAGATGAAAGAAAGGAAACCTTTGATTGCTAAAGCAGACCAGTTGGGAGTCTATAAGCCTCCAAACCAGAGGTTTTATCAAGTTAAACTGAACCCAGCACACGTAGCATTGAGCCTGGCCCGCGTCACGGATGCTTTGCACACACATGAGCTATTATTACTACTAAGCTGTCAGGCCGTGGGACCTCGGAGGCATCCCTTCACTCTCTGTCTTCACTGGCCAGACCAGTAACAGTAGTTCCAGTTCTCTACTCTGCATGACTGGAGAGATTATTAAAAGAAAAAAATAGATGTCAAATGCCCTGAAAATAATAAAAGTGTAGTAGAAATTCACAGTCTTATTTTTACTAATCATTATTATTATTGTTATATAATGACCTTTAGCCCATGATGTAAGTCTAGCACCCCTGTTCCCTTCCCTTCACCAGGTAAAGCACATTTCTTGAGGTTAATGGGGTCGCAGACACCATCTGCTCAGATCCGCTCTCTTCACAGGGACTGTACATCTGGGCAGTGTTTTACTATGGCAGGTCCTGCGGTCAGGCAGGGGACTTGGCTCAGTTCAGGTCACAAGGTGGCTCCTAGAACTCTGGATCAGAACACAATCCACATGCACAGAGTGTGAGCTGAGATTTGAGTTGTAGGAAAAGTCTTGACTCCACTCTAATTGAGTATCACAGAGAAAGTAAGTCACTCAGCAGGTTATGGTTCTCAGATGGCAGTAGGACTCATCAGAACCATCTGGAAGGCTTGTTGAAACAGATGCCTGGGCCCAATCCCCAGAGCTTCTGAGTTAGGAAATCTGGGGTCCGACAACGGGCATTGCGAACAGTTTGGCAGGTGAGAAAGTCACTGCTGGTCAGGAGGATCGCACTTTGAGAATCACTGTCCTAGGGCTTATGAGCACAGGCCCTGGAATGGAATCAGGATGCCAGTTTGTACTCTTACTCAGCCACTTAGCAGCTGTCCTCAGGGGCAAGTTATTTGAACCTCCCTGGTCTCCATCCCTGCAGATATTAAATGGGTTGTTGCATTGTTTAAATGTGATAGTACTAAGTTGTGATGATTATATGAAAAAAATACATGCGAAGTATTTTGCACAGTGCTGAGTGTGCATAGTCAGTGTTTAAGGTTAGTAGTCACTGTTACCATCACCATCACACAGGTATGTGTTGTTACATTTATCCTTTGGCGTCTCTGTTTCCCTCATTAGATTGTGAGTAGCTTCAGAGCAGTGGTCCTGTCTTACTCATTTCTATATCCCCAGGACTGAGCTCAATGCCAGGCTAAAAGAAAGGACACATTGTAGAAACTCATGCACTCATCCAGTTATTCACCTGATTGATAAATGTTTACTGAGCACGTTCTCTGTGCCAGGCCCAGGCTAGACACAGAGGATACAATGCACAAGAACTACAGACCCTGTTCTCTTATAGCTCATACTGAGTGGGTGAGGGAGACATTAAATAATACAGCAAGGAACTAGACAAGACAGTTACTAATTATGAAACATATTTGAAGGAAGTAAGTTCGGAAGTAGAGGGCAATTTGGGATTTACTGTAGGTAGAGTGTTCAGGGAAGGTTTCTCTGAGGAAGTAACCTGTGAGCTGAAGCCTGAATAATGAGATGGAGGCAACAGGTCAAGATCTAAGAGGAGGGAGCCGTCAGTGCCAAGGGCCCCAGTCAGTAAGCAGCTTGGCCTGTGCAAGGAGCTGGAAGACTGGAATCCAGTTCTGTGAGTGAGGGGTAAGACGTAAGGTTAGAGAGGGACAGGGTCATGAAGGGCTCTATAGGCCAAGGGGCGGAGTTAGTACTTTTTTGTTTTGAAGTAGGGGAATGGCATGTTCAGCTTAATGCTTTCGAAAGGGCATATTAGCTTCTGGGTGGTGCAGGGAGACAAGCTAGGAGGCTATCGCAGGGACGTGGGGAAAAGCAGTGTGGCCCGCAGCGTGGAACGTGAGGTAGCAGTGGAGACGGGCAAAGAGGTGTCTGCATTCAAAATACACTTTGTAGCCGGTGCTGGCTGACTGGCTGCTGAACTAGATGAGGGGGTCTAGGGAAGAGGCGCAGAGGACTGCTAAGGGGACTTACGGGCATATCTGCAGCTGCGATCTCTTGTCTGCTCATGTCACATCCCTGTCTTCCTTCCCCAATTCAGTCCTTTCCTTTTTAGGCCCGAGGGCCTTTCCGAGGCTCCTCGAGGGGCCCTGCCCTGATTCCTGAAGGTCTCAGCCCAGCACTGGTGGTTTCTATCCCAGAAACCCAGATGTCCTACCCGCAGCAGGACAAGGGGGAAGCAAGCCCGCTGGGGGTCATTAGCAGAGTGGCCTGTCAGCAGGCGGCGGATGACAAAATAAAGCCACGAGGGCACTCCCGGGATGTGGGATGCTGGCAGGAAACTGAAAATAAATTCAGTTGAATAGAGAGATGTCTTCTCGTGGGTTTGGGCCTCCTGGTGCTGGTGGGAGGGACAGGGCCCTGACAAAAGCAGAGGACGTCTTCCGGGCCTGTTTGGTTTCCTGGGTTGCTGAGGACAATGCAGCTTTGATGGATGTGACAAATAAGGGAAGCTGACCCCGGAGCCTGCTTCCCTGCCAGCCCCTGCATCTCACTCCCGGTCTCCTTGCCTTTTTCACAACCCTAGGATCCGGCCATTACAGCCAAGCTCAGGTTTCTATTAGTGTTGTCCCGTAATATGGTAATGAGGGTTGCCACCCGCAGGATTATTTTCCATCAGCCATAGATCATTCTTGTTTTCCTTTTTTGTGTGTTTGATTTTTGTTTGTCAGGATTTTTTTTGCTTTGTTTTGTTGTTGTTTTTTGTTTGTTTTTTTTCCTTCCCTTCAGTTGGCCTGGGAACACAAATCCAGAGAGGATCCATCAAAGACATTATAACACTCCCCTGTGTTGTCCAAGAGCTTTGATATGTTCAAAGTGTGTACATAGTTCTCCCTCGCGGAGGGAGATCTGGATGCAGCCAGCCATGTTGTTTTCCTGGCTGTTAGGCTCTCTGGCTCCCAGGTTCCAGAGGCAGAAAGAAGAACCCCAGAGACCAGTCCAAACTCCAGAGAAAGAGTGTCTGAGCCAAGGGCACACAGCAAGTCAGCAGTGTACAGAGGACTCACACCCAGGTTTTTATACACTGCTGGGTACTGTGTGGCCTTTTAGGATCATCTTGCACTTTTATGGCCCTTTGTCTGCTTGTTGGTGCGATCAGATCATCATCTCTCTTTCTCCAAGGAGTGCTCTGAGGAGCAAGAGAGATTCATATGATGGGTTCACATAACTGTTGAACATTTCTTTTAACCGTCACACTCCAAACATGAATGAGTCTTGCAGGTAAATGTTCATAAATTGTAATTAGATAGATAGAAAATGAAAGGAAACAGTTACGTGTTTTTATGCCTCAAAAGTAGATGTGATGGATTACTCTTCCTCTCTTTCAGCTGTTAAAGGGTCCACCCGTCCGGCAGCTGTCCTTCAAACACTTAATGCCTGATGAAGGCCATGTTAACTGGGTTAAAAACTGGTAAAAAAAAAACATCGACCTTGGCTCTGGAGAAGGGACAGATTCAGCAAGCACAACCGTCTTCTAGGAGATTCATCACCACACATTGTGTTTTGAGCAATAGTAGCTGACCAAAGTCACGATGCTGTTCTCCTGAGAGTAGGCTGTGCTCCCTGCACAGCCAGGAGAGCCTTCCCTGAGTTCAGGGGGTTGTCATTTGAGTCTTAAAGGGTGGCTAGGAGTTTCTTAGGCCAGCATGGCTGAGGGTATTTTGGGTGGTTGCAAGTTGTTCAGCAGTGTTGACAATAGAAGATAGAACTAGTATTCATTAGGCACCTTGCGCCCTGTGCTCAGCATCTCACAAGCAGCTTTTTATTCCACGTGCATGAGAAGAATTGTTTCTAACTCCATTTGACAGCTATAAAACTGAAACTTGGAGTTATTACACATTTTTCCCCCAAGGTTTCACAGGTGACAAGTGACAGATGTAAAACTCATGGATGTTTGACACCAAAGTCTGGTTTCATAATCAATACTTTTTATGGTCTCCATTAAATAGGGGAAACTGAGGCTGTGAGAGTAGCCAGGGTCATGGAGGGGAAGTAAAGTAAAGAGGGGATCTATGAGTTGCTTAAGATCACATGGCTAATCAGTGACAGAACTAAGGTTTAAGCCCAATTGTCCTGTTTCCGTCTTTCCTCTGGACTATACTGTGGATCACTGACTAGGGACAAATTAAGAGACCAGGATAGAAAGTGTGTCAGAGGAAGGATCAGCCCTCTTCCTGAGAAACACCACATCTCTATGCATCTCTCCACTGTTCTGCTTGCATTAGGTTTTCCTGGGGACCTGCGTTGGTGGGGGAATTCAGAGTATTTGTGGATAACAGATGTATATATTTTCTCGGTCTAGAGAAATGAAGAGAAGTGAGAGGAGTTTGGGCACAGGGCCAGCCCTCAGCAGAACTGTCAAATCCTAAGCCTAGTCTATAGGACTCTGTACCTCCCAAATGTACCATCCATCACTGCATTCTTTTGCATAAGCTTGTATTTGCTTCCTATCCATCATCTAAGTATTTTCCCTTAAAATGGAGCAAACACCTCAGTTACCAGTTGTATTAGTCAGCTTGGGCTTCCATAACAAAACACCATAGACTGGGTAGCTCAAAGCAGAAGTTAATTTTCTCACAGTTCTGGAGCCTGCAAGTCTGAGATCAGGGTGCTGGCATGATTGAGTTCTGGGGAGAACCCTCACGCTGGCTTGCAGACGGCTGCCATTTCACTGTGTGTTCATATGGCCCTTGCATGTGTGTGTGTGTGTGTGTGTGTGTGTGTGAGGGGGGGGATGTTGGAGTGACTCGACTCAGACCATAGCACCAGTTAATGGAATTAATGTTGTGCTCAGAAAGATGAGCCTTTCTTGGTCAGGGACGTGGGAGAGGGCAAGTTCAAAACCAGCGGCTGACTTCCTGAGTGTGGTGCCGCAGGGTGGCGGCGATAAAAGGCTCTTCTGCCAAAGGCTGGGATTCCCGGAGCCGAGCAGGTTGGGAGATGCTCAAACCAGATAAAAAGACCCCTCCCCACTGCTCTGCTGTGCTGAGCCAAGGTCTTTCAATCTCCCATCGACTGGTCTTTGTTTGACCTCCTAAGCCACAGAGAATGTATAAAATCCTTTCCAAAAGACAGCTGTTTAGAGGTTTGGGGGTGGAGGCTGAGCCGTATGCAGTCCACGACTTTCCTTCTCAGAGCCTCCTACCGGTCCCCAGTGGAAATGCTTCCCAAATCCCCGACCATCTGAACATGGCCTGTGAGACAGGCACCACTGTTCCTGTGACCTGCCTGTGAAGTTCAAAGTCCAATCACCCAAGGTAGAGTGGGCCTTGCCGCGGGGTTTCTTTATAGTATCTGTGAGAATGGATTTGGTCTTGTCAGGTAAAGGCTAGGGGCGAAGTGAGTTGTGCTGTCTCAGAGCCACTGCAGACTCCCCGTGCCCAGTCTTGCCACCTTCCCTGCTGTATCTCAGCCTCTCCGTGGACCTTGGCTCTTCTATTTTTGATATTAAATTTCATGTTAGATTAAAAATAACTTATTTCAACTTGCCTCATTTTCAGATGGATGTGGGGTTTGTTTCTTTGAACAGCGGTGCAGCATCTGGGTGTTATTCCTGGGTGGACATCTAGGACTGGCTTTGCAAGGAGGAGAAAATCATGCATGGCTGCAAGGCTGGCCCGGCCAACTTGGCCAGTGCTTTCCTGCCGTCTGCCAGCTCTTTCTGAAATCACCACCGGGTTCTTGTTCTGGGTAAAATTGTTTGGAGGACTGGTTCCAAAAATTGATAGGAGGCCAGGAAGGGTGGAATGAGGGCTACGTGGTGATCAGAAGTCCTGTGTTAGGATCATGACCTGGTGACTAAACTCACTGCAGACGAAGCCCTTTGTGCTCTCTGGGCCTCAGTTTCAGTGGATATAAAGCAGAGAATCAGACTGGGCATTGACTCTGACTGGGATTACGAGTCAATTCAGTAAAAAGAGGGACTATTGAATTAGGAACAGATATACTCTACCCTCCTCTGAGAAATGAATACAGCACATTGGCATATTAAAGTACTTTCAAAGTGTTGAAAAATGGAACTCCTCTACTTTGTTCATCCAGCATTACTAGATTTATGACCATGTAACCTTCCCTCATCACCCCAACCCCCAAGGAAAGCCTGTCACCAGCCTCAGAACCTCAGAGTTCTGATGGGAGCATAGATAGACGGGTTCCTAAAGCCCTTTAAAAACTAACCCTTTGGTGTCCACTAGATAGAAATGCGCATCTTCTGACACCATTTGATATCAAGTAACTTTATTCTGGTGGAGGATTATTCTAGTAACTGCTAAATAAAATAATCTTTATCCGTGTGTGAAGAAGACCTTTCGAAGACCAACTATGAAACTTCCATTATTCTGTCTTTGAAGCGCCTTGTCCTTCCCTTCAGATCCCTCTCTAGCCCACTTCTTCAAAGCCATCTTCCAGGGCTCCCTGGAAACCTCCATCCAGATGCTAAAACTCACCAGGTTAGCTCTCTGCTTTATCATGATCTCTTTTGCATTTTGTTTTTTGTTTGTTTGTTTGTTTGTTTGGCTATTTTACCCATTCTCATCTACAGTTCTGAACAAACAATATTCACAGCAATGCCCGCTGGACCTATCAAGGCAATATTAAACTAGGATCTACTCAGTCATCTTATTAAGCCAGGAACACTGAAGAGTACATTTCAGAAAGTGTCTCAGTTGCACATGTTTTAAGAAAGTCAGGTTCTTATTAATTCTCTGTTTTATCCTAAAATTCACTTTCCCAGGGCCTGCATTCCCCCAACACTTTGTTCAACGTTGCCCTATATTTTACTCCAATAGCAACTAGCTATATATTTAGTTGAAGCATTTTGTCTTCTCATTCCCAAATAAGTACAGGACCAGATTTAAATTTTATTTTATTTTATTATTTTTGGCAGCTGACTCCAAGTAAGACCTGGAGAACTAAAAGGAATCACACTGGCAGATGGTAAAAGGAAACAAGTAGCAAAGTGGCTCTATTTGGGGGTTTTGCTGTTGCTGTCATTTTCAGATCAAAGAAGCTTTAGATCTAGATGTTTCCTAACTAAATTGCAAAATCCCATCCAGAGCATTTTTATACCCCCTCCCCACTCCTCATTGCAATAAGAACATTGGATTTTCTGATGAAGACTCTGGAGGGCATTTCCAAAGAAGCTTGTCATCACAAACAATTAAACTGAACAAACAATAATAGCTCCCAATTGTTAAGTACTTACTACGCCAGGCCCTATGCTATACTGTGCTAAGTACTTTGTCTCTTTCCATCCTCATAACAACTCTAAAAGGAATTTATTATTGCAGCCAGTTTACAAAATGAGAAGCCAAAGCTTTGAGAGGTTAAGTGACTTGTAAAGATTACACAGGATTCAAAATTAGGTAAGTGTTTCCAAGGTCCTTACTATTAACCATGGTGCTACCTTGGAAATAGTTATTGAGCATCTGTCCTAAGCATTTGGGTTGCAAATACAAATCATTTTGTTTTCTTACCCTCAAAGCAGGTCTTAGTGATAGATATGACTTTTTCCCAGATACAAAAGGTAGAAAGTCAAAAGTGATGATAAAAGCAATATAATAAGTGGGAGCTAGTAAAATAAAGGAAGAAGAGATGAGTCATAACTGAAGGAATAAGAAGCAATTTCATAAAACAGCAGTAGTATCTGAGAAGCACCTTGAGAAGTAGATCTGGTGTCTTTACCTCAATGCTCTGAATTCAATCCATCACTAAGTCTTATTGTTACCACCTTGAAAATATATTACAAATGTACCTCTTCTAACTCCTCTGCTACCACCTTGGTCCAAGCTTCCATAATCTGTCATGTAGGCTTTTGCAAGATCCTCTTAGCTGGCCTCCCTGAGTCCCCTCTGTGGTGTACTAGGTTACTGATACATTCAAGAATTATACATTCGTGCCCTTTGCCATGTGACTTTATAATCCCCCTTAGAAAGCAGAGTATATTTCTCTGCCCCATGGGTGTTAGGTTTAGTCACGTGCCTTGCTTGAGCCAGTGGGGGATATGACCAAAACAAGGCTTTAAATACACTTGCATGACAAGGCTTAGCCTCTTGTGGTCCGGTGACCCTCCATGAAAATAGCAGGTGTTTTGCAGCTGCTGCTTCTTTATTGTCACTCCCCAAACAAGGATGTATGGGGCAGACCTAGACTTTCCTGGAGTCAGCCTAATCCAGCCTGTAACGGGTAAACCATAGTCAATAGGCAAGATTATGACTATTAGAAGGAAAAAAGGTGTTTGTATAAGCCACTAAGATTTTGATGTTATCTGTTATGCAGCAATAACTGACTGAGACACACTGTTTTTCACATCAATTAGTCACTCTCCCCTTCTCCACAGTGATCCTTTAACAATGTAAATCAGGTCACCCACTCCCAAACTCAAACCTCATAATTTTTATTGTATTTAAAATCAATCTCAGCCTCTTCTTAGGCCCTAAAATGCCCACCGCCTAACTCTGTTCAGTATGAATCAACCCCCCCCCCCCAGCTTTCTTCTTCTTTGAACAGACAAGCTCACTCTCATATTAAAGCTTTTGCATTAAATTGCTATCCTTGTCTGAAAACATTCTAGAGTCTACTTTAGATCTATGCTGTCTAATATGGTAGCCATTAGCCATGTGATCATTTCAATTTAAACTAATTAAAATTGAATAACATTAATGATTTCATTTTCCAGTCTTACTACCACATTTCAAAAGTTCAATAGGCACATGTTGTTAGTGGTTACCATATTAGAACAGATACAGAATGTCTGCCATCATGATAGAACATTCTATTGGTCATAACTAAGCTTAAAATGTCACCTCTTCAGAGAAGTCTACTCTAACCACCCACTTAAAGCAATTCTCCAGGTTACTTTCTGTTCCATGACTCTATTTGACTACATTTGTAGTATTTAACAGCTATTTGAATGTATTTGTTCACCAGAATATAGACCCCAAGAGTGCAAGGACCTTGTAGATTGTGTTCTTTGCACATCCCCGGGGTCTAATAAAGAGTGAGTGCTCAGTACATACGAGTTGACTGAATAAATGAATTAAGGGTTAGCAATTGGTAGTGAGAACTATGCCAGGTGGAAGCAGAAGCATGAATCAAAGCAACGCAGTGAGAGGTTGAGAGGCATGTTTGTGACAACACTGGGTAGCTGACTTCAGCTGGAACATAGAGTATATGGTGTTAGAGAAGTCTCATACCTCAGGCAGATGGGGACCACGTTATTGAAAGACTCATATTCTGGGCTGCGTTTGTACTTAAAACAAGATGGGAAATGACTGACAGGTTTTTTTAAGGCAGAAATTTCATAATCAAGAATAGTCCTCAAAAAATTAATCTACCTGCTATGTGTCAAGTGGATTATAGCATAGGGATACTAGTCAGAAGGCTAAAGCCATAATCCAGAGAGAAAAAAAAAATGGGGACAGATTCAAGAGTTGTAGTGGTGGTAGAATCAACACATTACATGTGCTGGACAGAGAGATTGACAGCCTGAGGAGGTAAAGCAGACACTGACGTATTGAGCCTGAGCAATTCAACAGAAATAAAGTGCGAAGAGAGCAACAGCTTTGGCAGGACAGGTGCCAAGTCCTTTTTTTGGTATGTTGAGCCCAAAATGTACAAGCCAACATCTTGGGATAAGGGTAAAACACTGAGGAGAAAAAAGGAGCCGAAGGGGTCTACAGCACCCCAGGGGTGATGATGGAGAGAAGGTAATGTCACAAAACTAAGGGTCCTTAGGGAGAGGTGTGCAGATTCTGATAGGCCTTAGGTTATAAGAAACAACAGAATACAGCTAGATTTGCCAATGAGAAACCCATTGTAACCCTAAAGGAATTGGTTCATTAGGATAGTCAGAGTAGACACCATATTTTAAGGTACTCAGAATGATCTTGGAGTAAGGAAGAAGAGGTAGTAACTGCAGCTTCAGTTACATAATTTTCCCAAAGCTGATAAACTACCTAGACTCTAGACTCCACGTGGACCCTTGTGATCTTCCCATCTGCCAACGCTCCTCTATTTTTCCGTGCCTGGAGTGCAGATGAAATTGAGGGCTTGTATTGCACACTGTCTGCCCTCACTTGTAGCTGTGACACCGTCATAGGTTTTATTAGATGGGTTAGGGAAGACGTGAGCTTATTCTCCTGGCTTCAGGCAGACTCTGCCCTCATTAACCACCTCAATTAACAGATGCAGTTTGTTACAGAGCAAAGATGAAGTTCTTCAGTTTAACATTTCCTTTACACATAATTTAAAGCTCAGAATCATAGACTTGGAAGGGGATCTAGAAGCCATCTAGTAGTGCATTTCCTTCTTCTGTAAACACACACACACACACACACACACAGCTTCTGCCATCCTTAGAAGCAGCAGCAACAGTTCTTGACAGTTTTATAGCCAAGACAAGACAGGAAGCATAGCCAATTCCATTACCTCTCTGTTAGGAGTGCCCTAGGAAGCCTTGCTTTCTGCCTTTGCTATGCCCAGTGCCTTCCAGATCCTTAAGCTGTCTTGCCTTGGCAGCAAATACATTTTATTTGTCAACCTTTGACTTGTGCAAACAACACGGTGGAGAGAGAGATGCCAACATCTGCCCTGGGTCAACTGGGTGACCTGATTTGCAAGGAATTTTTTTCAGGGCCCCTCATTCTCACCTGCCTAGACCAAGATTCTCAATCTAACCCTCCTTTCCAACTTCCATATTTGAGCTGAAAAGTCACTTCCTTGAACACACAATGCAATATATAGATGATGTATTACATGATTGTACACTTGAAACCTATATAATTTTATTAACCAATGTCACCCCAATAAATTTAATAAAAAAAATTTAAAAAGTCACCTTAAGAGGGGCCTTCCTTGACCACTTAATCGAAAGGAGGTATTTATTCTCTTCTACCATAGTGATTCATCACCACGTCCTATTTTCTTTATGACTCTAGTAATGATCTCTGTTATTTTTTTATTTGTAAACATACTTATTGTCCATTTCCGTATAGAATATATGCTCCATGGAGACTGGGATCATATCTGTCATGCCTCGGTGTTCCCTCAATACCCTAGCAAAGTGTCAAATATACAGTGGTTGCTTTTATTGGCCGGGTACCGCTGCATAATAACCCAACCCCAAGTTCAGTGGTATGTAACAATGAGCATTTACTATCATGCTCACAGGTCTGTAGGTCAGCTGGGCCATTGCTGTTTCAGACTTTATTTTGTGGGTTGATTGTCGTACCTCTGTTTTGTTTTGTTGTTGTTGTTGTTGTTGTATTTCTCTTTCTTTTGAGATCAGCAGCCTCTCTGAGTCATGTGTTTCTCATGGCCTCTACTTGAAACATGCCTAATAATAGCCCAGTTGCCCAAGAAAGTCACAGGACGATACATAACATTAATGGATCAGGGAGATATAACCCTCGCAAGGATTTTGGGGAAGAGATGAATAATTACCAAATAATAACCTAAACTATAACAATGCTCCATAAATATCAACTATTGAATAAATGAATGTCCTCCCTTAGATCACTTGAACTTTCTGGCCAAACCACTTTCCCATCATTACAATCCTTTGTCTCATTAGTATTAGTTTTGGAATTCCAGTCTACCGTGAATCCATGACCTAGTGTGAAAGGATTATCCCACCCTGTTCTTGGGCAGGAATTAACTGAAGGTCTCCTCCTGTGTAACGGACGTTAAAACCTCCTTCATTTGATCCTGGCTTTCTCTGTCCCCCCATCTTGAGGCATTGGGAAGGCTTCATTCCTGCCAAAAACTAGAAGGGATGGAACCAATTAGAAGAATGTACCATCTGGTGGTGTGGGATTTGTGAATTTGCAGCCAAGATTCCAACTGGGACTGTTTAAGAGTTTGTGCATAATAGCTCGAGTGTCTGTGTAGAACAGGAAAGTCTTGATTATTGGGAGTGAGTATAGGTGCCTCAGAATCGCCAGATACCTTAGTGCTGGTAGCCCCACATTCTGTCAGAGAGTTGCCTGAAGGGACTACCCCTAGCCATACTGTGTGGGTGGACACCACCTCCTAAAACTGTTCCAGGAACTCAGGTTTGCTCCTGGCTGGGCAGGAGTTATCAGACTCCTCACAACTTTGACTAACTCATTAATCTGCCTGGATTTCACACACTTTGTGTGCACTGACCTCTGACCTTCCCTTACCACTAGAATCCCTTCTATGCTCTTCTTATATTGGTCGTTCTTCTCAGCTTTAGCTTGTTGATCTTTAGTCTAGCTCCAGCCTCTCTGAATTTTCCCCTCTGAAAAGATGTGCCATGGAAGGACACCTCCTACTTTTTAATTTGCTTTTTGCTGCCTGAGCACTTAATCTCCATCCTTTGGATAATAGCAGCCTGATTTCCACTGGGGGAGCTGCTTCTCTCCCATGTCCATGTAGTTTGGATGGACTGGTGGAGACCAACAATCCATTTGGTCCTTCTCACCACCCCAAGCCCTAAGAATGGTCACGTGACCAGGCCTGAACTAACCCAAGGATGACAATATCCTGCTCACTGTGTCACGTCTAGAAATAAGCATGTGTCCAGATTTTTGTTCAGTGACATTATGCCCAGGACTTTTGTGGAACTGATGGGAAAAGAGAAGTTCTCTTTCCCCTGGACTCTGAGATGGGCAAGTGAAGGGTGGTTGTGCTGAGATCTGACATGTGAGCTCTGACATGTGACATATAAATGCCTGAGAGTAAAGCCAGTTTAGAGTAAAGCTAAGCCCGAATATCTGATATCATTCAAGCCCTTGAATCTAGTCGTACCTGAAGTCGAAATTATCAAGTTCATTGGGTTTCTATCACTTACCACCAAAGATGTCCTCACTGTTCACCGCCCAAAAGGGATTGTCCCCTTGTCCCTGTAAGAAATGATTTCTTAAGCCAAACATGCTGTCTGGCTCGCTTGTTTAGTCCAACCTTGTGGACTGAGTCATAAGGAAGAAGAAATGCTTTCAGATGTAGTGTTGTGTGTACATTTGGACCCAGGGTAAACTTAGCCTCTTTAAGATTTCAATTTTTCCCATCCACAAAATAGATTCATTCATAAATAATGGCCACCCTCTTGGAAAAACACTAAAAGTGAATTACTTATAGTGCATTTCTGCTAATAGATAAGAAGTCTAGTTAATTGTGTTAATCTACATTTGGCTAACACTTCTCATTTTCCAAAGCCCGTTCATATAAGTAATGGCATTTGACTAATCAGAACCTCTCAGAATCTAGTATTATCGTCTCGTATTATATACCTGGAAACTAAACTGGAAACAAGGTTTTCTCAAGGCCATACAGCAAATCAATGTCAAAGCTTGCAATGAACAAATTATTTCAGTTTCTGTGTGTATATGCTAGTTATTCTATTCAATCTCATTGGAAATTGTCCTGTTGGGCTATAATGCTTTTAAAATCAGAGTAATATATACAAATAATTAAACTTTTGATGTGATAAGCTCAGAATTATTTTTAAGAAAATATTTTGGAAATAAAGTAGATATTTAATTAAAGGAAACATTAAATAAAGGTACATATATACATTAGACTTTAAGGAAGACATTAAAAATGAATGTGTAATATTCAAAGTAACATGTGTTATAGTAAGTCAAAATCATATTTTAAGACAGTAATGTAAGTCTATTCTTAATTTTTAAATTGATATGTTGAGAAAAAAGATGAGAAGTTTACTCTTAGTATTGTAATAACGCACATTTTATTTTGTTTGTAAATGTCCCCATGGCTTTCTGTAATACACATAGCACTTCCGTACCCAAAAAGGAAAGTTAATCTTAAAGAAGTTAACTTCCATCCTAGCAATTCCATATAATGAACACACAAAGACAAGCATAACAATTGGGTGTCAATTTCATTAGCTTCCAACTGCCTCATTAATCCCAATTCCACTTGTGTCCTCTGAGAGCTGCCCCCCCCCCCCCCATGACCTTGGGCATGCTCTCTGGTCAGCAAGCTGTGACATACTAACATCACAGAAGCTGTCAGGGATAGAACGAGATTTCCAGTAACCTCAGCACCCTGCACGCCTTGACTGCAGCTGGCACAGAGCCGCCTGGGGCCACTTGACAGTTCAGGGGGCTGTGTGACAAAGCAGTGAGCACTGGCCCCAACGGGGAGGGAGGGAAACCACAGGACCTACGAGGGAGCAGGCAGACACAGAGTCAATGGACCGAAGAAAGCCCTCTCAGCCCAGGGCGTCTAGGGACAGAACCAGAAACATCCCGCTCCAACCCGCTCTCCCTCCCTCTGAGAGAGGGCTCAGTTTCCTCATCTGTGAATAGCAGAGAATGACACAGTACCTACCTCAAGGCATTGTACTGAGTGGAGAGTTGATTTCAAATCAACTCTCATTTCCTCTCTCTCATAATAACCACATTATCATGGATGTAAATATTACCTTCATTGGAAAGAGTTTCAAAAAAGGAGAATTGACTCGCACAAGCCATGCAAGGCAGCAAGGGCACAGCCAGGCCTTAAACCAGACATCCTTTATTTAGGGAACGGAGCTTTGTTCCTGATTTAGAGGTCCCTTACTGACAGTAGTCCAGAAGGAGCTGGAATGCACTTTTGATTTGACTTACAACTGGTCCTCACCCCCAGCACATTCCAGTAACACAGCTTGATGCCCAGGAACGTACACTAGATAGTATGCTAGCCTTCCACGAGAATTTACGACGCAGCTGCCTGGGACTCTTGAGACTCGTGATATCAAAGCACTATCCACGAACGGGAACACTTCAGGCTCTTCTCATCAGGGTCACTGATGTTACATGTGAGCTGTGCATTCATTGC
Source organism: Lyroderma lyra (assembly GCA_004026885.1). Taxonomy (NCBI): domain Eukaryota; kingdom Metazoa; phylum Chordata; class Mammalia; order Chiroptera; family Megadermatidae; genus Lyroderma; species Lyroderma lyra. The sequence goes on along the minus strand of PVJL010000316.1, from coordinate 33,620 downwards.
CTCATTCATTCATCTGTTCATTCATTCAGCCAACACACTATTCCATGGTGGAAATTGTGACGAGAAGCTAAAGAAAATGAAGCCACTGCCCCCAGGTTGCTTAGTCCAGTTGGGATGAGAAGACAAGGGTCCCCATAACAAAAACCCAAGGCTAAGTGTAGTGACTGCTGTGTGGAAGGTACAAAGGGCTGAGGGGAAGAGAAGGGTGGATGAGAAACCAAGGAAGGCTTAATGATATAAGAGCTAGGACTGCTCAGAAGGAGAGAATTTTTGACAGGGAAGTATGGGAGGAGCAGTTTGATGCAAGAGGAGGAGACAGCAGTGTGATTATGGGGCCCACTGGTTTTTCTGGTTTGACTGGACACCAGGATTAAGTGCAGTGTGGCCTTCCCTGTTGATGAGATAAGTGGGGATTCTAGATGATTCCCTGCCTCCACACACATGCCCACCAGGTTTCCAGGCCCTGTGCCGCATCCACCTCCCCTCTCCACCTATGAGCACAACCACGAGCGTGCCCCAGGGCCACGTACAGCAACGCACCCCAACGCCCAGTCATCTGCTTCCCCAGCCCCGTCGATCTGCCCATATGCCAGACTCCATCTCCAACTGGAGACAGGAGAAAAGGATCAAAGGTCATTGCTACATTAAGTTTCCCGGGGACCTGAAAGTGGCAGAGTGCTCTGAAGCACTCGGTTCCTGGTGAGAAAACAGAAATTTGAGCATGCATTTGTCTGCTTAAAGCCCTTCGGTGGGTTTCTCACAGCTCTCCAGCCCTACACTCCCTACCACCCATTTCCCTCACCATCAGGCCTCTGCCCAGGAAACTTCTAGAATATTCCTCTTTTCCCAGCAGCACATCAACAAAAGCCTTCAGTCGTCAGCTCAAACACCTTTTCACTCTTCCTGCCCAGAGCTGGTTCCTTTGAGCATGGCTCCATGGAGTCAGGGCCTTTCCCTTCCTGTATCACAAGCTGTAATGGTACACCCATTTGCATCATTATTTGACTAGTAGCATCCCTCACCGGCCTGTGGGCTCCAGGAGCACAGGGCTGCTTTCCATCTTTGTTCGTGACAGTAAGCACCCCATAAATGTTTGTTGAATGTTGAGTAAATGCACCTGAGGTCCATGGAAGGCTTCTCTTTACAAAATGTGCAACTTGGTGGTGGGGGGAGGTTCAGAACTTTCTTTAAATTCTCAATCTGTTTAGTAATCCCCGTCCCCCCGCCCCTCCCCCAGCATCAAAAGCATCCCTGGAGTTGTTTTTATACAGTCTCACCATAGAAATATAGCCCTAGAAGGCCTCTTAGAGATCACAGGAGCTTCACTTTATAAATAAGCATCGTTGTCACACATGAATGATTTTAAGAAGGTAGTCCAGCATTTGAACCCATGTCTTCAAATCTTAGTATACTTTTCACTGCATTAAACTTGGGGCGGGGGGTGTATGTGCGAATGCATGTGTACATGTGTGGGTGTCTGTGTATCTATTTTCTTTCCAGTCTACATTCGATCTGCCTTTCTAAATTCAATTCAAATGTTCTTGTTTTAGGAAACCTGGTCTAATTCCTTCACTTGAAAGTTTTCCTTCCCTCCTCTGAGTGTGTGTGTGTGTGTGTGTGTGAGAGAGAGAGAGAGAGAGAGAGAGAGAGAGAGAGAGAGAGAAGAGAAGAGAAGAGAGAAAGAAACCCTTCAACCCTTCATTATATCAGTTTTTTTGTGCCTACCCCTGTAAGAACCTGAGCCCCTCAAGGGGAGAATCAATGCCTAGTATATTTTATTTTCTTTAGTTCTTAGTGTAATGCTGTATAAAGGCAAATGGATTTTATCTCTTGTATTGACTGCCCAATTTGTAGTAGCTGCCTACAATGCTGTGGTGAGAGGGAATTTAAGGCCATGTCGAGATTCGGTGGGAAAGAATTCTGTAATCAATGAATGCTGTCTGCAAAGGGATAAAAGGGGCAGTAATGGTACACCTACTCTATAGATGGCAGTAATAAAAGTGCTTTGAACGAATGAACAAATGCATAAATCTTACAGCTTCCCTAATGTCCTGTACTTTATTTTGAGCATCTGAGAGGGGAACAGTAACCTCTCCCATCTCAGAAGAAGTTTTCCAACGTGTCAGAGGAAGCAGTGTTTGCACATACTTTCCTTCACACACCAAACATCTCGTGATCATCATTATTATTAATATAATAAGAACGGAGAGGCAACCAGAGACACATGTTGAAGACTGCATGTCTCAAGGTAAGGGCACAGGTGAAAATGGAAGAGTCACAATCAGATTGTAGCATCAACTAGAGACATGCAGGAATGCAGACATCTGAGAATGTAGTGTGGATGCAGGTCAAATACCGAACTCTCCACCTTCCCCAAGCAAACATGCCGCAGTGGTTGAGGGGAGGGGGGAGAAAAATTGTGATGTTATCCACTTAAAATACCTTCCTTTCACTTCACTACTAACATCTGCTCCAACTTTCAATGCCTGCTTCAGCTGCATGTCCCCCAAGAAGTCTTGTTTATCCACAGCATATAGCTTCTGCCTCGTTACTGTGGCACTTCTTGCATTGGGCTTTTCTCCTGCTGTTTCACTTTATTGTGCCCATATATAGTCATGTATCTTGAAAGGGTGAAAGCAAACCCCAGAGCTGGCTTCAAATTCTACCTTAGGATCTTATTCACTGCATGAGATTGAGAAGACACTTAATCTCTCTCAATCTCAGTAGCATCCTCCATAAAATGGGGATAATAACCTTTAAAGACTGTTACAAAACTTAAATAAGACAACCTATGTGCTCAGAGGTGATCTCAAGTGATTTGGGTTGCTGACTGAAAGACTTTATCCCTTACTGATGGCAGACAAGGAGAGTAAGACAGATTGCATTCAGAGAAGACACAAAACTCTCATCCCAGCCAGGAGTATTTGCAGCACCCCTTACCATGGCTTCTGCATCCCTACCCTGTTGTAACCACCACCCTTTCTTTTTAATCCCCTGTTGCTAACACATCTAGTAGGAATAGTTCCTGCTACACTTCTTCCTTCCCTTCTCCACCCTCTGGTGGGGGGATGATGAATAGCAAAACACATAAGAAAATATCAGAGGACAGCAAAAACTATGAAAAAAACAAAGATTTGGTTATTTTTTGGAGGTAAGACTGGGGCAGTTAATTTAAGGTAACTACTAGGCCAGATTTCGAAAAAGCACCTGAAATTAAATCTGAATAAGATATTTTTCTTGTTTTCCTGTAAATGATTAATGAATGCATCCTACCTGAAACCTCTCTGCTCCCTTTGACATTTTTGTTTTCTTTAATTCAAAGATACACATTTTCCCAGACAGGGCTCCCTAGCATCATCCGGAAGTTAACAGAGAGTCTTCTAGGCAAGTTAGGCATTACAGGGCCACCATTACCACCCAAATTGCCCGGTACCCTCTCTGATCTTGAAGCTGGAGAGAAGAAACTAAAGGTCTAAGCAAAAGATAGTTACTGCTTCTGAGACAATCCTTTCAACATTGTCCCCCACTGAACTATAAACTACTTGGAGCAAAGACCTCTTGTTGTCTGTTTTGCCAATGTCCACCTCAGTTCACTGAAGAAGCATTGAAAGAATAACCAAATTCACAGAAACCCGTACACTGATATATGTCAGGAATCGAGTTCAAAAACCCAGGTCCATTCATTCCAGGCTCACTAACCACAATGGATAATACTGCCTGTATCATATTTCAACCTCTCCGACAGATGGCCAACAACCCTATTAGAGATCAAATCTTAGGTTGTTAAGATAACAGTATAGAAGCATCACCTTTTGCCTCAGAACGTTTTCTCCTATTTTTGTCTTTTATTATCTTGTCCTGTCAGTCAACATCTTGACACTAGAATAGTAGTTAACATCTCTTTCCACCAAGCTCTGCTGTAGACAGTTCTCAGCCGTCTGAGTGAATACACATGCTAGCCATTTACTCTCCTTGAATCCCTAAGCAAGTAATCCTTCTTGAGAAATGGACCCTTTTTAGAGTATGATGAAATTATGGAGCCCCTCCCCAGGAAATGAATGATCATATTCACATGCATGCAAAAGATTATGCATAATCTCAGGTGGTTTTTAAATACATGAATGCCCACATACAAATCCATTCAAATACTCTTCTTTAGGCCATGTCAAAAGGAATGGGCGTTATCTGATAACCAAATGCCTATTTACTCAAACATTAAACTTCAGTTCTTTTTTAAAGGTAGTGAGTAGTAACACAGTAGATAAAATTTAACCTCAGTGTTACCAAAATGCAGAATTGCTATTTTATTTGTTCAGTGGGTTACTGCTGTACAAAATCACAGCTATAGCTTAAGGCACTGTAAGGTTTTCTTCTTAGGTACTTTATTAGGCTACTGACTTTTAAGACCCACAGAACACCCTTTTGTTTCTTGGGTAATCTCAATATAATTGATCAGGTTACCACGAAATTGGTGAATCTAACACAGTGCCCAGTAATATGGATCTTAGGGTCACAAGACTACCACTTACTTCCTGGGTGACCTTGGGCAAGTTATATATAACTTGTTGCAGCCTTAGTTTCTTCATCTCTAAAATATAACATCGTGCTCTGCAGGACTCCTGTGAGGATTAAATGAGCTAGCATATGAAAAGCCATAGTAGATGCTTGATACATGGTAAAAAATGTTACTATAACTGTCTATAAAATACTTATAGTTCCTGACACACAGTAAGTTCTCAATAAATGGAATTTGGTATAATTAAAATTCTTGGAATTTGTGTCTACATTATCTTCTAAGCAGTCTTAGGGATAGGGAGAATTCTGAATTCTTATTTTGAGCCCTTAAAACAGGTTCAGTTCAAGTTATTGAGAGCCCACCATAAGGAAATGTCAGAAAGAGATGAAAAAACATGGTCTGTGACTCCTAACAGCCACAACTCGGCAAAAGTCACCACGTCCACAGTCCCACACAAAACCTACGTTGCCAGTTTAATCCACTTTTGGGTTTTAATTTGTTCTTATCCATTCAGCTCACACTTCCATGCCATGGTTTCCTACTCGAGCTCAATCCCTGGAGGGAAAATGTCTCCGCTGATTAATTTTTATGTTTTCATCTGTCATAAAATGGCAATCATGCAACTGCACAGTTTCCTTTTCAGTCCTAGTTGTCAGAAAAACTCAGGATGGTGTTTGTTGCCCACATTTTATAATGCATTCAATTCAGATGTTAGCAATTTATCTCCCCCATCTCCTTCTTAAGGTCACCTCTGTTCTGTTTTATATTCAAAGGTCATCTTACTAAATGTGTCTTAAACAGTCAGTCATTTCAAGGCATTTTTGGAAACAATCAAGGCACCAATTTTTAAACAATTATCAGTCATTTTCCAAAACAGGAAACCAGATATACAACTTCTCGCATATCCTTTCTCATCAAGCTACAAGAACATTTTGTTCTTTTAAATTGTGGGCTGGAAAAGTCTTCAGCATTTTTAATCACATTCTCTAAGTCAGAACCTTTAATTCTGTGTCTTTTGGAAGTTTCCTACGTGTGAAACTTTCAGCTGAACTAGGAAACCTCTGTGAGGTAGAGATGATGTGTCAACCCAAGTACCCGTCATGCTGGCATTTAAAGTTAGCTGACAGTGAAAAAGCAAACCCATTCCACGAAGCATTGCAGGATCTAAAATACCAACTGATGGAATCACTCAAAAGGCCCTAGACATTTTTCTTGGAGGGCTTTCTCTTATGAAGACAAATGACAACTCAAGTCATCTTCGCAACACCACCACCTGCCCACAGGCTCTCCTCTCATTGGTCAATCACAGAAAGAAACCTCAGAAATAGAAGCAATTACTTACATCTATAGGTCATCTCGAAGCTGTCGCTGATGTTCACAATATCAATCTGGGGGAGGAGCTTTGGGGGTTCTGTGAGTTGCGACAAAGCAAATCTAAATGCGGCATGTTCCTGTGACTGCTGATTTGGAAATAATCCCCCTGTGAGGAGAGAAAATGCAACATGGTATCTGGGCTAGAGACAGGTTTCATTCTCACCAGCCCACCCCACACCAAACTCACTAGTTGTAGCCTTTAGTAGTGGGGAGGGGAGTTCAAATAGATGCATCTGGATGCTGAGACTTAAACTTGTGCAGATAAGCATTTATGTGACAAGGGCCTCCAGTATCTATCACACTGCCCAAGTATTTGATTGTTCACCCCTCAATGAAGCTCAGGTCAGAGAAAATAAGAGAACTGTGGCACTTCTCTTATCCCTCCCTTGTGCATACCACCCAGGGGGCCTATGCCCCTGCATACACATAATCCCCCACTGTCTAACTTTTCCTGCATTGAACCCATTTCACACCATATAGGAAGTAGTGCTAATGAATGCTGCACAGTGAAACTAACTCTGGGACTCTGTGGTCTTCTCAGGCACTATAACCACTTGCATTGACACTTTTGGTCTTTGACCTGACAAGACCTGTGTGCAGTTTAACTATCCTGTCACCTTTAAGGTTTATTATTCATTTCCTCTGAAAACTCTTGATTTTCTGCAGAGTGGTTTGCTGCTTCTTTCACACTCATAGCTACCTGGGAATGACTTGTTACATAAGGGATTGCCATGGTGTATATTTGCATGGTAGGTGGGCTTTAAAGACGTGGGGTCTTAGAAATGTCAAGAGGATATGAACATTCTATTCTAGCAAAAAGCCCAAAAAAGCTGCTTGTTGAGGCTTCAGCTCAAGAAACACAAGTACACGGCTTACCTTGGTATTTACTATAGACCTATAAATGAATTAAAATACATTCCTCTGAGCTAAAATCAGCCATTTCCAGAGGCTGGGCTATAATGAATGTTTACACAGAAGTTTATCTCAGATCTGACAGGAATCATAGCCCCAATATCACGCACTTCTAACTTCTCATATAGTGGGTACGTGTTTGTTTTTACGAACCAATACATGGATTGCAAGTCTTAGATATCATACAGGAGATCATACAGGGAGAATCAAGTACTCCTTGCTGATGGTGGTATTTTTAGCATTTGTTCTACAATATAATGTTTCCACACTTTATTTGAAAACAGAACTGTGGTTATTTCAGTTGACCAAGCAAGTTGCAGCTAAATGTGGTGAAAACTCTGCAGAGGTACATGAGTGAACATATCATATACACCCTCACGCGTTTATATCAATGACGATATGCACAAACACACTTGGTGAAAGCGAGTCCATATAGCTCAAGTCAAATATTTTCAGTCAGCAAAGTATGGGCAATACATAAGTACCAACACAAGCAGTGCTACACATAGGAGCAAGTGATTTACACATGTTCATACGTTTCCATTTTAAAGAGGAAAAACAACAAATTCTTCTTGATTCCGATGCTTTCCCTCTCCCCCCTCCAGATGGCCACACCCCAAGCACTTCCCAGTCCCCTTCCTCCACCCCTGAAATGAATGAAAGAGAGAGGGGTGGCGATGGGGAGGTAGGCAGCTACAGGCTGGGCTGCAAGGGAAGTGTCTCTGAGGCAGGCAGGAAGTTTTGTTTTGCATGTGAGGCACTAACACACAGACACAGACACAATTCAGAATGTAGCTTAACAGGTGTCAGGACACAAAGCAAGTTACTCCATGGCTATTCCAACTGCCCTTGGAGCCAGCCTGTTGGAGGGGCCAAAAGAGACCAATTCTGCAGCACATGTGTGCCCAACACAATACCACCTGCACCACATCCCCCAGCAAACACACGCTCACACAAAGAACACAAGCATCCAGTAATGGGAACTTTCCCTAGTGGAGCTAAGTCCCTGTCAGGGGAGAGAAAACAACCCAAAGCAACCAACATGCCTCCGATCAACGCTTGCTAGATTCCGGGTCACAAACAGCCCTGAGATGCTGGTCACACCGAATCCCTGAGCCCTGTGGACACACGTTGTTACTGGGGTAATTGCTCCTGTTTGTTTTGCCCTCACCCACTATTATTAGGAGAAGCAACATTTGTCACCTGCCCCATGAACACAGGGAGGGCGGGGGTCCCTTTAGAGAATGGACCACCAGGAAGGGGAAATGGGAAACAAAAAGGCATGCAGCATGTTGAAACCTGGCTCCAAGTTGAGAGGATGGAGCTCAGTGCTGGGGAAAGCGAAGAGGAAGGGAGAGGAACATGTGTATGTGTGTGTGTGTTTGTGTGTGTATGAGGGGCAGACAATGTCAGTGCATGGAAATTCTAAGAGGAGGGGTTGATTGGAGGGATAGAGGAAAGGCAGATTAGGAAGTTCCAGGAGTAGGGACCATCAGCCCAGCATGGCAGACAGCAGAAAGAAGGCAATGAGAGGAATGTAGAGCCAGAGGGGAGCCCCCTTGACTTAGAGTGGGGCTTTTTGATACTATTTCCGTGGCTGCCATAAACCCAGCACTCTTCACTCCTTAATTTAGAGGGTCTCTTTTAAGAAGACCTCCTCCAGCCAAGAAATCACTGCCTCTCTCAAATACGTGCATGTCTAATAGATAATTGCACACAAATACACACCCCACACATATTTATATAAGTAAATGAATCAGGCACCTTCCACCAAGCACTGGAGTTAACTACTTAAACACACACCATCTCTTTCCTTGTTACAGCCTGATTCTTTTTTTCTCCAGAGCGCCGCTTCCTCCATTTCACATGCTCATGCCTAGAATGTGAGTGGTGTGTGTGTGTATGTGTGTGTGTGTCCACTTCCCTTCTGCTCCTCATCCGATCAAGAGAAGCCCCCTCCCTGTGTTGTGCCCCAAGTCTCCCACCACCGCACAGCTTTGGATAGCCAAGCAGTGGGGGTGGGGGGACACAAACCACCCCCCGCTAAAGGAAAACCTGGCCAGACCCAGAAAGTCCCTGCCCAGGCTGCCGCTCTCACTCACCGATCTGGATGTTGTTGGGGAAATTGGCACCTACTACCGCGCCTAGGAAACCGGTGCAGAAGAAGGCGAAAATGTGCTGCATATTCCTTTTTGCATTGGCGAAAAAGAAGCTCAGGTCCAATCATAGATTTGGTGTTTCTCCCCCTTCCCTTTATTGCTTTCTCTGTTCTCCCTGTTCTTTTCCTCCTGCAGTTCCTTCCTTGCTTGCTGGCTTCCTTTCTTCCTTCTGCGAGGTTTGCCTTGTTGCCCTGGGAATCCAAGCACTTAAACTGCAGCGGTAACACCAACTGACAGCCAGATTAACTGAGCACGGAAAGGAGAAGCCGTCCTCATGCGAGCTGGAGCGTCGCCCCCCTCCCCTCCCCTCCCCTCCCGCAGCCCTGCCTCTCTCTCCCTCCCTGCTCGCGCTCCCCCACGCACTCACACAGGCAGCCAGCGCAGGGCGCCTACCCCCCGGGCCAGCCCGGGGTTCCACTGCTGACCGCCCCTCCTCACTCGCTGACTCCCAGCCCTCACCTTACCCTCCTTGCTGTGTGCGGGGCGGGTGAGGGGGTGTGATCCAGGGAGCTTGGTCCTGAAAGGGACGAGCCCGCTGTCCCCTTCACCCTCCCCCGCCTTTCTCAGTTCCTGCCCCCTCCCCCAGCCCCCAGCCAGGCGGATGCTCCTGGGAATGTGGGTTCAGCTGTAAGTCAGTAGGTGGCAGGGGGTCCCCGCGATAGTCCTCCGTGCACTTGCCGCTTGATCTAGGTCACTTTTTCTAGGAGCGAACGGGCTGTGCTGGATATATCTCCTGCACTCCACTGGCCCAATTATTCCTACAACTAATTCCTGAGGGGAAGACCCTAGAAATCCCTCCTAGGAGCTTTAAAGGAGAGAACAGCTCCCCCCCCCCCCCGCCGCCCCTCCCCGCAATGGCAGGAATGACAGACAGAGGAACCGGAGAGTCTGGGATGACTGGCAGGTGCCTGAATGTGGACATCTGGCTGTCCTCATCTGCCTTTGCGAGCGGAATGGGTGGTCTCTGAAATCCGAGGCACTGAAAACGGGCCCCCTCCCCGTTTCTCCGCATCCCACAGGAGACTGTGGCATCAGAACGTGTGGGTGCACGATGAAGGCGAAGGGTACTTACACAGAGCCGTTACATGAGTCATTTTGCAGGGGTTCTAGTGAGACGATGCAGGCTTCTTTGTTGTTATCTTTGGGTTATCTCTGGGTGTGCTGGTCGTTCCAGTGTAAACCGGGGCACCACAGACCCTCCTGGACAGGGGCTCCCATGGAAATTACCTGCAGAGAGAACAGCTGTGTTCAGGGAAGGAGTGTGGGTAGCACAGTGGCAGTCACTAACAGTCACAGACACTTTGCAGTTTCTGAAGCAACTTCACAGTGTTACCCCACTTGCCCTCTCCTCACAGCAGCCCTGTGAGGTGGCCAGGACCTGTGTTGCACGGACAAAAAAATAGGCTCCAGGGATTCATTCTTGAGGACATGATAGAGTCTGGCTGCTTGGGACCAAAATATGGCCCAGCCTATGGACTTGAGTGCTCTGGGCCTTACCAATTGACCCACTCCCTGCCCTGGTCAGAACACCCACCCAACCGATGATAACACAGGGCAGGAAGGCCCACCTGTTCTCAGTTAGAAAGAGGAAGAACAGATCTCATGTTGCTTTGGCACTTGACTAGGCCACTTTATCCAAAAATTCCTCACTTCCTTCACCAAGATTGTATAATCACACACATTTGCAAGACAGCTACAAGGGCTGGGATTTGCAAGAGATACCTGACAGTATTCGATGGAGCCTCTAACTGAGAACAACTTAGGGGTCACATGCTTAACAATTTCCTATGTACTTTCACTAATTAGCTCACGTGATTTTTTTTTTTTTTTTTTTTGTAGTGTGGGTGGTTCCCTGGCTGGGAATCGAACCCAGGCCACATTGTTGACAGCGCCGAAGCCTTAGCCACTGCACCACCAGGGAGCTCCCTCAGGTGATTTTTAAAGCTAATATTTATTCGTTTACCATGTGCCAGGCACTGTGGTATGCAATGTGCATGCATCATTGACTTGTGCAATAATGCTTGTGGTAGATAATCTCATCCACATTTTATAGATAAAGAAACGGAGTCCTAAAAATTTACCCAAGTTTCCACTACTAACAAGATAGAGATTGGAGATTTGAATACAGGAAATTCTGCCATAAGGCCTAAGCTCTTAACCCTTAGGCTCTAGTAGCAGGAACACTAGGCAGGGACATTCTAGAAGTGTGTAAGCATCAGCTTGGGAAGGTGGCAGAACAGATTGGGAAAGATCACCTCTAAGGTCTCTGCTGACATTAGAAGTCTGTGACACAATGATTACATCTTAAAATATAATTTCTCCATTTGCATTTTTTTTGTCTCTTACTATTTTGAATGGTACCTGGGGATCTTTTAAATTCTCTGAGCTTTATGCCTGGTAATAATTATAATTAGGCTGTCACTAAAAGCTTCACATTTCTCTGTCACCTTTCAGAGGAAGATCTCAAAGCCCTTTAAGAGGATCAATTAGCAAAACCTCAGCACCCACCTGTAATAGGTAAGACTTGTTTTGCTTGCTTTGGGGGAGAGGGGCTTAAAGGAGTCAAAACCATGCATTTTCTATGATCATTTAAAATCAAGCAGTCAGATGGTTTTTCCTAAAATATAGCTCTCTGTTGTCGCTCTGCTCAAATATGGTTAATGATTCCCCTTGGCTTATTAAACATATGAGAATACAGTTGTTCAATGATTAGATAAACATGGTGGTTACACATTTCAAGCTTGGACATCTAGGTCAAAGTACATTTAGGTTCAACTGTTTATTTTCAAATACCTTCAAATACCCTGGAGAACCTAGTCAGTATCTGACAGGATGTCAGGTGCTGGGGTGTATAGAAAAGAATAAGACCCTGTCCACCTCAAGGCAGGTGAATGTGGTAGAAGAGAAAGACAGATGAACCCAGTCATCCAAAGCACTGCATGACACGTGAGCTAATAGAGATGTAAACACAACACGGGGGAGCGAAGAGAGAAGCAACAATATGTCTGTCTGTGGGGAGCCAGCAAGGCTTCAGAAGAGCTGAGCCGTGAAGGAGGAAACTACAGGTACAAAGTGAGGACTGAAGGAGGAGACGCAAACCACAGCAAGAGCACCTGCAAGGCCTGGAGGCGGTGGAAGACGCCACCTGCTCCTGGAGCTTGGAGAGCCTTTGGTGTGGGCTAAGGACAGAGTGTGGGGAACATGAAACCTAGAAGGAGTTCGGGGTCAGGTTTTGAAAGCCACTGAACTCCTGGAAGGCATTGGAGAGCCACGGGATAGTTTTTAGTATGCTAGTTATGTGACCAGGGATGTGCATGAGGAAGCAGAGACTGACCACTGGTGACTCCTCATTACCTCAGCTTCAGAGGTTAGGCCTGCACCACACACTCCCTGGATGACATCTGCTGTCCTCCTTTGTGAGTTCATCATGTTGTCTCTCCTTATGTAATAGCTTCCAATCCTGCTTGCCACCCCAGTACCAGTCTTGGAAAGTTTGGCTGTTTATAGTCTGCGTGGTTGATGGCGACCAAACCATATAGATACACGGTGCGCTGATTCACACAGCATTTGTACATCCATTATCTATCTCATCCATCCTCCCCAGAACCACACAAGAGCAGGAAATTAGAACCTACTTCACAGATTAAGCAAGATTTAGGATGGTGGATGGTTAGCCTAAGACGGTGGTTCTTAGCTGGCAGCAGATTTCTCCCACAGGGGATGTTTGGGAATGTCCCCAGACATTTCTGGTTCTTACAACTGGGGAGGTGCTCCTGGCACCTAGCGGGTGGAGGCCAGGGATGCCGCATAACATTGTACAACGCACGTGACAGCTTCCCACCACGAAGAATTATCGGTCCAACATGTCAGTAGTGCCGAGATTGAAAGGAGACCTAGCAGCTAGCACACCAGGAATTATTAATAGATACCAGGCCCCTATTCTAGCCTCCCTGTCCACTAGATTATGAGTACTTTGGGAAAAGATTAGATTTGTCTTTCAAGACTTTTCGTATTTTAAAATGGAATACCTGAAGGTAGATAGTTGTTCCTGAAAGTGCAAATGGATGAGTATCGTGGAGGGACTGCAGGCAGTGAACAGGCCACAGGAGAAGCCCTCCTCATGCTGCTCGGATTGTGCCTCAGCGTTGGCATAGCACCTGTCCCTAAGCCCAATCTTGACCTATCCCAGTCCATATTTTTGGCATACTTTAAGTTCCATTACATGTAGCTAAAATAGCTTAAGATTTATTTATTTGGCTTTAGTTTTACACCACAAATCAAAGAGAATGGTGTTGGGCAGGGAATTCAAATTCAAATGCCCCCTTGGAACAAGCAGGGAAATGAAATAAGCTGAGCTGGAGAGAGAGCAGAGGCGGGGACAAAGAGAAGTAGGAGGTAGACGACTTGTCAAAAGGTGGGTTGCAGGGCCTCAATGGCAGTAGAAATTTGTCATTAGGAAATGTAGCCCCAGTGTGGCCAGATCGTCTGTTGTTTTTTTTTTTTTTTTTTTTTTCAAGAGAAAACAGAATATAGAATTTAGTTATTTATTTTTAAATATTAAGTGTACCTTCATTGCAGGAGCCAGAAGAAAACATGGTGTCAGGAGTGCCTCTGGGCTTGTTCTGTCCCACAGGCCACACACATAGTGCCAGGTGTGGGTTGGTGGAAGGCCAGGGACAGAGTCCACCCACCTGCCCCAGTGTTAAGTGTCTAGGCCTCTGTTTCCTCTCTGTAAAATGACAGGACTGGACTAGATGATGGCTACAGACTGTCGTGGCTCTGGCACACCGTGAGTCCATTTGCCGGCAGAGACCCGGGCGCGGAGGGAAAGGACGAGGGGTCAGGTCTGGGAGGCCTGTGTTCCCCACCTCCTGTGACCGCCAGCAGTGGCCTTAGCAGGCTCCTTCCCCAGCCTGGGCTCACAGCTCCGTGTGCAAATGGCAGGGGCAGCACCATGGTCTCTTTTGGCTTGGCCAGTTTAGGCTTCTGGTGTGACACAGTTCAAGGGGGTCGGGGAAGCCATCGTAATTCACGATCTGAGAACAGGTCCCTGGCAGTTGACACATTGGCCCAAAACGCAATCCGAGGGAGGGTGGCGCCTCGGTGGCTTTAGAAGGGCTCCATTTTAAAAGATGTTGAAGAAAATAATAATGATAATATTTTTCATCTGCTTCGCACAATACCTCCAGAAGGCTCCCAAAATACTCCGCAGGCCGTGCGCGCTGAGGACAGCACCCCTAAGTGTAAAGAGGCACCCCGGGGTCTGCCAGCTCACCAGCGTTTTCTCTGTTGTTCCTCCAGGCCCCCGCCCTCCCTCACGCACAGGACAGGATTTTCGCTGGGTGATGAGGGAGCAGTGCGAGTTCTGGAAAACTCCGGGGCAGGATTCGCGCCGGGGGCAAAAGGAAAAAGGGGCCAGTCCGGGGGGCACCCCCACGCAGCACGCTCGCTGGTGGCGGAGACCGCAGTCGCCGGCCCTTCCCGCAGACCAGCGGCGCCTTCGGAAAGGCCGCCTGGGCGGTCCTCCTGGGCCGCCGGCCGCTCGCAGCCTGTCCAGGCGAGCTGCTCTGCCGAGGGGCCAGTGTCGCTCGCGGCGCCATCCTCATTGCCTGCAGGGTTTTCGAGGAGCCATTGAACCCCTTTGTCTCAGCGCCTCGTCGGTGAAATGAGGAAGGGGGAGGGGCTCCCTCTGGGGCTGGCGGGCACTAACGCATGCTCTGCGAGGACCCTGCCAGCTGTCACTGCATGGATTTATGACGCGTCAGTGCTATGGTCCTTATCATCTCCAGGATAACTTTTATCTTTGTCTTTTAATGCTTTTATTTTATTTTTAAAATTTAAATATAGTCGATATACAGCATTATATTGATTACATTAGTTTCAGGTGTAGTGATTCAACATATTTTATACTTTACAACGAGATCACCCTACTAATTCTAGAAGTCACCTGATGCCATGCAAACCTATTGCATTATTGTCGTCTATATTCACCTTTTTCACCCGTCTCCCACCCCCACCCCTCTGGTAAGCACCCCTTTGGTCTCTGTTTATGTGAGTCAGCTTTTGGTTTGTTTTGTTTTTTCACTTCTTTTTCTTTTTTTAGATTTCACGTATAAGTGAGATCATACGGTATTTGTCTTTCTGTCTGACTTATTTCCCTTAGCATTATTCTTGACCAGTGGTTGGAATCCAGATTCATTTTGGCATTGGGGCCCTTCCCTGTGGTTCCCACCTACTTCTGAAATCTTCTCTTATAGTTGACTTTGCCAATCTTCTGTTAAATAATATGTCACTTTTCCACATCCTCAAAACATCAGCCCATCAGGAATATACAGACTTTGATTCTACCATCCTCCAACCTGCTCCTCCCCTCCTTCTTCCCATCTCCCTAAATGACACCTTTGTCACCTAGTTGTCAAGCTGTGGACTCCACATCCGACCCATCTGCAAATTCTGTGGGCTGCACTTGCACAATACAGCCAGAATCCAACCCCCTGACCCCTCCGGTCATTCATGCCACTCTCTGCTCTCATCTGCTGCATGCCAAACTTTACCAGCTCTTTATTTACACTCCTTCTCTACCCTCCATGCATACCACCACAGCAGCACAGCACGTTCCCTGTTTGCAGCCAGAGTGAAACTTGTAAAAACACAAGGCAGATTCTGTCACTCCCCACTTCGAAAATATCCAGGAGCTCCATGTCATACTTCAAATAACACCCAAAACCTGGCTGCTGGCTGCCTCTTCAGCCCCGTTTCTTGCATCCTCTCTCCTGGTTCACACTATGCCAGTCCCGTTGGCCTCCTTGCTGTTCTTTGGATGTGCTAAACACCATCTTGGCTCAGGACCTTTGCACTTGCTCTCCTTTCTGCCTGGGAAGCTCCTCCTCTGAAATCTACATTGCTGCTTCTCTCACTTCATTCAGGCTTCTGTCCAACAGTCTCCTTCCTTTATCTGAAGTAGCACTCCACCCACTGCCATAATTTTACTTCCCTTACCCTGCTTTATTTTATTTTACTTTATTTTTTGCAGTGGTTTATCACTATTTAACTCCATTATATATTTATTTGTTGAGCGTTTGGCCCATTACTAGAATGTATCTTGTTTACCCCCGGCCCGTGCTTAGAGACTGTCTGACACCAAGTATGTTCTCAGTTAATAACACTCCCGTGAAGTATCTGTCCTTTTCTTTGCCACATTCTGGGGTTTTAAGATCCCATTCATTTGCCATCTTCCCCACAGTACTTTCCTACATCTATGAGTATTTTGACCTCCCTGAGTATCTGTGTTACTTACCACTTAGTGCTTTTATTTGACATTTAACTTAGTGTCTCCCACTTAATTTTCAGCTCCATAGGTGTCAGGAGTCATGTCTATAATATAATAAGAGCTAATTTTTTGAGTACTTACTATGTGCAAGGCTATATACCCACCTCATATCATGTTATATTCACAGCAGCCCTCTGAAGTAGGACCCCTTACTATTCTGTTTAGAGGTGGGGAAGAGAGAGTTGGAGAATTAAGTTACTTGCCCAAGCTTATACAGCTATTTCAAGGCAGGGCTTGGATTTCAACCTAGATCTTTCTGGTTCCCAAAGCTGGCTCTCCTAACCATTATCCTATACTGTTTCAAGGGACCAGCTCATCAATTTGGTCAATTTTTGTTGGACAGGCCCTTGACAATGTATACCATATTTCTGAAGGGTGTAAAGGATTTGCCCCAGGACTGGCTAAGAGGTGAGCCCTCCTATTGAAAAATCTATTGTGTAGTAGCTCAGCTACAGGATTGTAGGAAGGGGCTCTAAGAAGCCATTCAGAGAACATGTACAAGACTGGAATTTGCTTTAAAAAACAAACAAACAAACCCAAATGTGTCTTGAAAAAGAAGATGAAATAATGTTTCTCACCCCACATCTGGCAGCCTGTTTTCAGGCCAAACAGTGATTATGGTACTTACTGTAGTTTCCACCAACCTCCATGACCAAAGGGAGATTTTACGTTTTCAGGAGACTCAAGACATAAGTGATTCTAATTGACTGTCATACTCCCAGTATTAAATTTTGCTGCTTGCCTAACCTCTAGCCTCTCCTTTATTACTTTGAGACAAAATTATACAGACCTAAAAAAAAAAAAGGCTAGAAGTGGGGCTTCTCTTATGTGAAAGATAAGCAGGTAGAACGTTAGAGCTGGAAAGATATTTTGAGATCTTGGAGTGCAACACCTTCACTTTACAAATAAAATAGAATCTCAGAGACATTAAGTCATTTGCCCTGGGATACCCAGCCAGGCAGTAGATCAGGGACTTGAAACCCACGCTTGACTGCATGACGAGTTTTGTATGTATCCTGTCACAGTGAGATGGACACAAAGCTCATCTAAAGACTCAAGGTCAAGTAATGGCTATAAAAACTATAGCCAATAGAAAGTTAAGAGAAGGGGGCTAAGTTAGAGTCATTGTTTAGAAGAGACAGATGGAGTCCCTGGAGAATGTGGTCTGCCCACCAGCCCATAGTTCACATGGTAATTTTTCTACTAAAGAGTTCTGAGATGACATTTCAGCATAATAGACACGCAAGTTTAAATAGTTAGCTTGCATGCTACTTGACAAGTGAATGGTAGAGAGAATCTTGTAGGCCAGTAAACAGGCTAGAATTTGTATGAACATCCGTGGTGTCCTGAACAGAGATTTTCTAAATAAGACTGAACTCTGCTCTCCTCTACTCCTCACTTTGCATTTACTCCTTGTCTTCTCTGTTTGTCCACTTTATGAACCCTTCACATAAGCATTCTCTGAGCTCCCCATTCCCTGTTCCCACCTCTTTCCACCTCATGTTATTGCTGGGTAGACTCACATCCTCAGTGACCCAGGTCAGTGCCTGCCTGCTCTGAGCTGATCATCCTGCTCCATCATCATGTCCATTCTCTAAGCCAAGCTTGAATAGCACCTTGGCTTCTGAAGAATAGAATACAGGGTGAGCATGGCAGAAGGCAATCAGCCTTCTAGGTGAAAGTGAGGACAGTAACATACTAATGTCATTAACAGCAACTACCACTTGCTGTCACACATAGCACACTGTGCTAAGGATTTATATCCAAGTATATAATAGCCCTCAATCCTTGTAACAGCCTGGTGGCATTGTGATAAGCCCCATTTTACAGGTAAGGCGAACCTTGGTCTTTAGCCTTCAAAGCCCTTGCTACCCACCACTCAGCTCCATGTGTTCTTCCAGCAAACCTTGTGGAAACAGCATTATCAGCTCACCTTTATTTAACAAGTGATGAGAAGCTAAAGCCCTGACTAACCTCAGGACACACAGGCATGAGTGGTGAGACCAGGTCTCAAGCCAGATCATTTCCCCCTACTGAACACTGCCAGTGCTGCTTCCCATGATGCTCTCTCCCCATGCTACCTTTGAATTCAGGCAAAAGGCAAGGATTCCTGCCTCTAACTCTAGAGATGAGGCTCTCAGGTAAGACCGGTGAGTCCATGAAGTTCATGAACTATAATCCATGTTAAAAATGATACAGATTTTAAAGAAAATCTGATTCTTCTGAATTGTCTTCTATTACTTTTATGACAAAAGTATAGCATTTCAACTACAGTAATGTCAGTGTGGCTTTGGTGGGCTCACCTGGAAAACTAACCCCTATTCATTTATAACATTTCCTGTGGGAAAACTAACTACTATCTGTTTATAAAAGTGTTATAAAGTGAATAAGATAATACTCTGCCTGAACTCAAACCAATAGTAAGACTTTAAGTCATTGGCAAACTACTGAGGGCACAAGACTTCTTTCAATGTTAGGGGTCTCCAGAGTTCCCTTTCTGACACGGGAAGGTACAACAGCTGGTGAGAGCAGTGTGACAATCTGACTTCAGGGGAATAGAATAGACAAGAAAGTGCTTTACCAGGGCAGATGGCATCTAGAAGCACCCAGCGATGACTGCCCTCACTCAGTGCCAAGCACAGGAGCCTGGCTTTATCCTGGAATTTTGATGTAAGATACTTCTCCAACCTCAATGCTCCAGGGCCATGATGGCTTGACCTCCTCCCACAAGTGCTGGTTAGTCTGCCCAGCCAAGATAGTCTCCCATGGCTATGGGACTCTCCAAACAAATGGGTCCCCAGCACTGCCTGTCATCACCATACAACAGCCCTGGGAGAGAAATAGTTCTGGGGTATTGGGTTGTCCTAATAAAGGGCAGAGGTGAGAAATAAGACTAGAGACAGAGCTGGGGAGACAGAATCAGAAAGAGCTTCTTCCATTCTGACTTCAAACAATGACAAGTAGGAGAACAAGGCAGCAGGGTTTTCAGGAATGATCGTCACATCTGGGCTATTGGGCAGACCTGAACTACTTCCTCTTCAAAATGCCCCCCAGAAGAACTGAGCCATTGACACTGCTCCTATTGGGGTATCTGGAGTAAGAAAGAGGCTATGGTCATTACTTGTCAAGGAGGCCTTGGCTCTATGGAGATGGCCCAGATCTTAGCTTAAAACAGTAAGTGTCAAAGCCATGCTTGCCAAAAGGTTACCCACGTGATCATTAACTATTCACCCAACTCATATTAGAGCATGGGCTCCAGAGTCAGAATGGCTGAGTTTGCAGACTACCCCGAAAGCTTATTAGTATGTGATTGTGGGCAAGTTACATAAGCCCCCTGAGCCTAAGGGATGAGCATACCTTAGAGGGGTGTTGTGAAGATTAAATTAGAAGCTGGATGTATAGTGTTTGGCACAATGCCTGGTAAACAGTTGACTTTTATGGCCGGCTATGATTTATTGGCATTTTATTTGGGCCAACACTGAACCGGATATGTGGGATGAAAAAGGCAGTTTCTAACCTATTTACTGAGTAAAATAAAACAGGGAATTTAGGGAGGACTTGGCGATGTATATGAAGGCTTAGCCCCTGGGAGATACATTCCAATGAGGGGAAGATCCAAGGTCAGTGCTGGAAGACAAGGTGAAGGTTCAAAGAGGAACCTTTGGAGCCTTATAGAGGAGATCCTTTTACTCAAAGCCTAAGGGCAGTATGAGGACTAGATGTTCAAGGCTATCGGAGGGCATCCTGGGGAGCTGCTAACCAAAACCTTATAGAGCTTAGCGTTCAAATGGATCTGCAAGATACTTAACCCTACAGACTTGGGAAGAGGTGGGAACTGGTTCTAAATACTCTAACCTGTAGCAGGGAGGCCCACCCAGGCCAAGACCCCTTGTATTTTAAGCTGAGAAAACTCAGCTCAGAAAAGTGCTGCCTCATAACAGAGAGTGTGATATAATTGGTGAGGTCTCAGGTTCCTGTGTCTGAACCCCAGTTCTGCTCATGACTGTGGGACCTTGGGAAAATCCCTCAATTTCTTTAGGCTCGAGTTTTTTTAATCTGTTAAATGGTGATGATAATACGGACTTCAGAAATTTGCTCTGAGATTCGTAACTGTAACATAGTGTCTGACACAGTAAATACTTGAATGTTAGCTAGTCTTATCTATGCCTCAAACCTGCATAGCCTCTTTCTTCTCACAGCCTCACGTTCCCCATTCTTGCCTCTTACTGAGTTTCACCACCCACTTCCATGGGAGTTCCTGAGAAGGAACTATTTAGGCTGCTCTCTCCTTACCAGGGTGTACCATCTCCACTTGCAGTAAACAGCTTTGTTTTTCTAAACTTTAATTCTAGCCTCCACTCAAATGTAGCTTTTAACCAAGGCAAAACTCAACCTCCAGAGATTCAGTCTGAGCCCTGGTGCTGATCACAAGGTGGGGATTCAAGGAACAACAAGCAGTTCCTTATAGCTTGAGTCTAAGTTGTGTATGCTGGGTTTAAACATGTGGTGAGGGTTATGGTTTAGAGCAGTAGTTCACTGGATAGTGAGCAGAGTAGTGGAGGGGGTAGTTTTGCCTTGTGGGGCCATTTGGCAATATCTGGAGATCGTCTTTTGATAACTTGGGAGTGGGGAGTGTTGGCACTTAGGGGTAGAGGGCAAAGATGATGCTCAACATTCTGTAACACACAGAGCAGCTTCCCACAGCATAGGATTATCTGAGCCTAAATGTCAAAAGTGCTGGGTTGAAACCCCTGTTTTAGAGGGTCCTGGAAAGATAGACCAAAGATGGATTATTTAGAATAAGCCTAAAGAGAGTACCTGAAGGCTTTTGAGCAGAAGTGATATATCCTCTGTGATACTTTGGAGAGGTGATCCAGGAGACCTACGCAGGAGCTAGTTAGGAAGTCAGTGAAGTCAGAACTAACTAGGCGAATCCCAGGCTTCGGGCAACCAAAGAGGAAAAGGGAAGTGTCAAACAAGAGTTCAGTTTTTATACAACTTCTCTACCACTCATCACCTCCTACCTTCCCAAATCTGTTGTTTGTATTATGATTGTTATAAGTTCCATCCATTTCTGATCCAAGTACCATATTGTGAATACACATTCTCTCATGTACAACTTTTTATTTGTCAAGCTTAATAAATTCCTTGCTTTTACATTTATTTAATTACATTGTACAGGAAAAATAAAAACCAGCTTCAGGTTGGCAGTAAAGGAAGGATAAGGGAATTGGATGGCGTAGCACTGTTTTAGCAGTAATTAAAACATTTTATTTTTTGGAGAAGGAAACACTGACTTTGGTACGGCAGAAATGTTTGTTGCAATAATTTCTGAATTTTATGTGGTTGAATGCTTCATATTAATTTTTTCAGACAAAGCAAGAAGTTGTGATAATAGACTTTAGCAAGGTAGAATTGGCAAACATTTTTGTTACTGAGCATGTAAAGTTAGAAAAAGAAGACTGAAGCGTTACTATATGTTAAGTGTTTGAGGCTGAAGACAATAGAAGCATGAGAATGATAACCAACCTAAGAATTGCAGGAAGTAGAAAAGGTTGTGAGTTTTAGTGTGCAGTACTGGGGGTGAGGAAGGCATTGAGTAATACTTTAGATATGCTAAACTCAATTTTCTGCAGTACATCTTTGTGGAGAGTTGGCCATGAGCAAGCTAGGTCAGAAATTCAGAATCAAAAACCAGGGCAAGCCTTGGAGCCTTGGGTCACACCTCTTTGGGGGAGGGTTGAGTCATGAGAGCTGTAGGCATGGCCAGGGTTTCCAAGAGAGGGTGCAGCCTGAAGAGAGACAAAGTCTAAGGACTGAAACTCGGAAACTATCAATATTTTAGAGGCTAAGGAAGAAAAAGATACGTTAGAGGGAACCAAAGCGAGATTCCGGGATCTAGAAGAGTACGAGAAGAATATGTTGTCATAGAAACCAATAAAGAGGGATTTCTGAGAAGGAAAAGGTGGACAATGGTGTTAACAGCTGTGGAGAAGGAAGAGAGTCGGACTGAGAAGGAGCCACTGGGTGTGATGGTAAGTAGTGCCATAGGGAGTCTTAAGAAAGCAATTTCATTAGAGTAAGGGGCCTCATTCAAATCTGTTGTTTGAGTATATATTGTGTCATGGCACAGTGTGAGGATCTGAGGGAATGAGCCGAAACAGGTTTGCCTGCCCTCCAGGAGCTCACTGTCTGGTGCTTTAGTGTACAAACCAAACTAAAGGGGCAACTCATTGTTTCTATGATAGAAGCCTGCACAGGATATGATAGGATCTTATCAGGGAAAGCTTCCTGGAGGAGGTGACATCCAAATTGAATTTTAAAGGATGAAGGATGAATAGGGATCAATCATGTGAATTGGGAATGAGGGTTAGTCAAAAAAAGAGGAGTGGGGATCAATTTTCCAGATGGAAGGATCATCACGAGCAAAGTCCTAGAGCCAAGCGAAATTCTGGGTCTTCAAGGAGCCAGAGTAGTTCAGAATGTTGGAGTGGCAAAAGATGAGCCTTGGTGAACTACCTATGCAGGTGCCAGGACAGGAAGGCCCTTGTGTGTTACACTGTAGCAGTTGGACTTTATTCTATAATTGGGCAGAGCTACCATTAGACTGCCTCAACGTGTTTATGTTCGTTTCCTAACACACTTGCTTAGGGCAGCCCACAGTTATAAATTGTTGTGTCTGGTATTCAGTGATTATTTAAAAATATTTGTTTGAATTAATGAAAAGATATAAAACCAATGAATACTCAACTATTCATTCAAGAAAGTGAACTTTTGAAATAGAAGTGTAGAGCAGCAACAGAGAGGGAGTAGAATAGTTACTATTTTTGTCTTTATTTCTCCCATTTCAAAAATAGCCACATTTTAGGATTATATAAATATATACTCATTATAGGAAATGTTAACACATAAAAGTATAAGGAAGTTCAAGTCATCAAAAAGTCTTCCCCACTGAGACAAACACCATCTTCTGTGGCCACTTGCTTCCATGTCTCTTTATACATACATAGACATTCACATATCTACATTTACGTAAGTGAGACCATGTATTTTATCATGGATATTCATTATATTGCTTTTGTTTGGTGCAGAGTGGTGAAATAGTGAACACATTATCTACTGAAAGAAGCATCAAGTGGAGGAAGACAAATAAAAGATTTAAGAAAACATAGAGACACAATCAGCAAAACCCAGAATATGGAAGTCTTTTCAGAACAAATTATTAATTTCGTCAGCAAATAAATTGCAAGGGAAACAAAAAGATGGGAACAAAAACCTGTAGCACACACAGGATTCAACAGACTATCAACCAAATATGATGTTAAGACGTTGTTTGGATAGTGATTTGAATAAACAATTAAAAAGAATTTTAGAATCATGTGGAATATTTAAGCCCTGATAGGATATTTGATATTAGAAAGAAAACTATTATTGATTTTTTTAACATGTGATAATGTGATAATGATGTTGTGGTTGTTCATATATATATATATATATATATATATATATATATATATATGAAAGAATATTAACTGGGATTTGCTTCAAAATAAGCCAGTGGGGTATATATTGGGGAGTCTATAGATGAGATAAAAATCAGCCACGAATTCATGACTATTGTAATTGGGTGATGGGGACATTGAACTATTAAATTTTCCATCATAAAAGTTAAAGAAAAAAAGAAAAGAATGAGGAAAGAGAGAAAGAAATAGAGGAAGGGAGGAAGAGGGGAGGGAGAGAGGGAAGGAGAGAGGAAACGAGGAGTGAAGAGAAGAAAGGAGACTCAGTAGCAAAAACAGAGAGAGCAAAGCGACTCCTTGACTATGGGGCTGATCTGGAGACATGCGGTGTGTTTCTGCTTTGGGGGGTGGGACTAAAAGGTCCTCAGAGACAGGAGAGAAGGGTAGACACTGGGAACCAGAGACAGGGCAAAAGTGGAGGGACGTGGTCTCTCATGGGCTCTCAGAGGCAGACAGCACAGTCCTGGCGGAAGTATAGGAAGTTCTGTCTGGGGGCTTAAGCAGAGCAGGCTCAGGGTCTTCTGTGGGAGCAGCAATAGGTGTCAGGGAGGGATGGCAAACGGATGTGGAACAGCACTGGGGGTCCCTGCTGAGAGGACTGGACATAGATCCGGGCAGCATAGTTAGAGCTTTGGCACCAAGCCCTGAAGCCAGCAAAGGAGGGTAGAGAAAACAGCAGACTTCTCTAACTCTCTTTATCCGATGGCTTTCTCCCTTTCCCCAGTGTCCCCTGGTATTTAGTCGTAATTATGCAATTTATTACTAGTATCTACACTACCAGTCTGGGAATAACTACAATTCACCGAACATATGAATAGGTGCCAGGCACTGTGATAAGTGTGTTGTGGGCATTAGTGCATTGAATCCTCACAACCACTTGAGGGAAGTGCTATCACCTTCATTTTATCCCTTCATTTATTCAAGTATAAATTCAAGACCTACTGTGAGCCAGACATTGAGTATACTGAGTGTGCAGTGGTACATAAGACACTTGTGGGTTCCTGGCTTCATAGAGCTTGCTATTTAATGGGAGAGACAAACTAAAGAATTAATTGCGGAGAAGTGTGTATTTAATTATATCTGCAATCATTGCAGAGAAAGTAAAATAAAAATGCTTTGAAAGTATACAAAAAGGAGATTTCAACTTCTCAGAGGTTTCCCTGAGAAAAAGATATTGGAACAGAGACCTGAAGCATGAACAGCAGTGAGTTGGTACAGAGGCTGAGGGAGGAACATTCTAGGCAGAGAGGTGAAAGACCAGAGGGCTCCAAAGCCCTGAGATAAGACTGGTGAGCCTCTGAGGCCAGCGCAGACACCCTTGTAGTCTTTATTTAGGCTGTGAGACTTCAGCCCAAGGGCAAGGGAAAGCCAAGGAAGACAGCAACATTCTCATATTTATGGTGGATGGTAATTCAAGAGAGAGAGAGAACAGAGTGGGTGGAGTCTAAAAGTACTCAGGATGCAAATTCAACTAGCAGCACTTGGTGATCAACGAATTTAGGGTAGAAGAGAGAGGGAAGAGTATTAAGAATGACGCCCAGGTCCATTATGAGAAACGGAGGTTCAGAGAAGTTATTAATATGTCTCATGCTGAAGGTCATGTGCGTCGCTAGTCAGTGAAAGAGGGGATTCTGAAGCCCAGACCTTTAACAGGTTACCATCCTGGCCAACAGTGAACACTTGTGGAATGTATATAAGAACAGCGTTTTCAGTGAGCCTTTCTTTCTCTGAGGAAATAATAACAGCCAAGGTCTTTTAAGATGATCAGTTCAAGATTCAGAGATGACAACATGCTGTGGGGAATGCGTGGCATTCACCTGATTTTCACTGTTGAGACAGCCTAGAGCAAATGAATCACACAGTTCATGTCGAAAACAGCCACCTCCGCCTTCATGGAAGAGGCAGCCTGGTGTGGTGATATGGTTGATGTTTGAGAATGCTAGCTTGAGTTCTGACTCTCCTCTCAATCAGTTAATGTGCTAAGACAAGTCAGTGTGTCAAGAGGAGCCAAAGGTCCAGCTACGTGACAAAGGTAACCAAGATCCAAGGCTCAAATGGGATGACCAGGTTGGTCTATGCATGCAGCCAGCTGAAGAAACAAACAGAGATTGACATCTAAATAAAATTTTAATGTACCTACTATAAGCCACAGACCTAAGAGACTGAAAAATACTACAACATGCATTTTCTCGACATTAGCTCATTAAATCCATGCAACAGATTACTCTCCTATTATTTAAGCTACCTCATGAGCTGAATGGAACATCAAAAATCATCCAATCCAATCATGTTATAGACAAGGAAATAGACATCTGCAGAGTGGAAGATTTGCCCAAGAACACATAGCAAGTTAATAAGAGAGTAGAAACTAAATTCCCAGTCTTCTAGATTCTTAGGGTAGTACTGTTTCAGCTAGGCTAGCCTATCCTTTCTAGTCGACTTGGTACACCCAAAGTTATGCGTATTCATGAAAAGAATTTATTTATGCAACAAATGTACACTGACATTATAATTTATGCAAGACACTGTTTCAACAGCTGGACAAACAACAATGAACACAAAGGACAAACTGTTTCTGCCTTTGTGGAGCTTATACTCTAGTATAGACAGAAAACTACATAAATAGGTACAGTCTAGAGTATGTTAATGATGCATTTTAGGGATTAAACAATTACTGCAAGGTAAGATCATATGAAGTATTGGAAGCAACGTGGAATTTTAGGTGGAGTGGCCAAGGAAAACTTCTATGTGAAGATGTCTTGAGTAAGAACCCAAAGAAAGTGAGGGAGCTAGCCATGCAGATACCTGTAGAGAACATCCCAGGCAGGACGAAAATGAGTGGAAGAACTCAGAGTTGGGGGCGTGTCTGCAAGGTTGGGACCCAACAAGAACACGTGTGGCTGACCTGGAATGAATGACGAGAAGAGGATTAAGATAGGTCAGAGAAGAAATGGGATCCAGCCCGTATATGGCTCTGTGAGTTGAAGTAAGGACTTGGGTTTTTATTTTGAATCAAAGAAGACATCATGGTGGCAGGGGTGGGGCACTGAGTAACACTGGTTAGGCAGGTGTTAAAAATAGGCTAAAGGGAGGGGACAAGGGCAGAAGGTCAGAGATCAGGAAAGTATTACAATAAAGCAAAAGCTGATGGTGGCTTGCATCAGAGTGGTGAGAAGTAATTGAATTCTGGATGTATTTTGAAAATAGAACACACAGGATTTGCAGAAAGGCTAGAAATGGGGAATGAGTCAGGGATTACACCAAGGCAACTAGAAGAATGGAATTGTGGAAATGCATAAAGCCTGTTTTGGTGGGTGGGGAGGATTTCATGAGCTCATTTTTGGACATGTTTAATTTAAAATGCCTATTAAATATTCAGGCGGAGATGTCTAGTAGAAAGTTAACTATGTGAATCTGGAGTTTATGGGAGAAGTCCAGGCTGGGGATATGCCCTTGGCTGCATGTGGATGGTATTTAATGCCAGAAGACTGGATGAGATCAACTAGGGAATAAGCATAGATATCAAAGAGAAGCAGTTCAGAGACTGAGCCCTGAAGCATTTCAACATTTGGATGTCAGGGAGATGCAGATTATCCAGCAAGAGAGGCAAAGTAAGCTTCCAGAAGTGGGGAGAAAACCAGGAGGAAACCCAGTGATGAAAGTGCTTTAGGAGAATAGAATGAACCCCTGTGTCACATGCTGCTGGTGGGAAAAAGTAAGATTAGGACCAAGAAATAAATGGGCTTAACGTGGAGGCCACTGTTAATAAGTTTTTGCAAAATTGGTTGAGAAGAAAAAACTTGGTTTGTATGTGTCAAACAGAGAACGGAAGGAGGGAAACTGAGGACAGTGAGTTTAGACATGTCTTTCTGGGCGTGCTGCTGTAAGGAGAGAGGAAGGGTGCTGTTGCTGAAGGGCAAGATGGAAGTAGTAATGAACAGCTTGTCCGTGTGCTGCCGGATGCAACAGTGTGTGTGTGGGTGGGGGGCAGGGATGGATGCAGGGGAGAGGAAAGGCTTAGTGGGAGAGAGTCCTCGCGGGGGTGAGGGGGCTGCGATGTTCTTCTCCAAATACTGCCCTCCAGATTTGTCAAGTGGAAAGTGAGGTCAGAAGCTGTGAGTGAAGACAGAGAAGGTGTGGGGGGTTTGAGAAGAAGCAAGAAAGTGTGAGATAATTATTGAGGAGAATGGGAAAGAGGACAGGGCAAGTGCAGTGTGATTGCTGGGCAGCACGAAGAGTTTACCTGGTAATCACAAGGTTAAAGTGAAATCAGGAATTGTGGTTGGGGTTTATTTTGTGGACTTTCTTGTACAAGTTCTGCCCCTGAGTAGGTGAAGAGTTAAACTTCCCCGGGACTGTAGTTTAAGTCAGTGACTATGACGAAAGGATATGCATCTGGGAGTTCAAGACGGGGAAAGGATGAAGGGATGCCCAAGAGAATGATTATAAAAATTGATCCTATAATTTAAGCTGGATAAAGAGGTGAGTGAGCTCATAGGGCCAGGGACTAAGGTCACTATAATGGTGGGAGGATCAGTGGATTGAAAATACAGGTGGAATCAAAGGATTACTGGAGGCACGGGGTCTAGGCAGTGAGCTAGAAATGCCAGAGATGGTAGATAGGCTTGAAACTGAGATTTTGGAGGAGTTGAAATGACAGGAACTGATGAGGTTACGACCATGAGCATGAGCAGATTCAGAAGGACTGGGTCACTGGAGGAGAGGCGGTTAAGGAACTTCAGGGCCAGAGTACCGGAGTGGCCGTCTCCTGCAGGGACTGGGCGTCACTCAGGACCAGAGATCCCGGGACACTGGGATCGGCATGGCATCCCTTACCTCCAGCTCAAGGACCAGTCACTGCTACCCATTTTTTAAAAAACTGAATTGTTTATTCAGTACTGGGGCAGATACTACTACTGTTTCCTGATGCCTGTTTCCCCTCGACTTCTAGAAAAATGGAGAAATTATACAGATCTTTTCATTTAAATGTTACATGTCTGATGTTTGGCATGACAATGTGAATTGCTCTGGGGGATGAACTATGGATAGAGGTGACATGGGTCACTCGAAAGGAGCCTCTGTTTACCAGAGTTAGATCTTCCAGTCTCGCTCTTTCCCTGCCGTGCTGAGCTTGGAAGCATGCACTGACATCGGGGTCACTGTCTCATATACTTGGCCGCAATATGGAGGTGGCTGTCCTGGAAACCCAGCTACTCTTGCAGTAGCCTTTATGTAAGCATGAAAGAAACCACTTCTGAGATTTGGGTGTCATTCTCCAATGTGGTGTAACCTAGCCAGAGCTGGCTGATACTCGCCTCACTCGTAGCTTGCCCTGTGCTGATTGCCGAGAACATGGAGATGAACACAGCACCTTCGGGGACCTCCAGGTGGCAGGGAATGAGGGACAGGGTGGGAGAAAAGCGGTCTCACCAGTGCAGTGAAGAAGATAGCAGCTGCAGAAGAGTGAACTGGAGGCTTTGGAAACAAGCTGTGGCTTGCACATTTGCTCGCTTCTGCGTGGCATTTGGAGCCCGCCACGCGGAGGCCTTCTCACTTCCCTGTCTCCCCGTTTGAGCTCCTGGGCTCCATTCAACAAAAATGCGTTGAGTGTCAGGTACTGTGCCAAAAGTTAATGCAGCAGTAAATGAAACAGACAATCCCTGTTCTCATGGGATTAACAGTTTAGTGGGAAAGGATGTTAAATAATTAATTTACAACTGGAGTGAGTGTTCTGCACATCAGGGATCCTAACCTAGATTTGCCCAGGAAATGAGCAGCAGATGCAGAGGGGACACATCTTAGTCATTGGATGCTTGTTTAAATGTCCTCAGGTGAGAGAGAAGGTGCTCAGGACACTGAAGGTGATCTGTAACGTGTGGCAGAAGAGGAAGACGAAGGAAGTGAGTGGCAGGAGAGGTGAAGGTGCAGGGGCATGGGCCAGTCATTGAAACGTCTGCAGATGAAGGGGTTTGGATCTTGATCCTAAAGACAGAGGGAAGCAATCTAAAATTATATTCTTAGAGAGTAATATTCTCACGTTTTCATTGTTGAAAGCACTTTAGCAACAGGGTTCAGGACAGATTTGAAAGGAGTAAATATGAATACTTTGAGCACAAAAACCATCTGAACTATTTGTGCTTCTTTGATATGATGTATTGGACTGAAACAAAATATGTCTGTCTTCTTAGTAGATTTCTGATACACCCTGTTTCAACAAGCTGGTAGTGTATGGAGTCCCAACTCTTCCTGATAGCAGCTTTACCAAATACACCCTTTGCCTCCTTTAAGATCTTGGAGGTAAATAGAAGAAACAGCTAGTTCAAAATTAGTACATTTATCATTTTCTGTGCAATATAATTCATGGGCTGCAGAATGGACAGATGTTTCTTTAAAAATACATATGCACCAAAGGATGACTTAAATATTACCATTAGTACAGTATTCTTCAGCTTAAGGCTTTGGTTTCTGCTAAAAGATAAATTCATCTCTCCCCCTCTCCACATTCTTTTCTCAAAAACGCTGAGATGGTGCCTCAAGCTATTTGCATTCATTTACACTTGAGTTCAAATAAGATTTAGCATCTTTCTGGAGAACAGGATTGCTTTAGGAAAACCATCTGGTCAAGCATGGTTCTAGTAAGGGTCGCGGGGCTCAGAATCCAAAGTCTAGGGACCTTGTACTCTGCCTTACACTGTGTGGATTTGGGAAGATGAATGGGAGATTTTAATTCCCACCCTGCATTTGTGGTTGATCCCCAACAATATTTAAGAGAGAGTTTTAGAGTAACCGTCCAAATCACCATGTCTCCCTTTCTCTAATAAATGTTCTCCCATTTTTTTCTCCAGCCAAGATGTGAGTCCCAAGTGGCTGTGTGTCATCTAAGTGATTTGACTCACCAGCCCAAATTGAGGAGGCAGGGGGACCCCATATCTCAGCTGGACCAATCACAGTCTCCCTTTCAGAATGTTAGCATTGTGATTTAAAGATGACAGCTCATCTGTGCTGATGAGCCATGGGGTGTCTTTGTGCCTTCTGAGTCAGCCTAGGAGTCCTAAAATCCTAATTTGCAGAGAGAGAGAGGATGAAGGAAAGGTGCAGAGAAGAGCAAGGACTGGTTACTGAGCAGTGTCTGGGTTCTTGCAAGCATTTCAGATCTTTAGTCTAGGCTTGTCCTAATGTCAGGGAGTGACATTCCTAGCGTTGGGTTTTTCTCAGGCATTCTTTTTATTTTTATGATAATTTTCCCCTTTTTGCCTAAGCTAACACAGGGTGATTTCTGTTCCTTGCAAGCGAAATGTCCTTATCGGATTAATACACTGGTGTAGGGAGCAACCAGGGCTGGGGGAAAGATGCCTTGTCCTGTGGGAACAATTAGGCAGAAAAATGGCCAACTGAGAAGCCTGTTCATCACTACTGGGTCTCCATCCGCCGGTTTAGCTGAGGTCTCCAGTTACTTCAGAACGTTCTAATCTAATGCACATTTCTCACTCTGACCTTTTTCAGCTCTCTGCAACATTCAGTATCTTAACCAATTCTTTCTTTCCTTCCTGCAATACCATTTTTATTTACTTTATGCTCTAATATTTTTTGCAGATTTATTGAATTATAAATGACAACAGACAATAAATGACATACTTAAAGTACACAATTTGAGGGTTTTGATACACGTGTACACCTGTGAAAACATCACACAATCAGGACAATGAATATACTCATTGTTGTTGATACTAAAAGTTTCCTGGAGGCCCCTTTGTCATCTCTCTCTCTCGTCTCTTCATCCTAGATTCTCTGACAACCACAGATCTGCTTTCTGTCACTACTGAATAACTTGCAGTTTTTAGAATTTCGTACATCATATGGTATGTGCTCTTTTTACAAACCAGTCCTTCAATAAATATTTGAGCACTTAGGCCCCGAGGATATAGCCAAGAACACAACAGACACATTCTTGCCATCTCAGAGGTTCAGTCTACCAGGAAAGGCAGATATTGAATAAATAATTATAATTAAGCCTGTCGTACACTTTCATAAGAGGAAAAGCAGTCAAGGAGGCATATATCAGGAGGACCCAACTTAAGGCTCATGAGGGATCTGAAGATCCCACAGGAGGAAGACCAGTAAAAGTAAAGAGGGATGGGAGTGGGGTCCAATAGAGGGAGCAGAGTGTGAGAAGGCTCAGAGGAAGGAGAGAGCGTGGCATATTGAAGGAACAGGAAAAAGGGGTGGCATGGCTGGAGACCCCCAGGGGAGGAGAGAAAAGAGAGGAGTATAGAGAAGCAAGGGAGTCACCATTGTCCTTATGGCTTCAGTTCTCTTTCCTCCTTAGTTCTGACGCCCATTCAAACCTTCCAACAGGGCTTTGTCTTCTGCCATTGCTTTGACAAGACTATTTTAGCCATTATGATTGAGGCAAAGAACAACTGAAATTGGAGACCCAGAGTCACACAGCTAGCTGGATACCAAGGTGTGGTTATACAAACTTCAAGTCCAACCCTTCTGCACACACAGATGGTGGGACAGAAAGTCAGTTATGCAGGGCTTTTGAGCACCTGACACCGTAGCCAACTCCAGCATCGGATCAGAAATCAAGATGAGTGGATGTGTCAACTGTCAAAGACTCAGGGTTGAAAGAAGTTGCTTCATTGACACATAGCTCCACGCCATTTAGCACTTGATTACCCACTGGCAGTAAAGATTGTTTATGCCATCCCTTACATTTTCCTTCAGTTTAATGAAGTACTTAATGCTATAAAAAGCTATAAAAATATAAATGTAAAGAAGCATGTTGCATAATAAATAATACATGCATATGCATGACAGTGTGTTTCTTTCTGGCATACATATGCATATGTCATTAATTAAAACTTAATTACTGTATTCTACCACTAGGGTATTGGTATAAGTCACACTGCATATATCTTGGCCTAACTTCAAGGTATATGAGGGCTGTCCAGCAAGTATCCAGCCATGTAATATGAAAAATAGAGGTATTTGTGGTTGGATTTTTTCCAGACAGTCCTTGTATATATACAGAGGACCAGCAGAGACCAGGGGGCAAAGTGCTGGGACAGAGAACTAGGCTACTGATTGAATCAGCTCTGTACTAATTCACTGAGTGACTTCAATTATGTTCCTCTGGGCCTCGGTTTCCCCACCTGTCAAATTGGGGGTTGGACTGCATTGATAGTTTACATAAATGAAAACAGCACATCTCTTTACTCAAACAAAAGTTTAAGTGGGAACTGATGTATAAAGCATAGAAGTGGAATCTCTACTTAAGTTTGGGGCAGGGGCTTTCTTCTGGTTCAGTGCTTTCTGACTCTGTGTCCTTCCTGTGTCCCTCAAGAATCTATACATTAATTTGAAAAGTACTGGGCTAGAGAATTGGAAAAGTCCCTTGCAGTACTTTTTCCTTCCTTTTGAGAATATTAGCTACAGAGGGTCACATCAGCTCACATAATATGCTGGGAAACTGGATGGGGAGTTGAGAGAGCACAGTTCACATTTGGGCTCACCTATTAGCACAGTGTGACCTCACACCAGTGTCCCCCTCAGCTTGTATGTTTTGTACTTCCCATCTGTCAAGAAAGGAAGAAATCTTTTCTTTTTAAATTCATTTTTATTGTTAGACTTATTGGGGTGACATCTGTTAGCAAGGATTACATAGGTTTCAGGCACACAATCTACAGTGCATTGTCAACTTGATGTATAATAAGTTCATCACCTAATGTGACTTCTCTTTCCATCACCTTATATTTAGCTCCACCCCCTCCTCTCCCACCCCCTCCCCTTTCTCCCCTCCCTGACCC